>OY987248.1:858916-988491 GCA_963920765.1 Ulota crispa
GTGGATCTTTTTGCAACATTTGTAAAAAGCAAAAATCCAAAATATAATACGTTGAAATTCAGATTTCAATCAAACTAATTTCCTAAACTTAGGAAATCAACCAAATGAAAAAAAAAGAGGATATTAGCTTACCAAAAAACTCATGTCTAGGCCATGACCAATTTAAAAAAAATCCCCCAAGTGGGCTAGAGAAGCATAGGAATTGTATTGAGTTTTTTAAAAACCTCCCTAGACACTGCCAATGACTTACACAAGAGCTTAAGGAGCATAAAACCTTTTTTTTTCAAAATAAGATAAACTACATCTCAAGATATTAATTATGATATATATATATATATATATATATATATATATATATATATATATATATATATATATATATATATATATATATATATATATATATATATATATATATAAAGGAATTGCTAACGCCACACCCCAAGGTGTGCTTTGAACATGAACTATGAGAATTTAATGCTAATTTTTTAAATTTAGATCAAAATACTTCATTCACCTTTATCATTCTAACTCTATATTCAAAAAAAATTGGAGATGCTTGAATTTGAAACTAAAAGTATAGGACTTTGGAAATGTTTAGAGCAAAAGTACATAAAAAAACAACAATGGTGCAATATAAGTTAAACAAAAAAGTACATTTATTTTTCTTTCTTTCAAGAAGGTGGTAATGCATTAATTGTCAGAATGATGAATCACTTGAGTAAAAAAATAGCATGAAATTTGCAAAACACATGCTTATAGGGGTGTGATGTTAGCAATTTTGGGTGTAACTTTAGCACTTCCTTATATATATACATATATATATATATATATATATATGATTTTCTAAGAGTTTGTTTCTGTATGTTGTTTCAAAATTTTGGAAAGAATTATAGAGTAAGAATTTCTTTTGAATGCATACTTAGATTGTTTGCATTTTTTTTTGTAAAGTTAAGTTTTTCCCTAAGTTATTGGAGGATTAATAAGTTTTTTATTTTTATTTTTATGTAATACACATGCTTATACGAATACTTATTGTTTTTTTTTTTTAAGTTCACACAAAATGAGTGATTTTGAAAGAACGAGTAAAAAACTTAAGAAAATGACATGTTCAATACAACTCACATTGCATTCAATACTTTGAGTTTTTACTTTTTCTTGTTTGTTGGGACATTTCACTCTATTTTATGAAAATATCATAGATGTTATTAAATTTATAAAAAAAAAATACAAGGTTTCCAACTAAACTGTAAGATTCTTAGCTTTTACCTTAACTACAAAATGTATATATTGTCAAATACAATATATTATTAGGTACATACAAAAATAAACATTTGGGCTATTTACCCACGTGTGCTTCTCATGTAAAAGTCTAAGAATGATGGTTGTTTTGTATACATTTTTGTGTTAAGCAATTATCATTGTAATACCATCACTACAAGGTAACAAACTCCAAATTTGACACAACCAAATTGATTAAATGTGTGTGGATTGACAAAAAATTGTCCAAATTGACAAAAATGACAGAAGTAACAATGTTCCACTGTAGTGCATGCAAGTCCAATCAAATATAACACATTTTAGTTTCATAATATTTTAATTTCAAAATTCACTATCTCTTATTGTAGATTTATAGTATTTTTTTTTCTTCTTAATATTGATAAAGAGGGTTGAAGTTAAATAGCATGCCATTTTGTGAGGCTATGGTAAAGAATCTTATATTTTTTACTTGCTAGAAATGTATGAGCTTTAGACATTTATTGTTGAGATATAAAATTGGGAGTTTGAATTGTTTTTTGGATTCAATGAGCTGGTTTTAGTCTAGAATAATGGAGGAGAGCAAAGTGAAGCACTGTCAGCATTGAGGCCAGATTATTACCATTACATATGTTTGTGAATAGAGTTGAAACTTTTCACCTTGGCCCCACATAATGGCAAATCACCTAACCTCAGCAGAAAAAAAATATTGTTTTCTATACAATTCCTGGGTGGCCCAAACTTTAGAAACATGCTGCTGAAACAGTTGTTTTTAGAAATAGCATGTTCAAAGAGCCGGTTTCAAGGCTTGTGTGGCCCAGGTATCAAAATAACCTCACGGTTTATGAGCCTCTTACCTTAGTGCATTTAGAGCATCTCCACCAGTTGGTCGGTGGAATGACATGCCATATGGCTTGATCCGGCCCCTTCATGGAGAATTGGCTTGTTATATAATTCCCCTGTTCATCAGATTGAGTTTAAGAGGACACATTACAAGGTTTGAAATTAAATGCTATGCCAAAATTAGATGCAATTTTTGGATGCTCCAAGCATCTTTGCCACATAGCATGGAATGCTGTAGGCATCTTTGCCACGGCAGCATGGGCAGGTCAATAGTTTAGACTTTAGAGAACTAATGGCAAATAAATTGGGGTCTCACCAACCATCAATGTAATAAATAAAAGTGTCAAAGCCATGATTCAAGCAGGCTACAAATGAAAACTACCACAGTAGTTGAAAGTGCCTAGAGCCTTCTTTGGAGCGGTTGGGCAAAAGTTTGCCATCACCGTGTCAACATTGGACACTCTAAAATTAGAAATCACCCAAAGGCCATGGTAAATCCTAGGCCGGAGCCAAACAGTGGAGATGCTCTTATATTGTCAGTAAATAGGGTGGTTGAGCCATTAAGAAATGTCAATGATGCAATAGTCTGGTTACCTATAATCCCCCCCACCCACCCACTAAATCTGCAGTTGTTTCAACAAAGCCATTACCATTAGGAAAAATATGGGGCCTTCAAAAGGCCTTTAAAAATGAATCGGTAGCCCCCCATTCTTTTGGTTCCCGATGTGGGGAACCAGCCTGCTGATGGCCAAAATATTTGAATTAAAAAAATCCAAAAAATAAAAATAAAAACTATTTTTATTATTTTTATTTTTTAAATTAAAAATTTCGAAAAAACTGAGGTGGCATCAATGATGCCACCTCAGCTTGCGCATGATTTTACTGGGAACTGGGTTCCTATGACTAAGGACCCCCCAAACTCAGGGCCTTATTGGGGCCCCATATTTTTCCTAATGTTTTTGGATTAAGTGCAATTTTTTTGAGTTCAGCTGCAGGCACAGGTGCATTTTCAGGAAGAAAAATAAAATAATTGACTTGATGGGTTTTGCAATTAATTGCATGGTCCGGTAGCTACAAAAGCATGAAAAATATCATGCAAAATATCCAGTTATCAACCAATTCTTTGGAGTCACTCCAGCAGCAGGGTTTTTTTTTTTGGGTGTTCTGACCAATGCTTATGTGACTTTTTTTTGAAAATGGTTTGTAACTTGCAGGCTCCTTCCCTATTTTGTTGGAGTTGAAGGTGGCCCCTACGCATAGATTTTTGTAGCAGGATGGGATTGTTTTGTAAGCTGAAAGTGTTTATTGGTCATTTTTTGAAAGTATCCAAATAACCATTGGCATTACTTAATTATTGCATGGAATTGGATTAGGCAACACTTCAAACCATTTTAAAATGGTGACGTCAACTTTCAATTTGATAATAATTTTATGAAAGCCTAGGCTGCAACACAATTTTCATTATTGCAAATTGGCATTTTTTGAGTTTTTTTCCCTCTTTTATTTCAATAGGCTTGAAGCTCACCTTTTTCCTTTTTTTTAAATTTTTTTTTATGCAATTGGACCTTAAATTGCCCACAAAAAAAACATTGTCCAGCAGATATGAACTCAAAAGGAAAAGCAAGTGGCTGTCGGAAATACTCAACCACACTAATAAATGTCTATTTTTATTGGATATCCGCCAATGAGTTACTTCCTAGAGCAAATAATGGGAGCAATATGATGAACTGCGAATCAAGGGTCTGCTGGAAAACAATTTATATCCTTTTTTCCTCTTCTTTTTGGACAGTTGACTAGTAAGTATCACAAAATTTCTAGTATCACTTCAAAGTTCTTATATTGTTTTGTTGTAAGCTTTATTACTCGAAAATCTTATCAAATAAATCAATACTTAGCTTCAGCTTCATTGGATTCAGTCTTTTTGGAGCATAAAATGAATAGAAAAAACGCCGTGGATGCTCAAAAACGGATGTATATTCTGATTAGTGAAAATGCATCTAATTTTGTAGGATATGTTTTATTTTGTTCCCATACCACTTCAAAAGCTGCAAGGATAAAATCCGACTACTGAGCCTCATGTTCCTTATTCCATACCCTACTAAATTGATTAAAATTTGAATTTGAAGGTGTTCGATTAGTTGGGAACTGGGAAGGGTTGGATGCAACCACTATATAATCAATACACTCATTCATTTGAGGTCAATGGTAACCAACAACATGAAGATTAAAAATAATAATAATAATAATAAATAAATAAATAATAAAACTTAATATGTAATTACAACCATTAATTCATCACCATTCTACAATGTTATGATTTTATCACTTTCATGTGCAGATTACAATTTTTTACTTTATTTTAATGAGTTATATAAAGCATAATTGAAAACGAACACACAGAGGAAACAACAATCACTGAGCACAATGACATCTTTGCATAAATATATTTTCAAACCAAGTGAAGCATTATCCTACTTTTTATTACACCGCAAATTCAATTTAGCACTTCATATTTACTATGGATTATCTGATAAAATTTACTAGTCACATTATGAATGTACACCTTACAAAAACATTGTATAGTACATACAAACTGTACATACATCTATCTTATATGTACATGAAAGAATACATCCGCACTGTGATTGGCTGAGAGAGTGTTGTGGTGCAACTGCCAATGATCTATTGTTAACATCTAATGCAGCCGTTCAATCTAATTGGTTAAAAGACAATGCTGTGGTATAACTTTCAATGATATGTCATACTTTGTTGTTAATCACCATATGAGAGAAGGGTGCATGCTTAAAGTTGTTCACACTGAGTTTTAGCAAAGAACCAATAGGAGAGAGAAGGATTTATGCATAAAATGCTTTACACTAAGACTTTACTTTGAATCAAGTTGTTGCCTCTCTTGGTACAATGGGTACCTAAACTCATATATATACATATATATATATATATATATATATATATATACATATATATATATACATCTATCTATCTATAATATGTATTTTTTTTGCCAAGTGGACTTTTCATAGTGTATAAATGTATAGCAACCTCAACATGACGTATGAAAAGGGTTATGTGAAAATAGAACTAATGCATATTGATTGGGGTTTTGGAACTGGCAAGGATGTTGTATTGAACACAATTTTGCAAATTGCAGAGGTCTTTTTTTTGTTAGATGAGTTTGCCTTCCAGCTTGCGTACAAATTTTATTTTCTCTAGCTTTGTAGGTCATTTTCCTCTGACACAAGGATTAGGTAAGGCAGTTGGCATAGTGAGCTTTTTTTTTGGTGTTTTTTTTAATTTTTTATTGCTTACCATTGCTTTGAATTATCTATTGAGGTTTAGGAATTTTATGAGCTAGAAGATTTCTTGACAATAGAATTTTGGTACAAGTTAGGCCATCAAGAATTACCAAAATAGTTTTAGTAGCAAATTTACTCACAGAGAAAAACAACCTTATTGAAGACTTTTTCTGAGGTAAATCTCATTTCATATCACCTATTTTTGTATCTTTCTCAGGTTAATATTCTTCACTCATTTGAATTCAAAATACAATACAATTAGAGGGACCAGCTGTGCTCATGTTAATCCCAAATGTGGCATATGTGAAATGCGTTATGCAAAGGATTGAGCCCAAAAAGCCGCATGTCACATTGTGAAACAATGCTAGTGCATGCTGCGCAAAGAGCTACACCACATCTGGTTTTGGCATGCTTGCCATTTGACAAACATGATGTCAGCTTTTGATACACCCTTGGGAGGATGGAAGTTATTTGCCCTGATTGTGCTGCCAAGCATTGGGTTAAGGAGCACGTAGAGATAGGTCCAACCAAGCAAACTAGCAATTCTCAATGTGCCGTGCACAAGGGAAAGTCAAACTCTCACCCTTGCCTCAACCTCCGCAACCTCTCTATGGGCTCTTTGAAGACCAAAGAAGTGTTCACCCACAAGACAATTATCTGTTGCATTTTTACGTGGCACATTGCCCAACAATGAGCACATCCTTCTAGCATAGGACCAACATGGGAGAAAGGGGTACATGCGTAATGTGGTTTATAGTGAGGTTTTATTTTGAATTAGGTTGCTAGCATTTGTGAATTAATTATTTGAATATTTTTAATTGACCACATTTTGTAGTAGAATTACTAGCGCAAAATTTGTTTCTTACAAGGATATTCTTGTTGCCTCCATTGGTACAACATGTACATAAACTAATACATAAACAAAAGATAATTTTTTATAAATAACATTAATTTGTTCCAACAGGTACAAGACCACATAGGAGGCTGGTTTGGTTGCAATCTGCCTAAAAAGGGGCAAAGAAAGTGAGAAATTTACATTAGACTAAAATAAATGAACTTTACATAACATTAATCCCTAAAGGCCCAAGCTAGGTTTTCACCAAAACTGCTAGAAAGCTGCCATTTTTAGTACAAGTACCAAATTTTAGAAGAAAAAAAACATTCTTGGACACATGCAATCATAACATCTTGTAATACACTAGTATAAAAACGTGTAAAAAAAATTCAGAAATTTCCATCACATAAATTTTAAGATATTTGAGTTTGAATGGACAAAATGCAGGACAGCTACACTTCATAAGGTCACATTTATATAGGGATTTTTCAAAATGGTTGTAACTCTTTAGATTCATTCTTCAAGGCAAGTTGGATACATATTTGAAAATTTTCAAATCATTTGGAATTGTACAACACATGGGAAAATAATAGTAAAAAAATGAAGTAGAGAATGATTCAAAACACTAACTTGTTAAGAATCTAATTGTGGAAATGAAAAATACAAATCCCAATGGTTGAAATGTTGAAATAAACAACCTACATCTACGTAGTACCATTTTATCTATTTTCCAAAATATTGAGAATCAAGTAAAATAAAGGACTTTGAAGTTTATTTTAGAGTAGAGATTCCATAATTATTGGCAAATAAAATCTCCTCACATATCTTTCATCTCATTGATCAAAATGGAATGATTCAAAGCTTTCCAAATATTCATGAATCTCCTAAACCAACTTCAAATTTATGTTTAGAAAAAATATCAAATCAAATTTGCTTGGATTGCCCACCCTAGGAAAAACATCATCTCAAGCCAAAACTTTTTACTCACAATTCCAAATGTCATGAAATTTAGCACAAAAGAAAGATGCTTCTTGTCCCCACCTTTTATTGAAATTTCTGCCTCAACGATGAAAACCTTCAATCAAAGGTACCTGCCCAAAATTGGTATGTTGCCCAAAAAAAATGTTCTTTGTGCCTTCTGGGGTTAAGAGTGAACAAGAAAATGTGGTTTAAAGTATTTCAGCTGCATTACAAAATTGCCACTTGTGATAAAAAAAACATACATACATGAATATTGCATAAGAAAACTATCTATTATAATCATTGCAAAAAGGAACCTTACTATTGTGTTTCTAAAGCAACTATTTGTTGGAGGCATACTTATTATTTGGTTGTAGCAATGACAAATATCATTTTTAGTGTATTTGTTTACATGCTAAGATGAGATCTATAACACTTCACAACTTTTCAAATGTGAATTTGAAATAATTTGTGCACCCACAGTAAATCCTACTTTTTGAAATTTGAATCCTCACATTTTCTCATGTTGTGTCTCTATATGAATGATGATAAGATAGTAATGATCAATTGTTTTTCAAGAGTTAAGACCGAAGAATGTTATCATAGGTTGAAAAAGCTTAATGTCCAATTTGGATGTTTGAATGCCGAACTAACTTTAGCACAAAGGATATATTTTGCACAAAGGTAAAACGTGTTGAGAGTACCTTCTTAAAATGTGTTCTCTACACATTGGTGAAAACTAGAGTTTTCCAAGTTACTAACAAAGTGTCTGTTGATCCCTTGAAGACTATGGAATACTCTAGAATTCCCAAATTTGCTAAGATGAGTTATTAAATGCAAATATAGAAAGAACAACTCAATGAGGACTTTCCCTTACAAGTTGTAAAGTATGGTCCATAGATCATATTCATGTAGTTGAATCTACAAACACACTCACCTAGGTTTGAAAATAAATAATTAAATTTCCTTCTAAAATTTATACAAAGTGAAAATCAGTAGTTTTAACAAGGTGATATTTCCTTTATTTATATAAATTTGAGTTATACTTGTAGGGGTAGCAAATGAAACCTGATTTTTGATTGCATCTCAAAACTATACTTGAAGAACTCCCGGGAGAACTCCTAACCAATCTTGTAATGATAGATTTTTAGATTGAAATAATCCCATACAATAAATGTAGAATTGTCACAAAGAAAGTTTTAAAAATCTAGTATGAATAAATGCTAGACAACAAACACAAGAATATAGTAACATTGTTGGAAAAGAAGTTTACGATTGTAGAGTAACTACTATGTTTTGCTAGTTGGTGCAAAATCTCCACTTTTGGTCCATAAGCGGTTACAATCAAGGTTTTTTTTTTTTTTGGCAATTTATTATCATATTCGCAATTGTAGGATTCAAAATACACAAATGCAATGCGGTCCCCTGAGATTTCTACCTCACTTCAGAGGGCACATCTATGTAATTACTGTGCAGTTACAATGCAAAAAAAAAAAAAAAAAAAAACCTTGGTTACGATTGGGACTTTTACAAGCACCCTTCAATTGCAAGTTCAAAAGACACAACTAAAGGTGCATTCCCACTTGCTCTTCTAAAAGAACAAATAGTGGTTGTAAAAATACTTTGCGTGGTGTGCGTTCCCACAAGGTAGGGGTATTTGAGGCCGAGCCTACCTCGCAGTCACATGGGGAGGCTTGTAAGAGCAGGTGTTAGAGACAATAGTCCATAACTTTTGGGATCAGATTGAGCTTAATTTCTCAAGAAATTCCCCGTATCTTCAGGCTAAAGTGCCTTATTTTAATCGTTTATGGTATTTCTACCTTAGTCTAGGACTTTTGTAGTTGAAAATTCAAGCAAAAACAGAGATTTGAGAGATTTGCGGGAGCTCCTTTGCAGTTTTTGATAATGCGAGCGCGAGGGCTGAATTACAAAAGAATGTCTGGTGACTTTTGCAAAACCTTTGGAGAGAAGAAGCCGAGAGACACAGACAGCTCCCTCCAGCGTGACAACTTATTTCTGCCAAAAGCGATTAGCAGTGTGACCCCCCCCCCTTCCCTTGATGATTACTGCCACGCTAGCAGTATTGACGTGTAAAACCAAGGTAATATGAGAATATTGAACACTTAAATTTTAAACCTAATTTCCAATCCTCCCGTTATGTTGTAACCAGCTGTTAATTTGGCTTTTTGATGAACAGTATTCCTTGCTAAATTTTTAAAACGATAAACCCAAACACCAAGTGAGAATGCAGCTTAATTCAATAAAAGTTCAAGCGATGCTTTTTAGGATACTGCAACGGTGCAACCCCTACAAAATGCCTGGTTGATACTTTATGAATACCCCATCTTAAAATTGGATAATTGAATATTTTCATTAGGTGCAGTGATTCAAAATGTGATTTCCACAATTAATTTGAATGCCTTACATCATTGCTAAATGCATAAAGTTGAAATTTAACACCACGTTTTTTCACATATTTTGATCTATTTAGCTCCTAAAGGACCAAGTTTTTTTTTTCTGCCAAAATCACTAAAAGCTGTCACTTCTAGGGGATGAGTAAGAATATATATTTTTATTTATTTATTTAATTTCTTGGAAATTCAACAATACAATCTTGTCTTAGACTAGAAGAGGTACTTACGGAAAACAAATCAAGTCATTTTAGATGGAGAGGAGGGAGATATCTGAAGTAAAGGAAAAAGCTTTTTTTCCTTGCTGCCAGTAAATTTCAAAAGCTTTTGACCTCTCTTACATGAAAAAAATTGCTCTACCCAAAGTTGTGCTTTTACTTTTCTATGTTGTGATTTTTTTTTCTATGTTGTGCTTTTATTTTTCTATGTAGGAGATCAAGTTAGGTACACAATTATGGGAGAATTTTCAAATCAATTGGAAATACACAACACATGGGAAAAAAACATTAAATAAAAAGAAGTATAGAATGAGTCAAAATACTACATTGTTAAGAATTTAATTATTGAAATAAAAAATAAAAATCCCAACAGTTAGAATGTTGTAATAAACACTCTACTTCCTTTGGTTTAGTTTTTTTTTCCAAAATATGAAAAATTGAGTAAAATAAAGGACTTCAAAGTTTATTTTAGAGTAGAGGTTCCATAACTGCTTGCAAACAAAAAATGCTCATAACTTTCACCTCATTGAACAAAAATGAATGATTCAAAGCTTCCCACTTATATATCAATCTAAAGAACCAGTTAAAATTTATTATATTAAAAAAATGTGAATTTTAAAGAAGTTTTTTGGGCTGCCTAGATGGGAAATCCTCCCCAAATTTTCAATTGTTTTTGCATAACTTCTTTGTCAAATGTCAAAATGAAGAAAAAATTAGATGCCCACGTGGATCTTTGAATTCCCCACCTTCAATTAAAGTTTCAAAAAATCAAATAAATTAGCTTATCCAAAGGTACATGCCCAAAATCCCATTTGTCCCTCAAAGGGGCAATGGTCCTTTAGGGGTTAAAATAAACAAAAATCAAATGAAACGGCCTAAGGTAGAGCCACCCATTCCCAACCAGGGTTCTATTCCCAACCACTAGGATGTGTTGCTTCCAACCACTAGGGTATGATGTTTCCAACCAGCCTATTTCCAAGCCTTGGAAAGCGTATTTTTTCCCTTTTTAAGATTAAGACAAATGAGGTCATGACATGTATCTAAAAAGAAAGTAGGACGTAATGAGCAAGAAAGTATTTCGGCTATGATCAGGATTAGGAGAGATTAGTGATTGTGTATGAGTTCAGAACACTTGATGCACTTCAAAATTTGTATATAGTTCAGTTTTGAGTGAAAAAATCTGAAAAAAACTTGTGTCCCAATATTTTGTACAAAGACACCAAAGAAAAATTTGGACCGCATTGTTGCTCTAATGTACTATCGTGCAGGAGCTTAAGTGATTGGGAATGGGTGGTTCTACCTTACATGTGGCCTATGTTGTTAACATGGCACATACCTGAGCAGCATGGGTCCCAAGTCCCAAATAGACAAGTGGTAGTTGGATCTTAATAATTAGCATTACTTTAGTTGGAGCCCAAACTCACCATTTGTTTTTTGGGAAAATTTCATGGATACCCCTGAAGTTTGTAATATTTTCATAGATACCCTTCATTTTCAAAAATATCACAAATACCCTTGGATCAAATAAGTTAGGTGTTTTGTTATGCATGTCACTTCCTTCTCCCTTTGTGGACACACTACTTCTTTCTTGCTATACGTGCGCACAAAGAAAGAAGGGAAGTGGCATGCACAACAAAACAAATGCCTAATTTTTTTGATCCAAGTGTATTTGTGATATTTTTGAAAAAGCCTGTGTATCTATGAAAATTTTGCAAATTTCAGGCGTATCCATGAAATTTTCCCTTACTTTTTTATATACCCCCATGGAGTGTGCCCTCGATTTGCAACAGGAGGTTTCAAACCAGAGTTTAGTATGGGAGTTTTTGCAAGAGGAGCCTGCCATATTTTCACTCAAAATCTACATCTTTTCGCTCCAAAACCTACATTTTCTCACTCAAAATCTATGTCTTCTTACTCAAATTTACATCTCCTTGTGAGATACCAATTTTTTGTTTTGTTTGTGCATCTAGCAAGGTGTGGAAAAATGCAAGCACTGGTTCTCTTATTTGACATAAAAACAAGTAAATTATTGTGAATAACCAAGTTTTTTCTTTTGCTAAGAGGTTTGAATTGAAAAGCATATTTAGTCGTGAATGTACCAAAAAGCTCTTAACAAAACTAAGCAAGTTTGATTCCATTAAACTAGTGATAAATTTTTTTAACAATGTTTGCAAATGTGGTTAGATTTAATAAAAGTTATATTTTTTGAAAGTAATGTACAAATTCAAAGTGACTGCATGTAAAAGTGCATGTTTAGTAATGTCATTGCTCTCTTATGCAAAAGGTTGTCATGTTTAAAAAGATTTGCCTTTAGAGTTGTAGAGAAGGAGTTGTGTAGAAACTACACTCAAAGATTAAATGCACTATGAAAAGTTTGGCAAAAGGGACATAAAGCTAGTACCTTGCAAACAATGCTATGGATGAGAGGTTTTTGAGAATACCGAAGGTTAAGGGATGGGTGATATACTTTGGCCTTGGGCAGCAAATGTTTGATGGTTAATAAATTACACTAAAAAAAGGATAGTGACAATATTGTGGATGTATCCTTGTTTGTGATTGTTTTTTTTTGGATTTGTGCACTTATTTCCCAACTATTGGTTAGGACTTAGGACTATGCAAAAAGTGAGTTCTTTAGTGTTAAATTTTGATGTATGTAGCCTATTTAGCGTAGCTTTTTTTCACTTGAACTAATTATAAAAATTATGCATAGGATCGTTGGATTTTGGTTGACAAGTCTGCAGCCAAACAACAGGCTTGCCAAAAGAAAATACTCCCTCCGTCCCAAAATGATCTTCCTGTTGACCTTTATTTAGTGTCCTAAAATGATCTTCTTGTTGGAGGAGAGAGGGAGATAGCAACACTTGCACATAGTCCAAAAGCATGTGCATGCTAATCAATCCCATGTCCTCAAGTGAGTGGCCACCAGTGCTCTACAAAAATGCCTCAAAAATGCAATTTTCAAGCACTCTGAAACCACACTTTGAAAACTAATTTGAAACTCAAAATTTCAAAACAATAAGACGACATCAAAATCTATTCACAAGTCAAAAAATTTGAAAATGGTTATTTTTCAGCTTAATCTATAACATTTTGTGTAACAGGAAGATCATTTTGGGACGGAGGGAGTAAAAAAATAGATGGCTAGATTAGAGGACTTTCTAAATTTGATTTTGAAGAATTTTTTTGTAGAAGGAAAATAAAGGATTCTAGGGTATAAGGTAGGTACACCCAATGGCGTGGGTGTACCTACCTTACCCTCAAAGTTTGAACCAACATTTGACAATTTTGGTTTCTTTCTTTTCGATGCAGTGAAGCTGCTACTCATCTGTGATACCTTTCTCAAATGACATTCCAAATAAATCGTGGTAATGCTGATACCAGAATGTGCACCCTAAGGTGGAAGCACCCATATCCGATAATGCCCCATTGTCAACTAGTAGGGGTTGTTATTTCCACCGTGAGTAAGGAAAGGTGTTTTGGAATACGCTTTTCTGATTTTTTCAAGGTTGGGGCTACTTAAATCATGCCACATGTCCCAAAGTGAGGCAGGAAGTAATGAGTTGAAATTAGTATGGGAATTGCATATATCTAAACATAGGCAATGGATGTGGAACACTTTTTGACTCCCAAAATTCATAGTAATTTCAATTTTGCAAATAAAATTATGAAAAATTTGCAATCCCAATATTTCTTATCTTCCTACATGGGAAAATTATTTTTTGCCACAAATTCTTTGTAGTTTTCTGCATAATCACTTAAGTTATTGGCTATGGGTGCTTCCACCTTATTCCTAATAGCTTTTTAATGTAAGACATCATAAAGCCACAAAAACCAAACAACCATATGAGTTGTATGTAGCACTCCTCAATAAGTTGAAAATCTTGGTAATAAGTAGGAAGGTCTTAGAGTAAAAGATATAATTTAGAGTTATAGTTTGCCAGAAAGAAGTTCCTAGCATTGAGAATTGGCTATTAATTGATATTTTGGATCAAAAATTTATTGGTTTATGATATCTTACACTATACCAATTTTGAGAAACATATAGGAATCTGTAAATTATAAAATCAAGGTGAGGTCAAGCATGTTAACCCCTAAAGGACCAAGCCCTTTTTTCTATGAAAGTCATTGAAAACTGCCTTTTTTGGGAGAATGTGTAGAAAAGTAGGAAAAGCTTTTTTGGTGATCCAACCATAGGAGCTTGCCTTAGATTATGCAAGGTACTAGTGGGACAAAAAAGGCTCATTCTAGATGCAGAGGAGTGAGATATTGACATCTGAAGTGAAAAAAAAGAAGTTTTTCCCCTGCTGCCCAATCATTTCAAAAGCCTTTGAATGCTCCTATATCAAAAAAATTACTTTACACAAAGTTGAGGTTTATTTTTTCCATGTAGAAGACCAAGTTAGGTTTGTGTGGGAGAATTTCCAAACCAATTGGAGGTGTGAATCATACTTTGTAAATTCTTGCAATGCCAGAAGGTCTTGAAATTTGCAAATACACTAGGCAAATTTGGAAGCTTCATGTAAAATTCAAAAATTCAAACCCCATTGATCAAACGAATGAAAACCAAGGGATCTTAGCCTACTACAACTTGGGAAAAATAATAATCAAAAAACATACACTCAAATTACTCAAACATTTAAAGCACCAAATTTTACAAGGGGCAAAACAAGAATGGAGGTTTGGGAGTCCCCCAAGATGGGCACCTTCCACTCCACTCCCCTTTGCCCAAATTGTCCACGCCTTGTGCCCACAAGGGTTGACTTTATTTGGAATCAACACCCACTTATAAAGAAGAGACCTTGCCCAAAATGCCCCTTCTCACCTAGTTTTGGAAAATTCTTTATAACTTTGTCATTGAAAGTTGGAATGAAGGAAAGATTAAATACCCATGTAGGTATTGGAAATTCCCACCTTCAACAGAAATTTCAAAAAATCACACAAATCAAATTTGCTGTAGATACATGCCCAAAATTGATTTATCTCCCGAGGGGACAGTTGGGCCATTAGGGGTGAACCCTTGCACGACTAAGATTATTTTATCTCAAAAAAATATTCATAATTGTCACCTTTAGCCCATTATTTATTTATTTATTTTTAAAATCTAACCAAAGGAACTTGCATTTAATAAACCTTAAATAAATGGTAAAAATTTCATGAATTTTGACATTATGGATCAAGAGGTATGTTCATTTGAAGTTGGCTTATAAACTTATTGATCGAGCATGCTTTGAAGAATATTTAACATGCCTTCACAAATTTTCACAGCCAGTAGGGACATGAAACACATCCTACATAAGCTTGTATTGCAAATATGTGTTAGAAATTTCCAGGATACCAAGATTTTTTGCAAAC
This sequence comes from Ulota crispa, assembly GCA_963920765.1. Taxonomy (NCBI): domain Eukaryota; kingdom Viridiplantae; phylum Streptophyta; class Bryopsida; order Orthotrichales; family Orthotrichaceae; genus Ulota; species Ulota crispa. The sequence goes on from OY987248.1 coordinate 874,107, forward strand.
CAAATTTTCAAAACATGTTTTTGAAAGTTTTAAATCCAAAAAATAAACGGAAATATTTCAGCTTTATGGATAATCACTTAAAAAAATCTCCAACAACTATTACAATTCAAAAACTATTGTATTAATTTTATTTGGATCATTAAATAAATTCTTTGGATGAGCTCCAATAAAGGGTCCCATCTTGTACTGTATAGTACCCAAAAGAAAGAGTACATAAGTCCCTCTCATGGCATCCATAAAAGTTGGTATAACAAAGAATGTAATTGGCATTTTATCCTCAGGTTTTTTGTATGTGAACCTTGTGCAATCATGATCAAGCATACCAAATTGTAGTTACTAAAACCAAAATCCTATTTTTGGTAAATTTTTTTGTGTCAAAATCATGGTTTTACAAGAAAGTAGATTAAAAAACATTGGTGATGAATTTTTGAGATTTGGTTGCATGGGATATGTAGGAGACATCCATATGCACAGCTTTGTTTCAAACAAACATTTCTAAAAAAATCCAATTTTTTTCTATAGAGATTTCAATGTTAGGGTGATTATGACCAAATTTAGTAAAATATATATTTCTTTATGGAAATTAATTTTTGTTATTTGACACATACATTCTTATCAAGTTTGTATTTTTAAACATGATGATATGTTTATTTTGCCAAAAACTAATTAATTTATAATACAAACTTCTTTGAATCCTACAGGAGGGACTTGTGTACTCTTTCTTTAGGGTATTGTATTGTGTGAGTCACTAGTATGTCTGCAAGTCCATTTCCATCATTGGAAATAGGGGGCTTCAAACATAAAATCTTGCCTTTGAACTTCTCACCTCACAGGATCTCTGCTTGCTAGTGAATTGTTTTCATTCCCTTGCACACGCAAAGTTTGAGACACCCATGAGTTTGTAGAAATTTTTGCGAAACTTTTTGTAGGGTTTGAGAACACAGGTGCATGAGCCCCAAGAAGTCACAAAAGTGAGTTTCTGAAGTTCACTCCTCACGTGAATCATGTTAGGAGTGAAATCCAGAGGTGAGCCACGTCAAGATTCACTAGAGATGAATCGCGATGTGAGTCACCAAAAAAAGTTGATGTTTGAAGCCCCTAATGTCTAATTTTTTTTTCAATCACCTAATGCTCTATGTGACTGAAATCAATTCATAATCAATTTATGTTAGACTAAAGCATGTCGGATTCCTTTGAAAGACAACAAATTCTCTTCATTCATTTGAGACTTTTAAAAGTTTGAGGGATGCAAGAGGGGATGGGGAAGCTTCATGTGCTGCCCACTTGCTGAATAAAAATGTCCTCTTTACTTGCCCTTGAAAAGAGTTAAGGACAATTGACATGCCTAATTTGTGCCCTTCCATGCGCAAATTCTCCAAAAAATATCCTAATTTTTGAACTATCAATCCAATTTTGATATAAAATTATATCTTTGCACAGCTCTTTCAAAATATTTTGTCATGGAAAAAATCTAAAAGTTGACTAAAAATCTCAATGATACAAACCTACCTAAATATCCCATAGGAACTTTGGGCCTTTAGGGGTAAAAACATTGAATTTTTAATTTATCTTTAAGTAAGTTTTCTCGAGATATAAAGGCAAGAATCGGGGCAAAAAAGGATAAAAATTTGGTTGAATACTGTAAAAATAAATGAATTAGAGATAAAGTATGATTTAGCACTTATGGGTTGTTGCATGAAACATACGTACTGTTTTGTGTGGCACATGTTACATGTCTCAAATGATTGTACCATAACTTTTGAGATACCGACTAGCGAACTAATTTAAAAAAATGGGTGTACCACTTTCTAATCTTAATCTGTTTTGGTTAGGAATTTTGGAAAACCATTTACAAATTAAAAGACAATTTTGGAGAATTACTACACTAACAACTGTCATGTTAATTCATAAACATCGGCATGGACAAAAATTGTCCTTTGTTTCCAAAAAAGACTTTGTATCCCAGAAAAAGACTGATTTTGATCTGATTTTTTTTCAAAAGTGATCATAAATGCGTAGTGCATCATGGAAGGCAAAAAATTACCTTTTGAGGTACATTCATTTTGTTTTGTAACCCAAATTGTGATACATGGTGTTAGCTCCTCAGCTGCCCTTCTTGCAATTTTCAAGAGGGCACCATGCACTATTGACTTTTCCAACTTTTTGAAGCAATACTATTGATGCCCATGTGCAAAACACTATAGAATGCTACAGGCAGGGCAAGCCATGGTGATCCATCCGTCCTTTAAGGGATAAAGAGGACTCTTGAGTATCCAAAATCATGGTTTTTGAGAAAAAATAGATTGCAAATTTGATGCGCCCTTGCTCACGCATTTCTAAGCATTAATCGAATTGGGCAACCACCATATCAATTTCGAACTCATCTTCAAAAAGGTTTTGCCTAGTAAGGAAAAAAAAAATTTCTTTTGGATTTCTTCAAAATATCAACAATCTCCTAAATATAAAATATCAAAGCTTCTCGCATTGTGTGCACTTCCTTTAATGGTTCTTTTTCCAAGTCTGGTTTTTTTGAAACTAAATCATTTTTAATGTTCTATTAAGTTCTTCATGTTGAGCTTTATTTAATTTGAGGTCTCCTCCAAAAACTCATACAGGTAGTACATTTTCGTTCCTAACATCTTTTTATAAATCACAGTGCACTCAGTTGCATTCATTTTGTGACCAACCTTTCTTGAATTTGCAAGAATAACATGTATGATGAAATTTCATATGACACTTTGGAATTTTTTTTTATTAAAATGTACGGAACGTGTTCCCTCATCACAAAGGGCATCATAGATTTGAGACCGACTCCCAATTTTGTATTCTGTTTGTTGAGCAGACCACATTCCAAACTTGAGAAAGCTGCTTCCAAACGCCGTTCAAACTTTAATAAGGAAGGCTTGGTAAAGGCTGGGCTTATAGTGCATGCCGTTTTGTGGGGACAGGGTGGAAAATTTCAGCTTTTTCACCGTCCAGATAGTCTTGATATTCTCACGAGGAGATTGAACTTGAGAATTTTGAGTTCACACTTTAACTTGAGAATTTTGAGTTCACACTTTAACTTGAGAATTTTGAATTCACACGTCTAGAGACCCTGATGTAGTTCAGAACTAATGAGGATGATACAATTGAACAAAGTAAAAATAGGGAGCAAATTATTATTTTTATCCTTGTTTGTAAAATATGCTGAGATTTTTCCACCTTGTCCCTACAAAACAACCGGTCATCTAATCCCAGCCCTTGAGACGTTGATATGCTGCAGGCAGCTGCACATACGTGTTTGTGGAGCCAAGTTGGGAAAGCTCAGCAGAGCAAGAATTTACCCTTACTTTGTACTTGGTCAATTTCATCTCCTTTCATAGTTTCGAACTAAAGCAGGGTCTCTACATCTATTCATAACTCCAAAATTCCCAAATCCAAATATTTAGTGGCAAAATTTTAAACTCCTACATTGTTTACCCTCACAAACATGCATGTGGAGTATACCAAGCCAAAATTGAAGATCCATTCCCATTGGCATGTTGTACGCAACTTCACGATAGATTTTTTGCTTTCTTTTTCTGACACGAGTTCAAAATAGCATCCTTGCATTTTAGGAATGTGTGGGAGAACAAGTTGCAAATGCACTCTTCCACATAAGCTTATCGCTTCCCCCAATTCCAAGTAACAAATAGGGTGGTTCCATATGATCCCTAAAAGCTGTGAATTATTGTGTAGGGACATAACATTCAATAGCACTAGTAAAGACTGCCCTCCCTTCAAGAGAATGGTGTGGAATATTTCACACCATTCCATCCACTTGGATGAAATGGTGTGGAATATTACACACCCTTCTTTAGCTATGGGGACACTTGGTTGAATTTGTTAAAGTTTATGAAAGGGAGGCTTAGTTCAGTGCACACACATCGAGAGGGCCAAACATGTCAAGATTTTTTTTTTTTTTTTTTTTTGTCAAGATGAAATGCGTGTACAATACCTGAAGAGAGGAAAAGGCAGCCTCTCTTCAGGCTACTGAATGTTATGAATATAGGTGGTGGGGTTCTGAAACTTTCTTGCGGTTTTTGTTTATATATTTAAAAAAAAAGTTATGTTCACTACTTTGACGCTTCTTACCAATAATAATGTAATAATTTTGGTGACGTATTTAAAACAGTGTTCATGACTAACGGATCAGTTAAGTTTAGTGAACGTGCCAGTAAGAATGGGGGTACGAAAGAGGAACCAGAGGAAACTGTAAAAATGCAGCAAAGCCGCATGTGACTTTCAGGGCTCATCTGAATGACATGGTTTTGGTGTCAGATTTCTTATACTGCCATGCATTTAAGGGAGCTGCAAGTAATTTCTAAGCAAAGATAAGGTAGGAGGCTCATGAACGGAGCATTTGAGGGCTGAAATTAAATTTTAGGGAGGTGACACTTCTTCAAATATTTTTCTGTAAATTTTCCTTGAAAGACAAGAGTAATTGGCATCTAACCCAGGCTGTTTCATGTTTTTTGAAGATTTGTGAAATTATTTATGAAATTTTGAAGTGGAAAGGCCATGTGTCTTCAAAATGGTGAACCTCTTCAAATATATATTGTCAATACATTGTTGAAGGGTTATGAAAAACAACATGTACAAACAAAGTACATTTGAGGAGGTGCACCATTTTAGAGCTTGTATCAAATTAGAACCTCCTACCTTATGGCAAAAGTCATTGTTCAAGGTGAGGCCCTATCCATGCCCTTGGCAATAAATTAGGGGTGGTTTGCACTGGTGTTTTTTTTTTATGTTTTTGTCAAGGTAGAGTGACTAGCGCCCTAGAAAGCATGTAGGTAAGGAAAATTTAGCTACCATTAGAAGGAATGAATGTTGGGTGCACGTTCATCCAATTTTTTTACTAATATAAGATAATTTCATCCAAAAGTTGACAAACCGTGTGTTTGCTCAAGGAAACATCTGGCAATTTCAACCACTTTTTGAGCCTAATTTCTTGCTGTAGTGGTAGCCACAAGGATTTTGAGGTAAGATTTAGGCGGAAATTTGCCAATAAAAAAACATTGGTTCACACTACATCCTAGGTCCCATCTTTCTAATTCCCACTTGAACGTTAAATATCAACTTAATTGAGTTATTATGGGCAAAAATAATTATTAACCTCTAAAGGCCCAAGTGTCCCCTAGGGGGACAAATGGATTTCGGCATGTACCTGTAGCTAATATAGTTTATGTGAGTTTTTAAAACTTCCATTGAAGGTGGGGAATTCCAAGACCTACTCAAGCATCTAATTTTTTCTTCATTCTAACATTTGACGAAGAAGTTATGCAAGAATATCTGCAACTTGGGGGAGGGAGGACAATTTGGGCAGTCCAAAAACTTCTTTGAAAATTGTATTTTTTTTAAATGAAAATCTGAAATTGGCTCTTTAGATTTTTTTTTATACATGGAAAGCTTTGAATCATTCAACTTCAATCAATGAGATGAAACTTATGAGGAGTTTTTGTTTGAGGGTAGTTATGGACTCTCTACTCTAAAATAAACTTTGAAGTCCTTTATTTTATTCAATTTTCAATATTTTGGAAAAAAAACTAAACCAAAGGAAGTAGATTGCTTATATCACAACATTATAACCGTTGGGATTTGCATTTTTCATTTCAATAATGAAATTCTTAACAATTTTGTGTTTTGACTCATTCTCTACTTCTTTTTACGTATTATTTATTTCCCATTTGTTGTATAGTTCCAATTGATTTGAAAATTCTCTCACACATACCTAACTTGATCTCCTACATGGAAAATATAAAGCGCAACTTTGGGTAAAGTAGTTTTTTCATATAAGAGTGGTAAGGTTCTGAATTTTTTGGACAACACAGAATTTTTTTTTTTCACTTCAAATGTAAATATCTCCCTCCTCTACACCTGACATGATTTTTTCCCCACAAGTATCTCTTCTAGTCTAAGGCAAGATCCTACGGTTGGATTTGCAAAACATACTCTATTTCCTACTTTTCTACTCATTTCCCCCAAAATGGCATATTTCAGTGACTTTTACGGAAAAAAGGGCTTGGGCCTTTAGGGGTTAAAGAAAGTCACTAATATGTTATCCAAAAGTTTTGGTCAAACTTGGGGTTAAAAGTTGGGTTTAGCAAAATAGTTAACTCAAACTTGGGATAAAATTCCCATCTTCTTTGGCGCCAAAACTTCTAGAAAGTGCCGCCATGTAAGCAACCAAGACTTGCAAACTCAAGATGCAGTGTGAAGTGCCAAAACTCAACTTTTGGCTTTGCACCAATCAGATTCTCAGATTTCAATTGTAACTTACGTGGGAAATAGTGCGAACCACCATTTATTTCACAACGGAGCTTTTGTTTTGAGCTCCACTGTAAGCATTTTCACAACTGCTTTTTTTATTGCTCTTTGGACAGGTCACCCTTCTAGAGCCGAATCAGTGCAAGGTCAGCATTTACTTCAAACAAGCATGATTTGAGATTGTTGCTGTTGTGCGTGCCACTTGGCACTCATGCAAGGCATCGAGCTGGCAAGAACTGACTGCCTTTTTGGGCATGAGGCTCAATTCATGTTCTGCCATGCCCAATGATACCCACAACTGGGCCTTCATCTCCTCCTCTTCTACTTTTTCATTTTAGTTTAATTTGGGGGGATTGAAGTTCTTGTGGCCTAGTGCGTTGGGTTGTTTGATGGTGGCTTTTCATATGACCTTTGTTTTGGTGGAGGTGATAAGAGCATTTGCATGATGGTGGCAGTGCCACGTAGGATATGGTGAACAAGGACTTTTTGTTTTAACACCAATGTCGCTACATTATCCCTCCAAGTATCAAATTGACCACTCTAAAAAGGAACTTTAAGTTAGCAAAGTTTCATGGCTGATGCTAGGGCCACACAAGCTAAAACAATTGGTTTGGAATGGATGAAGAAGAAAATTGTATTTTTGGAAAATTAAAAAACAGTCACTTTGCTCAAGGTTCCATGAGTTGTTCTATTAAAGATAATAATGTCACCACTTAAGTGCGAGAGGTTGGAGACAACGGTTTGTAAACACTCAAATATGCCAGTTTGATACAGCCCATAAAATTGATTGTAAAAATTCGAGAAAGCTACTTTTATACCATAAAATAAATGTTGCCATTTGTTTTTTCCTTATAAAAAGCCGTTTTGAAATGCCAACTAGTTATACTGGTGTAGCATGGCCTTGAGACTCTACATGTGTTCCCAAAGTTTGGGATCTTCGTGAATAGTGCAATGTGCTCATAGAGTCATAATAGGATTTAAAGAGGCTTTTGCAAAGCCCCAAGGGGTAAAACAATGGGGATAACCCCAGACGTACAAATTCAAATAACAGTTTAAAAAAAATATACAATGAGGTTTGTAGTGCCAAGTGATTCTATTCCTTGATTCTGTGCAAAAAAATGGTGACCATAGAAGATTTTTTTACAACTTTCATCTAGCAAAAAGAGCTTTTGATGTGTACATGTAGAAGAACAATGTATGCACATGATTTTTTTTATACTAAATTGACAAACCATTCACCTTCTAGACTCTTGGCATGACGTGGCACGGTGCGCGAAGTCTATGCTATGGGCAGGCCTTATGAAACCTCTAATCAGTCTGATGGCAAGAACTTCTTTTGGAGCCATTCCATAAAAGCTGTAAAATGCCTCAAAAGAGTGAGTGTGTTGTGCATAAGCTACGGTGGCTCTATGCCTAATGTTGTACCACTGTCCGGGAAGATTTTGAGCTTCTTCTGTAAAGTTCTACATTTCTCATTTTCAACCTGGTTTTTTAGTGCATGCACTGGATGTTGCTTACATATTTATATTACAACTGTTAGAGCATCTTCAATGTATGCACTAGGAATGGGTTGGTCCTGCATTTCTATGGGTGGGGGTTACTTTAACGGGAATTCATGGTACTTTTAGGGTTCCAATGTCGCCACGGGAACGGAAATGCTAGAACTGACCTTGTTAAAACCACCTCCTGGAGTGGCATATTGTCTTGTTTTCCCGTGCCCTAGCTCGTTTTCCTAATGCGCATTACATTTGCTGATGGAGTGACACATTGCTTGTGATAGCTTACAATAGCTTGCAATTTCTCAGCAAGTAATCACATTCTTCTACTACCGTGCTTGAATCTGCTACGGGAGTTGCGTTAATATTGGGAGGATCCGGCCGGTGAAAGAAATTACATACTTAAGGGTTGGGGAGTGACGCAGGACCGGCTACTTCCAAGTCCCGCTTGCAGTGCATACATTGAAGATGCTCTTAGTTGGCATTTGCTATGCTATGCATTCACCATTAGAATTTTATTAGGATTTTCATAGGTCTGATAGAATGCAAAGTAAAAAATTCAATAAGTCTTCAAATTATATGTATGTAATAATATCACAAAAACTGAAGATATGATATTATAGAGGTCTTGTGATTTTAATAATATGGTTAGACATTTCTTGTAAATCTAGCCGGTTTTTGTCCAATTTATAAAAACTTCAACCAGGTTTCTAACATTTCATCTGTCTAACTTTCTGTTATGCTCTGAATTGAAAGAATTATCAAATTTGAATCTTGAATTTTTTTTTAAATACTAAATATTTGTTAGATCAATTAGGCAATGCCATGCTTACAATAAGACTGGTAACTTCTTTTAGAACCTGTTGTGTCCAATTAGTAGTACGTTATTGCTAATGCTACTGGCTGTCCAAAGTTTCAATTAGCCCCTAAAGCCCTGGGGCTTTTATTTTGTCATTCTAACCATAGGATCTTGTACTAGACTTGTATAAGAATGTGTAAAAAAAATTCAAAAACTTTAACTAAACATATTGTAAGATATTTGCGTTTAAAGTGCAAAAAACAAATTATTTTACACCTTGCATAATTAGATTATTTGATTTTATATTTTTTAAACTTAAAACTTTTGCACCACAAAGTTTTGAGGTTTATTATTTTATGTTGGAAAATTGAGTTGAGAATCTTTGGAAAAAAATTCAAATAAAAAATACTTAATTTCCATTCTTATAGAAATACTAGGTAAAAGAAGATTTGAGATTGAACAAAAACTTAAATTGTTAATAACCCTACAATGGAATTGAAATGCAACAATCTCAATGGTGAGATTGTTCTAGAAAGAAAACCTTACCCTTTCCAACAGTTTTTTTTGAAAAAATGTTAAACTTGCATTCAAAAATGAACTTTATAAGTTATTTTTTTAAGAAGATGCTTGAATTGCCCAAAAAACAAGATTGTCCATAACTTTCTCATAACTAGTCCACTAGGAATGAATCAAAGCTTCAAATGTAGACAAAACTATAACCTATAAGAAATAGTAATAATAATAATAAATTTTTGCAAAAAAATAATTTCTACCTATTTTCCATAAATTTTTGCTTATATGGGCATAACTTTTGCTCTCAAGCATAGGTTGGAATAAAAATTATATTCCTCAAAAGCTAATGTGTTTTTCTGTTTTCAAAAAAGGTTTCAAAAAATCAAGACAAAAATTGAAATTGTAGGTACTTGCCCAAAATCCCATTTGCCCCAAGAGGACAACATGGCTTTAGCCCAAAATCCCATTTGCCCCAAGAGGACAACATGGCTTTAGGGGTTGATATCCATGCAACAAACTAAAGAAACCTCCCTTAGAATTCACATGTCTGGCTAATTTGCCAAAACTTCTACCTAAACTTTCCTAAAGCTGAAAAGAAAAAGCAAATATCATAGTATGACTATATCCAATAAATGGAGAAAATTGCAAGTCCCCAAAATGATGCTGAAATCATTTATTTGATATCGAGTTTCATTATCATTATTATTATTATTATTATGATTATGATGATTTCATACCTTAATAAAATGAGGATTTAGCTACAAAATTACCTATTCTCAAGAAATCATGCCAAGCGGTACCCCTTGCTTTATTTAGTTACGTACATTCAACTTGAACTTTATTGCTAAATAATAATTCCAAAATGTGAATATTGTTTCAACTGATTGAGTATGATTTATAATGTTAATGTGAATATGTTAACATGCTAAACAAGGGCTTTTGCCACCAGTGAATTTTTTTGGATTTCTCCATTGTCGCGTTAGATTCGGAACGGGCTTCCTCCATTGGCCTATAAATAGAGGGAAACGGTGTGACAGGTCAAATTTATCGTCAACTAGCTTTTTATCGTTTAAAAAAAACACTGTTCGCCACTATAGGTGATTATGACAATCACATCTAGAATTGTTTGATCTTGTTGTGATCTTGCTTTCATAATCATAGATTATACATATGAGATGATGGCAAGTGGGGCTACTCCAAACTAGGAGTTGATGCAATTTTGGAGCTTTAACCATTGAATGCCTAAGGAGGTAAGGCAAAACAAAGATGCATTATCACTACAAGAAAAATTGTCTGCAATGACATGTTTGAATTGATTATACTACAAGGTACACTGTAGACTAGGTCACAATTTTTGTCAATTTTTTGTAAATTCAACCATGGTTTCCTTATAGAGCTAAAATGTCCAAACTGACAAAAAATTGACAAAAACATGTCAAAATTGACAAAAAAGTGTCAAAATTAGGGTGATCTAATTGAAAAAAATGTTGGCATTGACACTGCTCCTTTGTAGTGTATAAAATGATATTATTGTAACTTCAATGAAGTTTGCTTCAAAAGAGAAAATAAGAACCATGATGTTTGGTAATCACCTACCCATACTGTCAAATATTCAAAAGAGGTTTTAGACTCTTATTTAATGAATTTAGAAGCATTTACCATTTAATATTCATCAAAATTATAAATTTTATTCTTAGAATATAAAATTTGGTATGATTGATTAAAAATAGATATTGTATTCTAAATACTAAAAAAAATCTTTATGAAGGAAATAACATCATTAGTTTCCCAAAAATAGTAAATTTTATAACACTAGTAAATAGTGAAATATCTGTTTTTGAAATGTGTTCCTTGGTGGAGTTTAACTTGAATTGACATGATACAAATTGAGTTGAAAAGTAGACTTGCTCTCATGTTTGAATTTATTTTTTGTTTGTTTTTGTTTGCATCTTTGACAGCCCCAAAAAAAGAGCAATGATCCAAAAAATGGTATATTGAGAGCTTAGGGGTTAACAAGTTCTAATCTTAGTTTATGTTGGTTTCTTTCTTGAAATCAACACCATAACCTTTACATGTGTCACATGCTAAAATTTTGAAAAAAAATACCCTCAAAAGACTAGGTCTTACACCTCCTTGAGGCCAAAAATCAAGTTCACCAAAAACAAAAGGTCAACTTGAGACATGGGGACCATTGTCAAAGCTCATTCAAACGTGATTTTTTAAATCTAATTCAACACCACATGATGAAACTAAAAGCTCAAGTTTTCCCATGCTCTATTAGGTCTTTTTCTTCATTCCTTTTTGGGGAAATTACAAATAGGGGCACAAAAACGTAAAATATTACAAATAGGGGCCAGTCTTAGAATAATTACAAATAGGGCGCAATTTCAAAAAAATTGTATTTTTTTGTAAATTTTGTTGGTTTGGACATAGGTTGATTTAAATACATCACATCAAATGTTAGCTAACTTCCAAAAATATTTAAAGTTTCCAAAAATTGTCATCCCCTATACTAAAATTTCTTTATTTAGGCTTGATTTGGAGAGACTTTTAAGTTTTTTGGAAATCAGCTAACATTTAATATGATGTGTCTAAATCAACCAATGTCTAAGCCAAAAAAAATTACAAAAAAATACATTTTTTAAAATATTGTGCCCCTATTTGTAATTGTTTTGAAACTGCGCCCCTATTTGTAATATTTTACATTTTTGTGTCCCTATTTGTAATTTCTCCTTCTTTTTTTCTAAAAAAATTCAAGGCCTCTAGTTATGGTCTCACCTTTTTGACCTTTGAGCCTTTAGTTTGCAGCAATGCATTAGAAGAAATTTGAGCCTTCTAGAGGGCCCTTATGATTCTGTGCCCAATGTGCATATATAGAAAATTTCAGATATCAGATCTGACCTTTGTCATGCAGTCAAATCAGATGACACAATATACAAACCAGTAAATTTTTTTTTTGTTTTTTTTTTTTTTTTTGTTTTTTTTGTTTTTTTGTTTTGTTTTGTTTTCACCTTCGCTATGTAGCGAGTATGCATTCATAAGGCCTTCTAGAGGGCTCGTAATTTTGCTAATGGTCTAGGGAGACTTAGAGCTTCCTCATTGAAACTACTACATTTCTCAATTTTAACTAAATTTTTAAGAATATGCACTAGATTTTGTCTATGTATTTATACTATCATTAGATAGTCCCAAAAAGTCTAGCCAGTTTTTATCTAATTGATTCAAATTTCAACCGGTTTTTATTTACATTTCATTTAGGTGACTTTCCATTGTGTATTGAATCTCCTTGCTTATTTCTTTATAGACACAAGAAAAAAGCCCTCAATATAACCATACCCCTTACAAATGTTATCTACTAAAGATTATAGTTGGATTCATACAAAGAGTATTGAGCATTTGAAGGAAATGGTTTTATGACAAATTTCAAAAAATTCAAAAAATCCTGATAGTATGTTTACAACTTGGCTTGAAATTTACAACTCCAATAGAAAACATGAGCTACCCAAGTGCTCCATTTGTATACAACAAAGGAGAATGTTGTCCTGATGGAAAGTATTCAATCATGTAGATATTCATGGTTTTATTAAATATGTTTGAATTTCAACATGTGATTTGTTTCTTCTTTAATTAAATAAAATTGCAAAAAGAAGCGTGAGTAGATTTGGAAAGTGTGAGAGGAGTTGAAAAGCGTGAGAAGATAAGAGGGTCAGGATCTTGATTAGAGGTTAGTTAGGATTTAGAGGATGAGCTAACGCGTCCCACATGCCATTCAATCTAGATAACGTTGACAAAAGAAAGAAATTTTCTTTTTCAGCAGATGTGAGTTGATTGTATGTAGGAGTTAAATACCAATCAGGAAATCCAAGTTTTGAGAGGAGGATAACTCTTGGTGTACACATCTTTTGTCTATGAAATTTTGAGAGCTTGTTCCTGGTGGTGAGATGTTTTCGAGTTGTATTTGTAACTTTGATATGGAACTAGGATGAAAAAGTTACGATTGCTTGAATTTGAGGATAGCCAAGCCATTTGAGGTAGAATGGCTGAGACTTTGACAAGCCATAGTTGATGATTAATTCATTATTTTGCAAGGAAATTTAAAAAGTGTGTTCTTTTTGGTCTTAGCTTTTTAGAAAGCTATTGCACTTGACATTTGGAGTTTTTGAAGAGGAAGTTATGAAGGTGCAAAGGCTTGGAGGTTGACAATCTCTAGTGAAAAGGAGGCCGCAACTTTAAAGGGCCATAACTTCTGGTAGGTTGTATATTTTGTTTTGAAACTTTTGTGGATGGTATCTTGAAAGATTAGTTTTCAAATTGCTATCATTTGAGTTATTTGAAGCATTATTGAAAGAGTTGTGTTGTATAGAAATTGAAAGGTTGGCTGTTATTTTGTGAGAGGGAGGCTGCAACTTTAATAAGCCATAACTTTTAATCAAAGTCTTAGTTTTTGTGAAAATTTTATGCGTTATACTTGGTGGTGTCAGCTTTTCAAATTGATTTTACACTTGTATTTAGGACCTCTAAATCAAAATTTATAGAGTTGTAAAGAGATAATGGTTGGTTTCTCAAGAGGGAGAGGAATCTCCACTTTTTTCTCTTTCATCTTATAGATAGTAGTGTTGAGTAAGGTAAAAATTAAGGATTTGAGAGAATTTAGAGGCTTGAAGGGTTTGAAGATTTGGTAGATTTGGAGCTAGATAGATTTGGAGGTTTGAGGGACTTAGATAATTGAATAGAAGCCTATTTTGGAGAGCATGTGCTCTCTAGAATTCTCCTTTAGAATTGGTAGTAAACGGAAATCATTTTGCAGAGCAAGTGCTCTCTAGAATTCTGTCTAGAATTTATAATAAGAAGAGCTCATTTTGCAAAGCAAGTGCTCTATAATTTGTTTTTCTAGGGTCCATAATGGAGAAGCCCATTCTGTAGAGCAAGTAGTCTATAGAATTCCGTTTGGAGTTTGTGATAGAGAAGTCCATTTTGGAGAGCAGGTGCTCTCTAGAATTTTGTTTGGAACTACAATAAAATAAACCAACAACACACATAGCAACAGCCAAATACCCCGCGTATTCCTAAGGTGCACTCTTCTCAACCCGACAACATATACAAAATAGCAATATCCTTAACCCCTCAAGGACCATTGTCCCTTCTGGGGACAAATGAAATTTTGGGCATGTATTTTTAGATAGAGGAATGCTATTTCGTGAGCAGGAATTTGTGAGCTGTGAGTTGTGAGCGAGGATTTATTGTCAAAATAATAAACTCCACCTATAAATATGTACATAGGGCCCTATAATTGTGCATTTTAAGCTACTGTCTCTTGAAAAATTTGCTGTTTTTTAAATTAATCTATTGATTTTGAGTTGAGAGTTCATTCCTACTCACAAAATCTTGAACCCCCGCTCATGGCTCACCCTTTTACGCTCACCAAATAGCATCGTCCCCCATAGAGTCAATGGAAACTTGAGCCCCTTGAATTTTTGTCAGTTAGAATCAGGGTTGGAGAGAACTAGCAACTAGCAAGTAGTATGTTGTTAGTTGGTTGAAATTGTAAAATAATTAGTTAAAATATGAAATTATCAAATGAAAATTGGCCAAATATAGAAACTTTGTAGGAAATGATTAATGTATGCATGTCTTGGGGAGGTGACTCTCCAATTTTTAGTAAACTACATGAGATAAAAAATAGGGTCAATTTTATTCATTGGAGATAAATTTTATATCTTTTTTAGGTTTACCATAGCATTGGAAATATATGTCTTGCTTCATTATATGTAAAATAGGGTGGTGTATAATCCTCCATTTTAGAATACTGTAGAAAAAATGTGGGAATTATATGATTATCCTAAAAGAGTTTAGTAGGATGAGTGTAGGGTTTAGAGTTCGTGAGCAATATGGATGAAAAATGATTTTTTCTGTCCAGGTTTTGGGTTGTAATGGTTTAGGGTTTAGCAACGGGCTATAGGGTAATTGAAGAAAGGTCAAGCATGTTGACAAAGGCTGGCATTGTTGTGGAATCTTGAAAGTAGGGTTTGTGCTGGCGAGCACATTGAATTATCTACGCAATGGCTTCTTTACACGTTGTTATGCTAAGCTTATTGTTGCTCTTGCTACAATTGCTGGCGCTTAGGATTCTCAAATTTGAGATTGCTTTCTTGTTGTTTGCAATTTTTTTCTCCCTAGATTTTTTGAGCATGCTAAAAGTGGCAGCGAGGGTGCTGTGCAATTGAAGCTTCTCATCCTCCTTACATAATTTTCCTCACAATAATGTACTTGCAAGGGTGAAAGTGTGAGTTTAGTGGGATTTGTGTTCAGGGTTGGATTTGGTTTCTTTGTTGGTGCTTTTAGGGTTGGATTTCTTATCTTCTTCCGCTAAAGACGCTGGTGGACGTCAACATTATTGCTCAGTTCTTTTTGCAGTTCATGACAGTAAAAGCTTGAGTTCACGCTAAGACTTACATGTTGTTATCGGCCCGGTTTTCTTCTTTTCCTCTTTTCTTCTCCATTTTAGGGTTCAATGCTTCAAAGCTCATTGTTTGCCATTTTGTGAGTATGCATGTGGTTGGGTAATCTGAATTGTTAGGAATGAGTTAGGATTTAGGAAGGCTGCTTCATAAGTATGGTTTGAGGGACTTGCTATGTGTTAAATTCTTACGCTATTTTCTTGCGGGCCAAAGTCTTCTATAAACCCATTGTATACATATAATTTTTTCTTATGATACTTTTATGTTTGTAAGAAAAATAAGGTCTAAAAAATTTGGTCATATAACCATTTGGAAATAAGCATAGGGTTCCCTTAATTACACTAAAGTAGCTTTTTATCTAAAAAAGGGAGGAAAAATCACTGTAAAGAATCTAAACACTCCCCACTTAATTATCCCATTATTGCAGGTGGTATCCAATCGTAAAGGGGTGTGACCCCCCTTGAGATGCATGTGAAAAACTAGTTGAAAGTGGGAACGTCAAATTTTGGTAGATGAAGCTAAAATTTCTCTTCTAACTTATGACCTGTCTCTAAAGGAATTGGTGAATTGACACAAAAAAAGTCTCCTAAGGTAGGAGGCTCTAAAATCGTTTGGGCTTTAAAATTGTTCACAATCTAGGAACAACTTTCATGTTCTATCAAAAATCTATTATAGTCATTGATGAGTTAGGTGGGCTTAGCAAGTTTAACAAACTTGCTAAGCCCACCTAACTCATCAATGACTATAATAGATTTTTGATAGAACATGAAAGTTGTTCCTAGATTGTGAACAATTTTAAAGCCCAAACGATTTTAGAGCCTCCTACCTTAACAAGTGTCTGCCAAATATTGAGCTCTAATGCAACTGCTTTAGAGCATCACCAATGTAACCGGAAAGACAACCCCGCCATGTTGTCAAACCGGGTCTGACAATGGGGCAAGAGAAGGGCAAGGGCATTTCTCAGCTCTCCAACCTCCAATGCACGCATTAAACATAGTTTTTAATTGTTTGTGTCTTTTTTAAGTGTTTATGTGAGGAGATTCAAGTCGGAAACATCTGAAATTGAGTCAGGGTCAGAGAATCAAACACTTTGGGGTGGTTTTCAGGACTCTCCAAAGAGTGCAAATATGTTGGGGAGGGGCTCTTGTGTGGGGAGCCTTGAAAAATGCAGTTGCAAATAATTGTTGCATTGGAACCCTCATTTTCACTCCAGCTTGGTTTAATACTCTATACAAATTTTCCCGTGCCTTGCTACAACTACATTGAGGATGCTCTTAGAGCATCTTTAGTATATTTTGTACAATAGGAAAAGCACTTCAAGTTGTTAGGACTAAGGTAGGAACACCATAAACCGTTACCCCCTCTAATTGCAGAGTAGACTGTTATGAAACCAACAATAGCTAGCTTTGAAAAAGATTCAGAAAACATATGATTTTCTCCCATTTGATTGGTTCACACTTGTTTTGAAACAAAGTTCTAGAGGTAACCGCTTTAGGTGAATCTATGAAACAAGAATGGGTCCAAATGAAGAATCCACATTTATATTGCTTAAAATTCATTAATTAGAAGAAAAACATGTCCTAAACAACTAAGTCACTTAGTTGTTGTGCAGTTATTGTGACCATATGTAGTTGTTTCATAGTTGTTATATGGTCACAATAATTGCACAACAACTAAGTGGCTTAGTTGTTTATTGCCATTTTTCTTCTAAAATTTCTTGAGGAGATAAAATTGTTTATTTTTTTGCATTCTTCCTTATTGTTTTTACACATATTGAGCTCAATTTCTCAAGAAATTCCCCATATCTTACAATCTAAAATGCTTATTTCAATGATTCATGGTATTTCTACCTTAGGGCTCTTGCCATAGCAAAGCCAAGCTAGGTCTCACTTGCCAACTTTTTTGACTCCAATAGAGCAACAATTTTATGAACAGTAAACAAATGCTTGAAACCTTTTTAATTTTTTTGATGGGATCTCTTCCACTTTCTAAAGAGCATTTGGAAAGGTGTCCAAATTTGTTTTAAGTGACTTAGGGTTACTTTTTTTTGTTGTTTAATCCCTAAAGGACCACTTGTCCCTACAGGGGACAAATGGGATTTTGGGCATGTACTTAAGGCTAAATTACTTTATGTAAATTTTTTGAGACTTTTATGGAAGATGGGGAATTCAAAGATCTATGTGGGAGTCTAATTTTTCCTCAGTCCAACATTTATTGAAGAAATTAAAAATAAATTTTTGAGAAATTTTGTTCAGCAAGCAGCCCATTTTTTTTTTTAAATTGCATTTTTTTAAAATAAAAATTTAAGGTCAGTTCTTTAGACTTACATATATGTGGGAAGCCTTGAACCACTCAATTCTAATTGATGAGATAAAAGTTATGAGAAATTTTAGTTTGCGGGTAGGCATAGTTTTGAGATTTTCCATATCTACCCACAAACTAAAACTTCTCATAACTTTCATCTCATCAATTAGAATTGAATGATTCAAAGCTTCCCACATATACGTAAGTCTAAAGAACTAACTTCAAATTTTTATTTAAAAAAAAAATGAAATTTCAAAAAAGTTTTTGGGTTGCATGACAAACATAATTTCTTAGAAATTCATTTTTAACTTCTTCAATAAATGTCAAAATGAGAAAAAAATTAAATGCCCACACAAATCTTTGAATTCCCCATTTTTCATAAAAGTTTCAAATAATCACACAAGGTAATTTAGCCATAGGTACATGCTTGAAATCCTATTTCTCCCGCAAGGGGACACTTGGTCCTTTAAGAGTTGATGTAAAGCAAAAGTTTTAAAAATTGACCTTAACATTTCTATTTTTATTACTTTTATTTTACTTCTATTCTAGTATTTTATTGAATTTTTCTTTTTATTAATGTGGCTATCAGGATAAAATCATTTTTTTTTATAACTTGTGTATCAATCAAGTTTAAAAAGTATTGGACTTGTACATTTTGTATGCATTTGCAAATTTTTTTTTTCTTCTTCTATACTTCTCATAAGATTCCTATGTAAAACTTGCATACATAAATTTGTTGTTTCTATATGCATATTCTTGAAAAGTGTATAAATATAAGTAAGTATTATGCGAAATATTGTACTATCTTAATATACACGGCCACAAGTATTTATACAAAATTTGATTTATGAAAAAACAAACAAATATGAATCATAACCGCTCTTGAACGAACTTTTTGACTTGCTATTGTATTTGCCATTTAAGTTTCTTTATTTTGCATTTTGAGGAGCATCAAATGAAGGCCCTAAATCCTAAACTTAGACTCCAAACTTATAAATTCATATTCCCTTCATGTAATCCTCCATCCTTCAAAGAATGCATGTGTCAACGCTATGTGGTAGCATTGTCACATCGCAACCCTTAAAAGCCTTAGCTTCCATGTAAAATATTTTTTGTTGAAGTCGATTGTGACATTAAACCAAAGAAGGAGAGTCTTCTATTTGATGTATAGGGTTTAGGGCTTGATAAGGTACAACATTCCGTAACATTGAAGACCATTTATAGTTTCTGTAAACAAATATTGTGTATTCCAATAAACTTGAAGTTCTCAATGGTGTGAAAGTGAGACTCTAACTACTATGAAACTTGATAATTTTGATCTGGATTGTTGGTGTCATCAGTTATTACAATACAAACATTGCAAACTTTAACCCCTAAAGGACCAAGCAAAGTTTTCATCAAAAACTCTTGAGAACTGCCATTTTTAGAGCATCAATCAAATTTGAAAACAAAAACAATTTTATGCATATGTGACCGCAGGATCTTGTAGAAGAATGGTTTTAGAAGATGTAGAAAAAAAGTCAGAGTTTTCCACCATGTGGATTGGAAGTTAGAATGGTTTGAATATTCAAAAACATCTTGTGAAAAACCAGGCAGTTACCCTTTAGAAGGTGAAATTCCTAAGGAAAAAAGGCCATGTGGGTGGTGCTTCTCTAAATTCCTTATTCCACCTAAGTAAAGTACATGTCAAAAAAGTTTCAAATCATTTGGAGTTGTATAACATATGGAAACAAATTAGTAAGTAAAAAGTAGAGAATGATTCAAAACACTAAATTGTTAAGAGATTAATTATGGAAATGAAAATTGCCAATCCCAATGGTCATAATGTTGTCATAAACAATCTTCATCCTTTGGTTTTGTTTTTTGAGTAAAGTAAAGGACTTCAAAGTTTATTTTAGAGTAGAGAATCCATAACTACCCGCAAACTAATAATCCTCATAAGTTTCATCTGGTTGATCCAAACGGTATGATTCAAAGCTTCCCACATTCCCATAAATCTCCTAAACCAATTTAAAATTTTTGTTTTTGAAAAAGTGATTTTTAAAATTCTGACCAGGCTGCCCGACAAATGTAAAAAACCAACATATTAAGCCATAACTTTTTATTCATAATTCCAAATGTTATAAAATTAATGCACATGAAAGATAAACCTTGTCCCCACATTCAATTAAAAGTTCAGCCTAAAATATGAAAAACCCCAATCACAGGTACCTGCCCAAAATTGCTATGTTTCTAAAAAAGGAGTATGGTCCTTTAGGGATTAAATACGGGTAACTTGAATTTCTTTTCAATTTGACCACATGCGACATTTAAGTGATGGAAATCATGTCTTTATCTATCTATATAATAAGCTTAGTTCTATTAGTTGGGTAGTTGGGTGTCTATAATAGAATAAAATCTCTATTAGTTGGGTAGTTGGCTGTTGCTCCAAGAAGATTAAGTGGCGGTTATTCTTATGTCTATGGTTATGTGGCGGTTATGGTTGTCCTTGGGGATGGGGTATACATGAGAATAGTGGGTGGTTGCATGGAGAAGGAGGCGAAGCGTGTAGGTAGGCATAGTACATGTAAGCTCATTGTAATGGAAAGGAGAAGAATCTTGAAGAAGGTGATTATGAGGAAGGTCATGTTAAATTTTTGCGAGGGCCCCTCCTGTGATGGCCCTCCACCAGAATGGTGGGTACAAGGGTCCACTAGTAGAATATAAGTCCTTACTAATATTTTTGGTTTGGGTGGAATAGCTCAAAAGAATCACAAAAAGAGTAAGAAACAAATATAGAGACCAAGCATGTGCTTATGACCAATCACAATAACAAAACAACTACATGAGGAAACCAATTGGAGCGTTTGGAGGTAAGAGTCATATGATTCTTGAATCCTCTTATGTGCACATTGCAAGCAAACATAGAGGAAACCAATGTTGCAAATAAATACAATAGATAATCCAAATTGAGTTAAAATTAAAGAACTTAATAACACCATATTTGTTAAATTGGGAATAAGAAAGGTATCATTTTGTACTCCACCTTAAACCCAACAAGTTACCTTAAACGAGATTTGAAGGTATCAAATTTAGTCTGAGCCACTAAGATTTTTTTCCTCGCAAATTCCTCCTCTTAGGTGAGGGCACGTGTACCAAAAAAATGCTAGAGCTTGGATTAAGGTGACCACCTTAATCCTTCAAAAGTCCCAAAATGTATTGTTTTTCCCAATTTAACAAATATGGCATTTTATGCTTAGTTTACCACAACTAAGTGGTACTCTTGCACAAAGATTTTTTTTATGAATGCCAAGCCCTTGGGATTGGGAATGTTGTTTAAGGGTTGAGAAGGTTTTTGTTTGTCAACTTCAATCTTTGAAAACAATTTTTTTGAGCAGCACATCCATAAAGTTCCTACTTCTTGGTTGAGAGCTCCAATTTTTCTTCAACGCAACATTCCAGAGCATTGTTTTTGTCATATTAATTCTTGAGCGCCCAAGAGACATTATAATGTTTTTCAAAAAGTTGGGTCAACTCAATTTTGAAAAATATAATTTCATTACATGTTTGGTGAAACCACTTCCAATCTAGTTCAACATGATGGAGATGCTTTCCATTAACAATTCATATGGTCCAATCTTATGGATCATATTTTTCAATCCACAAAAGCACTTTAATTGCTCACAAGTCAAGCTTTTTTCATTTCAACTTTGGGCGCTCCGGGGTTAAGTTCTATCCTAAAACATCAATGAATCTTAGTCAGGTTGATGCACACATGATATTTTCAGCAGAATTGTAGTAGGGGTGATTCCAAGAAGTACTTGTATTATTTGTTGTATTTTGGAATTTTGACTAATTAGTTTTATGGTTTAAATAAGTGCTTTAACTACTTGGGGGGAGGGTAGCAAGTAATTGAGACCATTGATTCAAAGCCTTGATTTCATCCTTACTGATGGAAAAAATGTCGTACACAAACGCTCACATTTCCACGTCCACACCCCTTGATACAAATACAAGGCTCTATTTCTTGTATGTATTGTTGAGCATTGTAGTAGTGTGTTAGAGTACTATCTAGAGATAAGTCCGCAATCTAACAAGGACCCCCATGGTATATACCAAATTTTCATAAAAACTTAATTCTATAAAAAGGATTAGAACATTTCTCAAGGCTTTTCTGAGTTTACTAAACCTATATTAAAAAAGTTACAATGCTTTCCCAGTTGTTTACAGGTGCATGTCAAAACAATCAGGTTTGCCATTATCTTTAGCAAATATAAATCATCTATATGCAAGATCTTTGATCAAGATTTGTAAGAGCATTGTGAATCATGATTTGGATTTAGGCTCACTTAGTAGAAAATTTAGACAAATATAAATATTTGGTATTTGATAGTGAGGATTTGAATAAATGTTTAGTTTTGAACCAATCAAATTAACCCCTAGAGGACCAAGCACTAGAACAAACTCATGTTTTTCTTGACGCATTTTTTTGGATGTCCATTTTTTTGTTAACAATAACATCAAACATAACATGAAAATGTTAGTTTTGACATCAAACACAACATTAAGATGTTAGTTTTAACATCAATTATAACATTAAAAAAGTGAACATCCAAAAAAATGTGTTAAGAAAAAGACAGGTTTCTTCTAGTGAAGCTAAGTTATTACTAAAACTGCTCCAAAATTGTCAATTTTAATTGAAGTGCCAAATTGAAAAAAAGGCATTTTTAGAAAGTTCTAATTGTGACATATTGTAGTACACTGGTTTCAAAAAAAATGAAAAAACATTTCAAAATTTCCACCATGTAGATTGTAAGATATTTAAGTTTGAATTGACAAAAAGCAAGTTTTTGTCCCTACAAAAATCCGGATAGCTGCACTTCACAAGGTCACATTTGTACAAAAATATTTACAAAATACTTGTAACTCTTTGGATTCATTCTTCAAGCTTGTCTTCAAGCCGGCAAGTTGAGTGTATACCTGAAAACTTTCAAATCATTTGGAATTGTACAGTACCCTTGCAAATCTTTACACCCAACCTTTTTTACCACTTAGAAAACTTAGCATTTTATAGAACACATTTGAAACTTTTGCATTTTGTATCATTGATCTCTGATTCTTATACAATCCCAATCAAGCATACCAAATTTTGAGTTCCAAAAAACCAAAACTCTATTTTTGGTGAATTATTTTATATAAAATTTACGGTTTTATGTGATAAATGATTAAAGAAGAATGGTGATGATTTTTTGAGATTTGATTGCACAGGTATGTAGGAAACAACCATACGCACATCCTTCCTTCAAGCAAAATTCTCCAAAACATTTCAAAATTCTTTCTATATTAATTTTCATGTTAAGGTGATCATGACCAAATTTAGTAAAAAAGAATTCTCTATTTTCTTATTAGATTTTGGAAAAATGAACACATCATCATGCTCAAAGTATAAACTTCACCATAGTATATGAATCGGTTTTCCAAAATCTAATAAGAAAATAGAGATTTCTTTTTTACTAGATTTAGTCATGATCACCCTGACATGAAAATCTATATAGAAGGAATTTCAAAACTTTTTGGAGATTTTTGCTTGAAGGAAGGATGTGCGTATGGTTGTTTCCTACATACCTGTGCAATCAAATCTCAAAAAATCATCACCATTCTTCTTTAATCATTTATCACATAAAACCATAAATTTTATATAAAATAATCCACCAAAAATAGAGTTTTGGTTTTTTGGAACTCAAAATTTGGTATGCTTGATTGGGATTGTATAAGAATCAGAGATCAATGATACAAAATGCAAAAGTTTCAAATGTGTTCTATAAAATGCTAAGTTTTCTAAGTGGTAAAAAAGGTTGGGTGTAAAGATTTGCAAGGGTGTTGTACAACACATGGGAGAAAAATAGAAAGTAAAAA
This sequence comes from Ulota crispa, assembly GCA_963920765.1. Lineage (NCBI taxonomy): Eukaryota > Viridiplantae > Streptophyta > Bryopsida > Orthotrichales > Orthotrichaceae > Ulota > Ulota crispa. The sequence goes on from OY987248.1 coordinate 897,863, forward strand.
AAGTAGAGAATAATTCATAACACTAGCTTATTAAGAATCTGATTATGGAAATGAAAAACATCAGTCCCAACAAATATGACGTTGTAATAAATAATCTACATTTTTTGGTTTTGTTCATTTTCCAAAGTATTGAAAATCTAGTAAAATAAAGGACTTCAAAGTTTATTTTAGATTGGAGAATCCATAATTGCCCACAAACAAAAACTCCTCATAACTTTCATCCCATTGATAAAAATGAAATGATTAAAAGCTTTCCACATATTCACAAATATCCTAAATCAATTTCAATTAGTTTTTTTGAAAAAAGTGCTTTTCTCTAGTTTGCCCGGATTACTCATCTGAGGAAAAAAGCATCATCTTATGCCATAACTTTTTACTCATAATTCCAAATGTCATGAAATTTAGTGCATACAAAAGATATTCCTTGTTCCAACCTTTTAGTAAAATTTTACCCAAAATATAGAAACCTCCAATCACACGTACTTGCCCAAAATTGCTATGTTCATAACAAATGCAGCTTGGTCCTTTAGGGGTTAAAGGGCTTGGCAACAACAATAAAGGTGCAAAAAAAAAAAAACAAGTGGCACTTAGGTACTAAATCATGTGAAAACCTAACATTAAGAGAGTTGCATGTGCCTTCAAGTGGCTAAGCAATGACTCATGAGGCAACTTTTCAAGGTAAGGCAATGTAATTGTTAAGGCAACCTAAATGCACTCCATAGTGTATATGTGAATGAAATCAACTGTTTACATGCATCTTTTCATAGATGCATCTAAATGTCTTTTTACAAGCCGTGGTGTTTTTTAATTTTTTTTTGTGGAGATTTGAAATCATTATAGATTTCTAAATAAAAAACGGATTTTTTAAATTAAATATAGATTTTTCTTAAAAGGTCTTGAAAACTTCTTCATTCACATATATCATAGTGTAGAAAATCATAAGTGCAAAAAATTTACTTCATCATTCGAAAATTAGGAATTTGATACCCCAGTCCATGGTGATAGGCCCAAAGCTCAAATTGCAACATATATTTAGTTTTTGGAAGATTTCAAAATTTTGAGTTGTAGTAGAATCAAAGCCGTATAAGCTTCATTTCTTTAGTTGGATTCAAGCTAAAATTCAGAAAGAGAAAGTGGCAAAAGTTACCAAATACACTACACCGTACAAAATGATCCATGAATTTGTCATGTTCTTGAGTGGGAATGTCAAAAATATCACTCGAAGTCCAGAACAGTATATATATCCAATATCATTCATTGAAGACAAGTCCAAACAACTCCTCCCAAAAAAATGTAAAAACGTTTTTCCATACATGAGTCCTCTTTGCATTCATGATTCATCCAGCGGACATATTTTATCCACCAAGCGTTCTAGGGTTAACATGGCTTGGTATAAGGTAGGAGGCTCATAATTAATTCACAAATCAAGCTCTACAAGCATTCATTAACATAATGGTACATACTGGATTCACAACAGTGTATGTTGGATTTTTAATGTACAAGCAATGAACATATCCAGCCATTCAAGGATCGGACGTTTCTAAAGCCTTTACTATTTGAACTTCAAAAATTTAGAACAAATTTCACAAAATTTCCAAAAACAAAAAATAATTGGTTTGGATGCTAATTCCGTTCATGTTTTGAGGAAAATTTATCAAAAAACATTCCAAGGAATCTAGCTACTCCTAAAGTGCAAATCAGTTATTAAAAGGATGTTTTAAGGACCTCTATACTTTACTCCACATACCTATTTGTGTATCTAATCATAAATTTAGTTGCATATAAAGGTAAGAGTAAAAACAAGTACGCTTTATTAGGGCCTCTGTAATGGCACCGGGAAAAACCCCGGCTATGGTCTTGGCAATTCAATCTGATCTTTTAATAGACGGCAAATTTGACCATAATGTTTTAGTGATTTGAAGGGTATTGAAAATATTATTGTGAAAATGTCATAATATTTGGGTTTGGACATTGACTAACTTAGATATATCCCATCAAGTGTTAGCTAACTTCCAAAAAACTTAGAGGCCCCTCCAAATCAAGCCTAAATAAGAAATTTTTTGTAAAAGGGTTGACAAATAGCAACAATACCCTTCAAATCACTAAAAAGTTATAGTCAAATTCACTTTCTTTTAAAAAATCAGACTGAATTGCCAGGACAGTTGTCGGGGTTTTTCGCTGTGCCATTACAGATGCCCTTACTGGAGTTGGCCAATTTCATCTCCTTAAATGGAACCACGGCAAATGACCAAATCAAGATCATTGAATCCAAATTCCAAAATATCCAAAATTCAAAATCAATCCAAAACTTTCAAAATCCGAGTTTGCTGGACAGCTGGAAGTGAATTTCTAAAATCTATACAAACATCACCATGTATTATGGTTCACATTACTGTATATCTAAATAAGTATCGTCAATGTATATCTTTTGCAAATTATTAAGAAATAGAATTCTTCAAAACAAATTATTTTAAAGCAGTAAGGTAACCGTACCTATACCTGAGAGTTTAAGGGTTTAGGGTAATTTTGTAGGGTTAGTTTTTCAACAAGCTATCATGGAGCATAATTTTTGTGAGAAATGGTATTGTAGATTATTTTATATTAAAGGGTAAAGTTGCAACTCATGGGTCCCTATTAACAGCTTTAGATTATCCTTGAAACTATGTGGATGTGTTCCTATACATGTACATATGTACTTGATGGTCCCAATCCCGACCCTCTCAAACTAGCTCCTAAGTTAAGATGTGGTAATATTTACTTGTGCAAGTGACATTCATTGCTCCATTTTGGATTCAAGAGTGTAGTGTAGAGAACACCCTAAATGTAAAGTGCGGTATTGAGGACAGCTCAAGTGCGGGTACAGTTACCTTACATGAGCTGATAAGCACATTCAAACTTCTTAACGCCACAAGCTTTATAATTGGTCAGTGGTCTTCCTTCTCACAGTGATTTGTAGGACTACATAAAAAAATTATGGACCACAACAATATGAACCTAGTTATTATTCATCCACAGTATATGGTGATTTAAGTGCACGTACTGTTTTATGCCAAGTGAAAAAACTGAACTATTCCACCCCTAGCCTACAATTATGTCTATGGATTACTCCAAGCCTTTCAGTTTTTCCGTAGTTTTCACACCTTTTCTAAGATTGAAACTTCTCCAAAGAATGAGAAGTTTAGGAGTGGAAATAGGAGTCAATGGAAGCATGGTCGTCACATTAGGCAAGATTTGGTTGTTAGACAGGGCAGGAGCACATACAGAATGGATGGCATGTACGGACATGTCCCTCCATTCTCATGTTTAAGGGTTTTTTTTGGGTTTTGATTTAAAAAAGAAAGAATCAAATTACTATTTTTCATTTTTACTACTTGATATGGCTTTAAATCCACATTTTGACTTCATGTTGGTAACAATGAGTGTCATTAACATAATAACAAGTACAAAGTGAGTTTTTTTTTATCATTTTTTAAAGTCAACTATGAGTTGATTACATCATACAAACAAGAGCTCAATTGAGCAATTCAGGCGGATGGACAAGTAGATGGATGAGTGGTCCAATGTGACAACAATGAATGGAAGCACTTCCCCATGAAGAAAGTATAACTCCCATTTGTAAGTAGTGAAGAATGGAGAATGGTTAAAACTAGAGGAGCAACCATGAAACTAGAGGAGCAACCATGAAAGCAAGAGGAGTGACATCTAAAAATGAAAAAAGCAACAATTAAACAAAGGCAAGCGAGAGGGAAAACTTAGCGCGCAAAGATTTCTTCACTTCATTCCCCTCCTTCGAGAGGTGAAAAGATTTTTTTTCAATCTTCAAAAACTGATATCTCCAAAAATCACGGAGAGATGGCCACGTCCCCATTCTCTGGAGATTGAGAATGGGGTGAAGAAGGTATGACTACTGACTACCCCTAAGCTTAGTATAAACTTCCAGGCGCAGCCCCAAACCATGCAACTTCCTAATCTGCCGGTATTTAGGCCAGCCGCAAATTTCTCACAGTCAGAAAATTGGTAAAAGAGTCCACGTCACTCCGCCAGAATGCCTTTCATCCAGTGAATTGCTCCCACTTCACAGCTAGGATGGTGGCAATCCAGCTCTTTTTTTGTATGAGGAGCTAGCGTATGAGCCAGTTAAAATCCCTACAGACAGGACACACTAGTATTCTTCAGAAATCTTATATAAGACAGGGCACTGGGCTTATCGACTGCATACCATTCCGTTACCGATCAGTCTCCGAACACGCTGAGCTAGATTCCACTGTCTGGAAACTGATATTGATCAGGCAGCTCCGTCGTTACCTTGCAGGGGAGATCGATTGAAGGTTGCCATGGCTTGGTTTAATTACTGCGATCCTGATGTAGGCTACAACAACATGGGTTACTGGCCAAATTTCGAACGAGAGAGCTATCGTCGGCCTTACTACGATGCGGCACCGGTGCAGTATCGACACCAGTGGCTGCTCCATCCAGAGCCTTACTTCGACAACTACCGGCGAGATTACCACCAGGGAAGAAGGTATACAGACGGCCATTACGGCGTTCTACCTCACGAAGAAGTACGTGACTCAATCCTTCCCTATTCCGGTCAATCTCTGTACTCCTAGCTCTGTATATTTGGTTTGAGTTCCAAGCTTCAAATTCTGCTACTAGACAGGCAAAAGCCGCAAAACTATGTCTGATGTGAATGTGACGGTAAATGAACGGTTTTGAGACCTCATTTTCTAGTGAAATTGGCGAAATTTCAGTTGCCAGGTGCAGTGATCGAAACCGCAGATCTATTCTGGTCTTAGATTTTGGACGCTCTGAAATACACCATATTTAACGAAGGGAAAACTTCATGAATACCCCTGAAGTTTGCCATATCTGTATAGATACCCTTGCTTTTTCAGAAATTACACAAATACTGTTGAATCATAGTTTTCAAGCGTTTCAACACTTTTTCTGTTGTCCATGCCATTTCTTTCTCCTTGTGAGAAAGCTGCTTATTTTCTGTTTTATTGCACTCCTTACTTAGCGTGCATAACAAAACCAACACCTGAAAATTAAGATCTAAGGGTATTTGTGCAATTTTTGAAAAAGCAGGGGTATCTATACAAATATGGCAAACTTCAAGGGTATGCATAAATAATTTCCTTTAACAAATATGAATGGCTGTTTGAGCTTGTGCTAATGAAGAGTTGGGGCTGGGATGTATTTTGCAGGTGTTTCACAGAGTCGGAGCTCCGCAATGGATGGACGACGGCTACCGTCACGGCGGGTACCGCGTCAATCGGTACGACCGTCACGGCGGGCAAAGTTACGGGCATGGCAATTTTGTTCACCTCCAGGACGATTACGACCGGCGGGATCGTCGACACCACCACAGGCACCGCTCGTCACGGGTAATCTCTGTACACCCATAAGCGTCAAACTAAGGGTTTTGAAAATGATGAGTATCAATAAACAGCAAATTATAGGATCTTATTAGGAATAGAAAAATAATGAGTTTGCACTTTTGAATGTATTATTTGGATATTGTGAGAATAAGTTGTGAATTATTAAAGAGCAAAATGCCATTGCACCCATAACTACTTTCAAGATTTCATGTTCACATGTTGTACATCCTTGTCATTTCACCTATCCACTTCCACAAATTTTCCAAGATCTTCAGAGGCGACAGTTATGGGGACACTGACGGTTATGGGTGTACATACCTTAAGCAGTGTTTTTTTTTTTTTTTTTGATTTTTTGACCAATGGCTATGTAGCATTTTTTGAAAATGGTTTGTAGCTTGTAGGCTCCATTCCTATTTTGGTTGCAGTTGAAGATGATCCATATGCATGGATTTTTGCAGCATTATGGGAATTTTTTTTGTAAGCAAAAAGTATTCATTGGACTTTTTTTGAAAATACCCAAATAACCATTGGCATTACTTACTTATTGCATGGAATTGCATGGAATTGAAGTAGGCTAAACCTCAAGTAATTTTAAAATGATGACATGATATTCGTTAATTTGGGAAAAACAGGTGTCCCACTTTGTACCCCACTCAAACCCAAAAAGTTAGTTAAACCAAATTTGAAAGTATCAGATTTAGTTTGAAACACTAAGATTTTTCCCTCGCAAATCCCTCCTCTCAAGTGAGGCCGGCATTTGTACAAATAAAAAACACTGAACTCAGTTGAAACATTGAGCTTGATTTGAGGTGATCACCTCAAACTTCTAAAAGTCCCAAAATATACCATTTTTCCCAAATTAACGAATATCGTGTTCCCCTTTTTTCTATGGGCTTGAAGTTTTTTTTTTTTTTTTTTTTTGAGGCAATTGAGCCATAGCCCAAAAAAATCCCTGCCTCTAAGTCTCTAAAGCTGGACTTGGGTTGTAATTCGCTTGCTGAGCTGCGTTCTCCTGATTCCTGGGTTGAGTGAATAATTCCTTGCATCCCTGACATGGTGCGTGCCTGGTGGTCGATTTCAGGAAGTGGAGTTGTATGTGCCCCTTTGCTGTGACAAATGCGAACGAAAATTAAGAAAGCACTTGCAGTATCTGGAAGGTAACTTACATATGCTCACTGCCTCATTGGTCTCAGCATGAATTTTTTCCGCACATCATTAGGAAAATTTTGATCCCTCCAGGAGCCCACAATATTTGAAAAAGCAAGCTATTATTAGGGGTAGGCATGTTAGTGTGAGTACATGAAAAATCACTCATATTTAGCACTGTCTTGTATGAAGGACCTTAATCACACGCACAATTCAAAACCATATAAATGACATTGCCACTCATAAAATATGTGAACGTACTCATTTGTTATTATCTACAATATTTCACTCATCTATTCTATTACATTTGTACCCATAATACTGTCCAACTGGGATGGCACAACAATATAACTTTCATGATTGCAAGGATTGTTGTCCCTTTGGGGGACAAATGGGATTTTAGGCATGTACCTATGGCTAAACTACTTTGCGTGATTTTCTGAAACTTTTATTGAAGGTGAGGAATTCAAAAATCTACGTGGGAATGTAATTTTTTCTTCATTCTTACATTTATTGAAGAAGTTATGCATGAATAACTGAAAAACAAGGGACTATCAGGCAGACAAAAAAGAATTGAAATTTTAATTTTTTTTTTTTTTGAAATTGGTTCTTTAGATTTTTATGTATTTGGGAAGCTTTGAATCATTCAATTTTGATAGATGAGATAAAAGTTATGAGAAGTTTTAGTTTGTGGGTAGGTATGGGACTCCCAAACCTCCATTCCTTTTCCCCCTTGTAAAACTTTTTGCTTTACTTTTTTGAGCTCTTTGTGTATTTGTTTTTTTACTTTTTTTTTCCAAGTTGTAATAGACTAAGATTCCTTGGTTTTCACCTTTTGGATCAAAGTAATTCAGATTTCTAAATTTTACATAAATCCTCCAATTTTGCCTAGTGTATTTGTAAAATTCTAGACCTTCTGGTACTGCAAGATTTTACAAAGTATGATCCACTTGTCCAGTTCATTTGAAAATTCTCCCACACATACCTAACTTGGTTTTGGACATGATAATAAAAATCCTCAACTTTGCGTAGAGTAATTTTTTTGGGTTATCAATGGTCAAAGGCTTCTGAAAATTTTGGGCAGTAAAGAAAAAGACTTTTTTCTTCACTTTGGATGTAAATATCTCACTCCTCAACATTTAGATTGAGCTGATTTTTTCCCAAGAAGTACCTCCCATAATCTAGACCAAGATCCTACGGTTGGATTTTCCAAAAAAAAGTTTTTTTTTTCTATTCTACCCACTCTCCCAAAAGTGACAGTTTTACACTGAAATTCACAGAAAAAGGCCGCAGTCCTTTAGGGGTTAACGCAAAGGATGGGTGGAAACAAGAAATCGGTGATTTGTTTGTTGCAATAAGTAAATATCTTGGGAACTTTTTAAGACTTTGGATGGGGCTCCTGGAGGGCTCAAGATTTTCTTAATGCACTAATTTGTAGATACCATGGCGCTCTTTTTCTAGCCACCCATCTCGGGCCTCATATTTGAGCGTACCAGTCCTCCCCTTTGGAGCTTTGTGTACTAGAATTAAGTACTCTGAAACGAAGGCCTGGCTATTAGAAATCCGCCATGGTAACAAACATGACCGTGCTGTCATCCTAATCTGAGTCGGTAAATGACTTTTACCCACGGGTTTTTTTAATGATTCTTATTGCCTTGCTGCCAATTCTGGTTTGTTTAGAAGCACATGTGATACACCTTCATTCTTGTTGTACTTAGCGAATAGTGTATTTCAACTACGTAAAGAGCAGCTTAGAACAATACTGAGAACAACACAGGAATGTTGTATGAACAATGTCATTGTAACATGTTGAAACAACATTAAGAACAATGAAATAGTGTAAAACTGGTGGTATTCATACGCCAAAGGTGTCAAAGGTTGTGACACATAAATCTCACTAAGATAGATATAGTTTTAGGTCATTCAGCTTGAGCCGCGCCAATCCTGCCAAAGTAGTGGCATATCACAAATTTAGCAAAATTGGACTTTAATTGTTTTGACATTCTTAAAGGACTTTCAGATCTTGTTATGCAATGCTCAATCTTGATCATCAACGAGTAGTTGTGTAACAAGTTTTTTCTAAGATATGGTTTTTGAGAAAAATAGGTTGCTTGAGTTGGATGCTTTAGGTGTGGAGACCATAACAATGGATCAAACCTCGAAGAAAGTGGTGGTGTTTGGAAATGTGAACCCTTGGCATGTGTTGAACCGTGCTCGCCAAGACAAGCCAGAGTCTGAATTCTGGCATCCTCCCTATAGATGACAACGATGTTTTGTATTCATTACGGGTACAAAAATTGTCCTATTTGGTCAAATAGTTTCTCATTAATATTCTGCAAGTTCAGAAGAAACAGGAGTCACATGTTGGTAGAATTTGGGGATCTTTTTTGATGTAGTAAAATGTTTGTCTCGGTCGATCTTCAGAGTTTCTAAAATATCCAGCCTCTGCATAGTAGAAAATAACTAAAAAAATGCGAGTGTAGTGACTGTAGTCTCTAGAGCTGCATTTTGTAAATAGCTTAGTTGGTTAGGTACAGATTGTGGATGATTTCTATTACATGGTGCACAAATGTACACTTTGTTTGTCACGTTCGTTACTTTGGTATTCATGATTTTTTGTTTTTTTCCTTTCATTGTATGTTTATTTCACATACTCAACTCACATCATCAAACCACTTGAGATCTGATGTAGTCTCCTACATCAACTCATCTACTCATAATTGCACTCGGTTGGGTTTATTAGCAATAAGTGTGGTGTAAGCATGATTTATGTCTATGACCAAATGGACCGATATTTGTCAAGTTGGGAAATCTTTTTCCCCAAAACAGATTTTGGGATACTATATTTTGCATGTGTGAGAATCTGAGTGAGGTTTATAATTTTTTAAGAAATTACATCATTGAAATAAGTTCTTGAAAAAATCATCATTCACTCTAAATCTTAATTTTTTTTAAAACAAAAAAATTCAAAGTCCCAAAATTGCATTTTTTCCCCCAAATAATCAAATATCGGGTTCCATGAATTTTCAATATCTGCGGCCGATGATTTTTGAATGAAAACGGAGGTCTCTCTACTTGACACTGAATGTCATTTACAACCTCCCACTTTGATCTTGTTAAATACATTCACATACAATGATAAAAAAAAACAAAAAAGATTGACCTCAATGCAGTACAAAATTAGGCTTTTTCTTACCTCTAGTTATTTCCTCGCATTTTTATGATGCTTTTCCTAACATCGATTTTGTTAACCCGTAAACGACCATTGTCCCTTCACATGCAAATGGGATTTTGGGCATGCTACTTTGTGTGCTTTTTTGAAACTTTTATCAAAGATGGGGAATTCAAAGGTCTGCGTGATCATTTAGTTTTTTCTTCATTTCAACATTTCTTGGGGTTATGTATGAATTTTTGGAAAATTGGGAAGACCAAGTAGCCCAAAAACTTCTTCAAAAAATTAAAAATCTGAAATTGGTTCTTTATATATATATATATATATATATATATATATATATATATATATATATATATATATATATATATATATATATATATATATATATATATATATATGTGGGAAGATTTGAATCATTCAATTTCAATTGATGAGTCAGAAGTTTTAGTTTGTGGATAGGTATGGGACTCCCAATCCTCCATTCCTTTTGCCCTTGTAAAATCTAGTGCTTTACTTTTTGAGCTCTTTATGTATTTATTTTTTGATTATTTATTTTTTCTAGTTGTAGTAGAATAAGATTCCTAGATTTTCAGTTTCTCACCATTTGGATCAAAGTAATTCAGATTTCTGAATTTTACATAAATCCTCTAATTTTACCTAGTGTGTATGCAAATTTCATGACCACGTCACAAGTATTGACATATCTCCAATTTCAAAGAAATTAACATTTCTAACATTTTTTTTAGACACACTAACAAGTGACACCTCAAATCTGCAGCACTAAAGGTAGTTTTTGAAGCTTTGTGAGTTTGAATGCTTCATTTCTTGCTCTTTGGAACAAGCCAATAATAATAAGGGAAAATTTTATGGATACCTTTGAAGTTTGCCATATTTGTACAGATATCTTTGATTTTTCAGAAATTGCACAAATGCCCTTGGACCATAAGTTTTAAGCATTTGTTTTAGGGAAAGATTGGGGAGACACCTCCCAGTTGCTACGGTGACACCCCTTATAGCCCAACTTATTAAAATTGAGATTATTATTACATTAAAATATGAAATAAAATCAAAATAATATGTTCAAGTGCTGAAAACATACAACAAATATGTCTCATTTGTGACATGGTCAAGAGTTACTTATAAATGAAGGGAGCTACTAGTTTAACTCTTGATCATGTCACAAATGAGACACATTTGTAATATGTTTGCAATGGTTGTAGACGCATATGTAAGCTAAGATATTGTTTTGGTTTTATTTCATAATTCAATGTAAGAATAATCTCAAATTGAATAGGTTAGGCATTAGGGGGTGTCCCCGTAGCAACTAGGGGCTGTCTCCCTAGTCGTTCCCTTGTTTTATTGTGCATGTTATTTCTTTCTTCCTTGTGTGAATGCTACTTATTTTCTATTCTATTGCACTCCTTGCTTTAATATCAATCATGAAAGAAGTAGTGTGTGTATAACAAAACAAACTCCTAAAAATCATGGATCAAGGGTGTTTGTGCAATTTTTGAAAAACTAGGGATATCTAACTATACAAATATGGCAAAATTTAGGGGTATCCATAAAATCTTCCCTTTAGACAAAATGATCTAATCAAAATCACTTTGAAATACTTTAATAGGGCACCTTCCAAATTCACTTCTTTATTGGTTTAGTGCAAGTTAACCCCTAAAGGACCAGACCCCCTTTTTTAAAAACATAGCAATCTTGGGCAGGTACCTATGATTGGAGCTAAATGTATTTTAGGTTGAAATTTTAATAGAATGTGGGGACAAGGTTTATCTTTCATATGCACTAAATTTCATGATTATGAGTAAAAAGTTATGGCCTAATATGTTGTTTTTTACGTTTGTCGGGCAGCTTGGGTAGATTTTTTAAAATCCCTTTTTTCAAAAACAAAATTTTAAGTTGGTTTAGGAGATTTAGGAAGCTTTCAATGATTTTGTTTTGATCAACAAGATGAAAGTTGTGAGGATTTTTTGTTTGCGGGCAGTTATGGATTCTCTACTCCAAAATAAACTTTGAAGTCATTTATTTTACTCAATTTTCAACATTTTGGAAAAAAAAACAAAACCAAAGAATGTTGATTGTTTATTGCAACATTACAATCATTGGGATTGGCATTTTCCATTTCCATAATTAAATTCGTAACAATTTTGTGTTTTGAATCATTCTCTACTTCCTTTTGCTTACTAATTTTTTTCTATATGTTATACAACTCCAAATGATTTAAATTTTTTTTGACATGTACTTTACTTAGGTGGAATAAGTGATTTAGAGAAGCACCACCCATATGGCCATTTTTCCTTCAGAATTTCACCTTCTGAAGGTAGCTGCCCGATTTTTCACAAGGCGTTTTTGAATATTCAAAGCATTCTAACTTCCAATCCACGCGGTGGAAAACTCTGGACTTTTTTCTACATCTTCAAAAACTATTCTTCTACAAGATCCTATGGTCAAATATGCATAAATTTTTTTTTGTTTTCAATTTTGGTTGAAGCTCTAAAAATTGCAGTTTTGAAGAGATTTTGGTAAAAACTTTGCTTGGTTCTTTAGGGGTTAAGGTTGTTATTGTGGGGCGCACTACATGATTAACCCTTAAAGGTCTGTGCATCCACAAAATGGATGCGCCTTGGTCAACCCTAATTGTAACTTTCAAAATATTAGTTTTTGGTGCATGGTTCAAACTAAGAAATTGAAGCTTGACAAGTTTTCTTTTTGTTCCATTTCATTTTTTTGGAAAATGTCAAAAATCAAAAGAGTTATTGTCATTGAAAGCTCCAAGTGTTAGAATCCAAATAATACAATATGGTGTGTTTTTCATCCATATTTTCTACATTTTAAATGCGTTTTAAAATATAAAATTCAAAACTATGTTTCTCATTCTACCATTCATTTATGGTAGAAGTTACAGATTTTTTTAACAAATGTTCTGATTAATTTGATTTAACTTCCACATTTAGCTTTAAAAAATCACAATAATTCAAAATTTTCATCAAATTTATCAAATAAATAACATAAATAGAAATTGAATGTGCCTTCTAGCAAAAAATATTGAAATTTTATACATTTATTAAATATAAGGACACACTTGGTGTGATAGTCAAATTTGACTTTGAATTCTTTGTTGTGGCTGTTTTGGGTGTAAAAAATAAAATAACCAATTGGAATTTTTTTGCACTAATCTTTAATGTTGCTTGTACCTCTTGAAAAAAAATTCAAGTAATTTAGATTTTTTTTGCTATTTTAACTCATTTATGTTCATTTTTTGAAAAAAAATGATAACAATTACAAATTTTCATGAAACAAATTGAAATTTCTTATAGTGGTATATCATTCATAGTATCAAGCAAGAAAAATATAACTTTTGTTTGAACACAATTTACAAGGAAAAATTGAGCTTAAACATGAAGTTTAACCATTTCAAAATGAATCAACTCCTTTAGGGGTTAAAGCAACTTGTCTACTTGATGTATTTCTCATATGATAATAAGGCCTCTCAACATGGAAGTGATATGTAACTTGGTATGCACACTAAGGTAATCGCACCCATGCGTGAGCGTTTAAGGGCATTTAAGGGCGTTTAAGGGTTTAGGGTACTTCAGAGTCTCAAAAAATTCAAGAATTTTTTTGTAGGGTTAGCTTTTCAACAAGCTATCATGGAACGTAATTTTTGTGCAAAAAGGTATTTTAGATTATTTTATATTAAAGGGCAAAGTTGCAGCTCATAGGTCCCTGTTAGCAGCTCTAAACTACCCTTGAAGCTGCTTTGATGTGTTCCTATACATGTGCTTGACGGTCCCAATCCCAACCATTTCATAGCAACCTAGCAATTGACGTGTGGTAAGATTTTCTTGTGCAAGGGACAATCACTGCTCCACTTTGGGTTCACAATGAGTGGTGGACATCTCAAAAGTAGGGCTCCACTTTGGGGACTGCTCATGTATGGGTGCTGTTACCTTACCATAGCTGGTTCCGTACAGTTTTATATAAAAATCTTCTGCCTCCTAGTTTCCTGATGATATCTAATACAAACAGCGTTGAGCAGTATTGTCTGCACAGCCAGCCAAGAAATTTATGTCCTGTACAAGTGTTTCCAGTAACATCTAGAATTCTAGGCCTCTCCAAGCGAGTTTTAGTGTGCGTAGCAAGAAATCTCATCACAAATGATTGCAGAAGAAGAGGCGACCTTCAGGACCCCCGCGTTTTGCAACCATTGTTAATGTTTATTATTCGTCTCACTGCTGCCGAATGTGCTTCGTCCGACGTCAGATGAACAGGATTGCTGAATAGGATAGGATGGATTCAGGAAAAGTGCCGAGGGACCGGCCGTACTCCACCACTTCCGCAGATTCTTCAGAGATGCCCGAGGATCTCACTCTTCGTCTTTCCCCGGTCGAACACGGTTTTTCGGACCCCACACGGCCACGCGGCACACGGCCACACGGCCACACTCGTTTCCTTGGACTTGCAGCATCGATCAACGATATTTTGGACAGGATCGTCAGGACATACTCACCGACGAATTTCTTTCCAGCAGGAAATGCCGCGTCGGGGGATCTTTTTTGGGAAAATGTCATGGATACCCCTGAAGTTTGCAATGTTTTTATAGATGCCCCTGGTTTTTCAGAAATTACACAAATAAGGTAGAAATACCATAAATTGTTAAATTAAGCATTTTAGGGAATTTCTTGAGAAATTGAGCTCAATATGTGCAAAAACAAGGATAATCCGGAAGAATGAAAAAAAAACATTTTTTTTCCTCAAGAATGAATTTTTTAATAGCAATGTAAATGTGGATCCTTCATTAGGACCCATTCTTGTTTTATAAGTTCACCTAAAACAACTGTTTTTGGAATTCTGTTCCAAAACAAGTGTGAACCAATCAAATGCAAGAACATCATATCATTTCAAAATCTTTTTCAAAGCCATTTCAAAACAGTCTACTTTGCCATTAAAGGGGAGTAATAGTTTATGGTATTTCTACCATAGCCTTGGACCAAAAGTTTCAAGTGTTTGTTTTGTTGTGCATGCCACTTCCCTTCTTCCTTTTTACGCAAGCACAACAAGAAAGAAGTAATGTGCGCACAAAGGGAGAAGGAACTAACATGCACAACAAAACAAAGGCTTGAAAATTTTGGTCCAAGGATATTTGAGAAATTTCTGAAAAAGCAAGAGTATCTATGAAAATATTGCAAACTTTAGGGATATCATAAAATTTTCCCTAGGTGGATCTTTGCCTACCAATGTCCTAGGAGAATTGGCATTCCACTAACAGCCTTACACTAGGAGTTGAGGCCAAGAAAACTTGAGGCTATTTCAACACCAAAATTTTAGCTCAAATGACACTAGGAACGGTGTCAAAACGCTTATTATAACATGAGTATAGTGGGTGCTAAGTGCTAACTCTCTCGAGTGTGAAGTTGAGGTCAAAAAGTTGAGGTCAAAAAGTTGAGGTCACTAGAGCAAGTTTTAAAAATTTGAGGAGAAAAGGTATAAAAAAAAGAGATCAAAGAAGAATTAGGTGCACCAACTTTTGGATGAGTATTATTAATGCTAGCTGATTTTATGGTGAAAGTGCACTTATGGATGATTTTCTTCATTTTTTCCTTTCCTACCTGTAACTTGAACCAACCAAAATCATAAGAAGTTCCCTGCTCAGTAGCAATCAATGAAAAGAGTTTAACCCCGGAGCGCTCGGAGTTGTTTTAGGGTTTAGGAAAAAATGGGGGGTTTAATGGCCACAACAATTTGGATAATTACATGTAGAAAAAGTGACCGTAGGATCTGAAAAAGGACTACCTTCTTTGCTGATGGGGATCAGCCACAACTTTTTTCACATTACGGATCAAGAGAAAAAGTGGGTGCTTACGGGTTAAAACAGAATGGCTAGAAAACCGGGTTGGAATTTGATAACTGATGCAAGTGAAAATCAGAAAGGATTTGAATTCAACCGATGAGAAACAAAAAAAATTAAACATTTGGCTTTCTAAGTTTCAAACATCATGGTGGGTTTTGGATGGGTCTCCTTTTAACTTTAATGGGTACGGTTGCAAATTACGTTAAAACTACTGTGGTAGGTACTTAGAGCTTCGTTCAAGTGTAGGGCTGCAGGATGAGGGAACTTTGAAAGGTAGACTCTAATTTCTATTTATTTGATGCAACTGAAATTTGAAACCCTTTATCATGAGATTCGGATGAGGGAATTTTGAAAGGTAGACTCTAATTTCTATTTATTTGATGCATCTGGAATTTGAAACCCTTTATCATGAGATTCGATTTCAAACTCAACGATTCGGGAGGACTTTTGGCATACATGTGGTGAAGGGATACGCTATCCTTGGTTAGGATGCACTAAATATGAGTCCTTTAGGTTTACAAGACAACAATTTAACAAAATTAAAAGGATCCAAATTGGTATAAGTAACGCCATATTCATTAAATTAGGAAAACCAGATCCCAAGTTGTACAGTACTTCACCTTAAACTTGGAACTCGGTTTAACCCCTAAAGGACCATGGCCTTTTTTTTGTCAAAAGACACTCAAAATTTCCACCTCTAAGCAAAGAGTAAAATGTTTGAAAATCAGGCATTTTGCATATTTGACTATAGGATCTTGTGCTAAACTACTACAAGAATGTGTCATACAAAACTCAAGAACTTTGACTGCATAGATTGGAAAATATTTGCATTTAAAAAGTAAAAAACAACTTTTTTTGCACCTTGCTTGATTAGATTTTTTAACTTTGAACATTTTTAGCTTAAAATTTTTGCACTATAGAGTTTGGAATTCTATTTTTGCATGGTGGGAAGTTAAGTTGGGAATCTTGGGAAAAAATTTAAAAAAAGAATACTTAATTTTCATTCTTTAAAAAAACATTAGGTAGAAGAAGGTATGAGATTGAACAAAAACTTAAATTGCTAATAACCCTGCAATGGAATTGAAACGCAATAATCCCAATGGTGAGATTGTTCTAGAAAGCAAACTTCACCCTCTCCAACAGATTTTTTTTGAAAAAATGTTAAACCCGCATTCAAAAATGAAGTTTATTAGTTATTTTTTCAAGAAGATGCTTGAGTTGCCCAAAAAACAAGATTGTCCATAACTTTCTCACAACTAGTCCAAATGGAATGATTCAAAGCTTCAGGCGTACAAAAAGATATAATCTATAAGAAAGAAATATTAATTTTTTTTTTCAAGTTTTTATAAGAATTTTTTTTGCTGCCCCTAGTCCCCAAATTTGTGCTTATTTGGGCATAACTTTTGCTCCTTGGCATCAACTAGAATAAAAAATAGATTCCCTAAAAGCTAATGTGTTTTTTTATAAATAAAAAAAGTTTCAAAAATTAGGACAAAAATTGAGGCCGTAGGTACCTGCCCAAAATCACATTTATCCCCCGAAGGGGCAATGGTCCTTTAGGGGTTAAGGTGGTCACCTTAGACCCAATTAATGTCCAAAATGTTCACAAATTCTCAATTTAATGAATAAGGCGTTAAGTACTGGTCTCATGGTTTTAAACTTATTATCTAGTTCAAATTGGAGGGGAAAAATTAGGAGGTTTTGGAGTTTAACTAATAAAGAAGGTGAAAATTAAGGGAAAACATATGCATTCCTTTGAGAGGAAACTTGAAAAACTCCTCAAAAGCTACTATGCTAGTGGGTGCATGTAAATAGAATTTTACAAATAAGCTTTCTGTTGGGCAAAAAATAGTGCCAAATTGCACCAATCAAAGACAACTTGACTGCATATGAGCCAAAAATCAAGAGTTACATGGCCTAAGAACATCATCAACTGAAGACAAATAATGGGATTGTAACTTCATTTTTGTTGGTGGGGGCCATTTTTGTGAGAGAATGAGATACTTTTAGGGCTCCAATGCAACTTTGGCTACGCATAACGAGGATAAGGCCTTGTCAAAACAACATCTGCTTATTGCAAAGTTTCTCATTTCCCAACTCCTTGGTCTTCCCTTGTAACTTATGCTTGAACACCACATTGCCTACATTAGCTCAATGCTTCTCCGCAAGGCAATGATACAGGCAAGGTACCTCAAATTGACACCCCTATACCTCCGGAAAGGACTCAAATCAATTGGAAATTTACAAGACATGAGAAAAAATAGTAAGCAAAAAGAAGTAGAGAATGAGTCAAAACACTAAATTGTTAAAAATTTAATTATGGAAATGAAAAATGCAAATCCCAACAGTGATAATGTTGTGATAAACTATCTACTTCCTTTGGTTTAATTCTTCTTCCAAAATATTGAAGATTGAGTAAAATAAAGGACTTCAAAGTTTATTTTAGAGTAGTGAATCTATTACTGCCCGCAAACAAAAACTCCTCATAACTTTCATGTCATTGATTGAAATTGAATGATTCAAAGCTTCTCATATAAAAAAAATCTAAAGAACCAATTTTGATTTTTTTTTTCTAAAAATGCAATTTTTAAAGAAGTTTTTGGGCTGCCCAGACAGGCAGTCCTCCCCAAATTTTCACAAATTCATGAATAACTTCTTCATCAAATGTCAAATGAAGAAAAAATTAGATGCCCACATAGATCTTTGAATTCCCCACCTTCAATAAAAGTTTCAAAAAATCACACAAAGTAGTTTAGCCATAGGTACATGCCCAAAGTCCAACCTATCCCCCAAAGGGACGATAATCCTTTAGGGGCTAAGACCCCTTTAGAGACTTTGTAAGGGGCTCTTAGAGGGCTCAAAACTTTGGTAATGTCATAGGTCAAGCCAAATCACACCTAAGTAGTTGTTTTGGAGTACTTGGATCGTGACATTTCTTCCAACAAGGCAACAACTTGCAAGAGGTTGCAAGTAACTTCCTTGGATGCCTAGATTTGCAACTAGAATGAGAGGATTTGACCTTCTAACAAAACAAGACTATAATCTTTTTGGACAGGGAGCGGCGTAGAAGCGGCTGATTCCCAGTTCAAAAACCCATCTTTGGAGTGATTATGCCCTAATAAACTCCTATTTGTAGAATATTGGATAATATCTTTGATGTTTATTGAAGATGATATACATACATGTGGGCAAGTGATTTGTGTACAAAAATTCTAAAATATATATAAAAGTACAAACATGTGGCTTTATCAAAACATTATATCACTACAAGAAAATAGTGTCGAAATTGATACGTCCAAATTGACTAAACGTATCCACAATGACAATACGTCCAAATTGACTAAACGTATCCACAATGACAATAAGTCCAACTGACAAAAAATAAATTAAAAAAATAAATTAAAAAGCCCAATTTGACATGTCTGAATTAACCCAAAAAAAAGAAAAAAACGACCAAATTGACAACATTCCCTCGTAGTATATTAATTTTGGCCATTCTGGCACTTCTTGGAACATGGAAAACTAGAAGGAGCACTAAGTAGAGTTTTGTAGCTTCTTGCAGACAGAATGTCTGTATTCTACAGACACGGAGACTGTCAGGGACCCACAAAATCACGGAAAGGCCGACGCGTAGAAGTCCCCATGAACACTGCAATGGGATCTAGTATCTACTCACCTACGTGCTCCACTCCTTTACAGATCCAGCGTTGCCGTTCAGTCCTGATAAGGGCATCTCCACCGGACAGGGGAGAACGGGACGGAAGATGAGTGGTTTTGAGTGCACAGCCTCACTGCATTTGCCTGGTCGAGCTTGGGATGTCCACAGGTGCCACGATGGAAGACCACGCCAGCAAAGAAACCGTGGATGCACTGAAAATTTGCGTGACAGGTCAGGCCTTTGGGCTTCCTGCTCTACGGGACAGGTCATTGGGTCGGTGGGGCCTCCGACAGGTCAATAGGCATGCAGTAGCAAAATTTCGGGAATTGAGCTCGCTCAACATACTCCAGTTCGCGGGAGCTGAGCGTCCCCGGAGGCCTTCTGAGCGTAGCCGCTGAGGCTGTTTATTCTGGCGAGTTGTCAATGGAAATCTAAAATTGTAGAAACATGGATGCATTGTCTGGCCGTTTTTCGTCAACCGGTGGAGATGCTTTAAAAGCATCTTTTGAGCCCGAGAGCATCTCTATTGGTTCAAGCTCTTTCAAAGTTTTTCATCTCTTTTGGTCGGTCCTCAAGCCCCTTGATCTTCACTCATGCTCTTCAAAAAGGTGGCTTTGCACTCCAACATGCCCCATTAATAATCAACTGACCACTTATTAAGAAAAGTAAAGGATAAAGCTCAGTAAACTTAGGGTGAATAATGAATGAATGTAGGACAAAGTGTCTTGAGAGGGATTTGAGAGGGGCATATCCATTAGTGGCTCAAACATGCTCATAGTGGATGACAAGTGTTGAGCCCCCCCAAATTCCTCTCAAGACACTTTGTCCTACATTCATTCACTATTCACCTTAAATTTAATGAACTTTATCCTCTACTTTCCTTGATAAGTGGTCAATTGATTATTTATGGGGCGTGTTGTAGTGCAAGACCACCTTTTTGAAGAGCATGGGTGGAGATCAAGAGGCTTGAGGGCAAGCAAAAAGAGATGAAATACTTTGAAAGAGTCCGGACTGGTGCCTGGTGGAGAACTAGAGATGCTCTAAGCTTATCGAGGAGCGTGGGAGGGCGGCATTGCCGTTACAAGGCGGGCGGCGGGCCCTCCAATTTTAGCACTGATCCTAAACTTCCTGGTTTAGAACAGGGTTTAATCTTTGATTTTGTCAGGGTAGAGCGATCCGCACCCCAGAATGCAGGCAGGTAAGGAAAATTTGGCTAAAATTGGAACAACTGAATGATGTACAAAATTTCATCCAAATGATTGCTAATATAAGCTATTTTCATCCAAAATTTGGCGAATTGGAATTTTGCTC
Source organism: Ulota crispa (assembly GCA_963920765.1). Lineage (NCBI taxonomy): Eukaryota > Viridiplantae > Streptophyta > Bryopsida > Orthotrichales > Orthotrichaceae > Ulota > Ulota crispa. Next base: position 918,397 of record OY987248.1, read on the forward strand.
AGGAACAATCTGGCGATTCCATCCATTTTTTCACTTGAAAATCTTAGTGTAAAGGTAGCCAATTGAGATTTGAGGTAAGATTTAGGCAAAAATTTGTTGGGAATTTAAACGTTGGTTCAGAATGCCCATTGGGCTTTCTTAAAATCTTGATTGCGTATGAAAACGACAAGTGTTAGGAACGTATATGTTCTCGTTCCAATAGATTTCATGCCCTATTCTCACTGGCACGCTCACCAATAGTTCAGTGAGCGTGAATACTGTGCTACATGAGTTACAACCAAATCCCATTCTCATTGGCAAGATGTGTTAGAGGAGTGTATACGAGTAAAAACATACAAACAAAGACTAAAAGTACAAGTTTCAAAACTCCACCACCAGGAGGGTCCCACATCATTATTACCCTCTTTTAACCCCTAAATGTTGAGGTGGACATTCATTGTCCGCTGGCCTCAAAGAAACATTGTGCTGTACATAAAAAAGCAGTTTTCGTTTGATTTTTTTTCAAAAGTGACCATACACACATGGGCCACCATGGATGGTAAAAAACAACCTCACAAAATATATTCATATTTTTATATGATCAAAATTGTGTTAGATCCCATGCTGCCCTTCCTGCCATTTTCATAAGGGCATTATGCATTGTTGACTTTTGCAACTTCAAGGAATAATCTGATAGGGTGGGCACTTGTTCTCAATAGTGACTCAACAGTGAGAGAAATGTAGCCGAGCTAGTCATGGTGACCAGCTTGGCGTTAAGGGTTAAGGTCATACATGGAACCTTCACATTAGTTGTTAGAAATGAGGGAATGCGTTGTATGGGAGAACGTGATTTACTCATGCATTCTAAATACGTTTGAGAAACTCATTTCAAAACCATATTGGTGAACCCATGGCAGGGAAGGAGACAAAAAGATTCTCACCCAAACACGTCCAACTGTTCAGTGGGAAGGGGGCCGAGCCTTCATTGGACCTTAGATTTTGGAGCTTCAACACTTTGTTGTCAGCAAGATTAGCAAGTTAAAAACTTGTTGTCATCATTCATTTAGGCAACCTCGTAGCTAAGGTAGAGGCCAAAGGGCTCTAAAATGGAGTAGGTTCTAAAATGGTGCACTTCTAGGAATGGTTCACATGTTCTTCTCACATATCTACTATTGTCATTGATGAGTTAGATGGACTAGCTAAAAGCTAGTCCCATGTAACTCATCAATGACAATAGTAGATATGTGAGAAGAACATGTCAGCCACTCCTAGAAGTGCACCATTTTAGAACCCGCTCCATTTTAGAGCCCTCTACCTTACAGTCAAACTTGCAAGCGCGGATCTCCCAAGACTCAGATTTTTTTTAAAAAGGACGTGGTCGTTACTTCTTTGCATGCGAAGATTCATGGCGAAGATTCATGACTCTACAGTACAACTCTGTAGTTTTTTAGTTTTCTATTTGTTCTCTGCAGCTACGAGGAAACATATCTTGATACGAAGCATCTTTGACGAAACCGTGTTGAACGATATTCGAACTCTCGAACTACTCTACAGTGATGCAGTCGTATTCACCCACCGACCCGGATTCCGTGCCTTGATGTCTGTGACTTTGGATTGACGCTGCTTGCATCTCACAAAGGTCCATGTTTTTCCTATATAAACTAGCAGTTGCACTCAACCCAGCACCATTCAACTCCAGAGCCTATTCCACCTCTCACTCTGATCACAGCTCCTCGTATCAAGGGCCTGAACGCTTGAGCGTTACTCTAACAACTGTCTACATAGAGCCTGAGCGATATTCTGATATCTGTGACTTTCATTGCTTCGCATTCTCAGGACTCAAACCAAGAGAACAAGTTGCGACAAATCTACCACAATGGCGAGGCACTACGGTGAGCCAACGTATGTTTACTACTACCCTGATCCGAGGTTCGACCGAGACGACCGGCATCTACACGAGCCGGCTCCGGTGACGTTTCGAGAGCGGCCGTATTACAACGACGTGTACAATCAGCGTCACCAATATTACCCGGATCCGAGGTTCGACAGAGACGGACGGCATCTACACGAGATGGCTCCGGCGACGCCGTTCTACGATGATGATCACTACCGGCGAGACTTCCGTCAGCACCACCCGGATGCCGTCTATGGCGGCCACATGATCCCTCTCAGAGAGCAAGTGTATCTTCGAAGGGAGGATGTCGATGCACCGTGGTGGCTCAACGGAGACCATCCACACGGAGCTTACCCTTACCCTGTCTACGTCGGCGAATGCCAACAACCAGCTGAACCAGTGCAGAGGACGACGACGGTGGAGTTATACGTTCCGCAGCTCTGTTGCGACAGGCACGAGCGCCGTGTGGTCGAGATCTTGACAGAAGTGGCAGGCGTGGAGAACGTCACCGCTGATCAGTGGAGTAAGAAGGTTGCAGTGCTGGGGGTCAACCTTTGCCCGGAGAGTTTGCTTTATCATCTCCAGCACGATCTCCGCATGAATCGCTCTGTCTTGTGGAAGGATCGTCGCAGCTGAGATCAATTCAAACCTAGCTCCAGCTCCAAACTTTATCAGTCGCCATTGCGTTCAATTTCGCTATCTAGCAGCGAGATTTTGCAGAGTCTTTGGTTTATAATTTTTGAAACCCATTCCTTGAGCGTCACTTCTTGTAGAGAAAATATACAAAAACCTGTTCTGGAAGCTCAGGTCTTTCATACGTAGATTGATTCTATTACCCTGTGACTGCATACACATTATACTTGCAGGATTGGAGATGTTACAGCCTGGGCTTTGGGTGCTTAGCTCTTTTTATCAAACCCTTCCAGCAATAGAGAAAGATTGTATAGTTTGTATTATATAGGTTTTGGTTGAGCCCAAACTTTACCTGCAAAATTTTTTAAGTTCGCACCATTAGCTCTCACCTCCAACACTTTAGCGACATCCCAGCTAGTGAGCTAGTTTAGCTGGAGCCACTCTAGCTTGAAGCCCTAGATCCTCCCAATGATATAAGTATGGATTCCAGCACCAGTGGAGTAGCAGCTTGTACGTACAACAAAAAGTTCTATTCAAATACTTGATATCCGAAGCTTTGCAACGCCATATTCGTTAATTTGGGAACTACGTTCAAATTTGGGACTTCTGAATGTTTAAGGATCACCTTAAACCCAGCTCTAGGTTTAAGCAACATTTTTTTGGTACACGTGCCCTCACATGAGAGGAAGAATTTGCAAGGGAAAAATCTGAATCTGATACCTTTGAATCTGGTCTGAGGTAACTTTTTGGGTTTAAGGTGAAGTTCAATTTTGGAACCGCGTTTTCCCAATTTAACGAATATGGCGTTTTGCGGTTCTAACACTTTGAAAACAGCGCGTTGCTTGAGATACAAGATTCAAACTTCTTATTATATTATACTTGCTCAACTTCAGTTCCTCTACAAGTGTCCGACTTCACCGCCATGGCATCCAGTTTGTTAAATAGCGGAAGATTTTCTGGTGTTGTTGACACTTGACACCTGTGCTTGTGCTGACGATGCTTTGAAACTTGGTTCCTGTAAACTTACTGAGTTACGAATCGGATACATAGTCTGGTCCAGTCTTTTTGCAAAACAGTTATTGGACTTGAGAGCACTGATTAAACACTCAGGGACTGGGAAGCCACTTGTGAAATTTAGGGGCGGTTCACACTAAGGTAGGAGGCTCATAAACCGACCATCTAAGGGCTGAAACTGAATTCTGTGGAGGTAAACTTCTTGCAATATATTTCAGTAAATTTTCCTTGAAAGACAAGAAGAATTGACATCTAACTCAAGTTGTTTCATGTTTTTTGGAGTTTTGTGGAATTAGTTATGAAACTTTGAAGTTGAAATGGCATAGGGCTCTAAAACTGTTCATCTCTACCTCCAAATTCATTAATTTGGGAACTATGTTCAAATTTAGGACTTCTGAAGGTTTAAGGTAATCACCTTAAATCTAACTTTAGGTTTAAGCAACGTTTTTTTGGTACACGTGTCCTCACCTAAGGGGATGAATTTGCGAGGGAAAAAAATCTTAATGGCTTAGATTGAATCTAATACCTTTGAATATGGTTTAAGGTAACTTTTTGGGTTTAAGGTAAAGTTCAATTTGGGAACTGCATTTTCCCAATTTAATGAATATGGCAATCTCTTCAAATGAACATTATTTGTACACTGTTGAAGACTATGAAAAATAGCATATACAATTGAACACTAGTAAAAAATTTAGCACAAAATCAACAAAATTTCAACCAAAAACTATTGATTTTTTCTGTTGATTTAGTCAAGTTGATTTGGGTACTTTTTAACAAGAATATGTTGATTTTTTGTTGATTTTTTGTTGATTATGTGTTGTTTTTTGTTAATTTTTAGTTGAATTTTTGTTAATTTTCATGTATTTTATGTTGTTCAACTCCATTTTTTTAAATTTTTAAATTTTTTTTCATAGAACTTTATTTATTTTTATAAAAAAGTGAGATTCTTTAAAGGTCGGGCAGCTGCCCGCACCACCGAGCAGTGCTACAGACAATGGAGTTTGAATCACCCACCTCTGGGCTCATACTTCACAACTCTACCACATTACTCACAACTACTAGTACACGTGCACTCACACATGTGCACAATAGAATCATGATTTTATTTGTGCATTAAATGTTCATGTTTTTAGTAACCCAATACACTTTGAAGGCTATTTCCGTCCATTACAGAATTTTTTTTCAAAAAACTTAAAACTAAAAAAAGTTGGTAAATGTATTTTGCTTTCACCTCTAACAATTTTTTTTGGATTTCAATATTTTTATCAAAATTTATGAGCTAAAATCAGAGAAGGTGTTTAGAAATTTTAAATAAATTGTTTATTTCCATCCTTTTGATTTTGTTTATAAATTTTTTTTGGAATTCACAAATCTCATAAGAATTGTTGCAAGCAAAGGTTGGATTCATTAATAATTATTATTTAGTGCTAGTTTTTTTGTAAAAAGAACCTTATTCTATTAAAATAGCTTCCATAGTTTGATAGCTTCAAATAACATGAAATCGTGAAAAGCTACGGAATTAAAACTTTGCACCTATAAAATCCAAATTCTATAGTCTTTTGAATAGTTTTGGATATTTTTTAAGGGCATTAATATGTGAACCACACCTTTTGAACTACTGTACCACACCCCAAGGTAAATTTTAGATTTCTACCATCAAAACTTTAAATTTGAGAATTTTGAATTCAAATTTGAACTTAGAGACCATGATATTGTCTAAGACCATAAAAAAAGTTGCAATTCAACAACACCCAATGAAAAAACTTATCTTTTTTTACAAACAAAAGTAAAATTAACAATTTTCTCCCTAACTAAACTTTTTCAGTGGGTGTTATTGAACTGCAACTTTTTTTATGGTTCTAGATAATACCATGGTCTCTAAGTCCAAATATGAATTCAAAATTTTCAAATTCAACTTTTTGATGGTAGAAATCTAAAATTTACCCCGTGGTGTGATATAGTAATTGGAAGGGTGTGGTACACATATCAATTCCCATCTTTTAAAGCTTATAAAGGTACTTTATAAGATTGTTTTTTTTCAATTCATTTGGTTAGTAATAGAAGGAAAAATACTAAAAACACCCTTTAAGTCTTTCAAAATATCAAGTTTACGCCAAAAATATTTGAAACATAAAAAGCATTCCTTTTTTTTGTAAGAATATCAATTATACTCCTATTATTTTGGAAAAATACTAAAAAAGCTCTTCTATTTTGAAATGTTAAATATATCCTTGTGTTATTTGAAATGTAAAAATCACCTTTGGTTTCTTGTAAGAATTTGCATTAAACTATACACTTGGTTATCATATAACACAAAGATATAAATAATTTAAAATAGTTGAGGAGCATTTTTAATATTTTCCCAACATATTAAAAGCATTGCTGATATTTATAAAAAACAGAAAGATATTTTTGGTACTTTTAATCCTTGAGGGACATATATGATTTTTTCAAAGAATTGAGGAGCATCTTTTGTATTTGTTTGTGAAGAAATTTTGGTATTTAAAACAACAAAATGTTGTATTTTTTATATAAAATTTTGTTGAATTAGTGAAGTTGTGTCCAAAAGTGTCCAGATCACCAGAAAACTGTTGATTTTTTTGTTATTTATGGTCATGTTTTTACCTCACTTTAAAGGCTGTTAATTTTAAATCTTACCAAATTGTGAAAAGTAAAGAAAATAAAACCAGTCAATGTACACTCAAACTTCTAAAAGATTCTATTTTTTTTGAAAACTTCTTTTATTTTTGAAAACTTCAAAACATTTTAATGAGGTCCAAAAAGATTCTAGAAAGGTTTCAAAAATGAACCCAAACTATTGTAAAAGTTTTTTTATTAAAAATATTTTAAAGTATTTTGATGAATTACAAAAAGATTCCTAAAGGACTCTAATTCAGTCTAAGAGATTCTATTTCTATAAATAATTTGAAGTACTTTAACAAATTTTATAAAGATTTTAAAAAGATTCTCAAAGATTCCAAGAAGGTTCTTGAAAATTCTCAGAGATTCTCAGATTTTTAAAATTTCCAAAAAGATTCTCAAAAGATTCCCAAAGATACCCAAAGATTTTCAAAGATTCCCAAAGATTCTGAAAGATTCTTGAAGCTTCTCAAAGCTTCCAAGAAGATTTCAAAAGGATTCTTAAAGATTTTCAAAAATTCTCAAAAAAATTCAAAATTCTTAGAACATTTCCAAAGATTCTCAAATATTCCAAACTATTCTCAAAGATTTTGAAGAATTCTCAAATATTCCAAAAAGATTTTCAAAGATTTTTGAAGATTCTCAAACATTCTCAAAGATTTAAACAAAACCTTGAAAAGATTTCCAAAGATTCTCAAAGATTTCCAAAAGATTCTCAAAGATTCTCAAAGATTCTCAAAGATTCTCAAAGATTCTCAATTGTCTTCAAACATTCTCAAAGATTCCAAAAAACTTGTAAGGATTTCCAAAGATTTCCAAAGATTCTCAAAGATTCTAAAAGATTCCTAAAAGATTCTCAAAGATTCTCAATTCTCCTGAAACATTCTCAACGATTCCATAAAATTTTGAAAAGATTTCCAAAGATTTCCAAAGATTCTCAAAGATTCCTAAAAGATTCTCAAAGATTCCAAGAAGATTTTGAAAGATTCTAAAATCTTGAAAAGATTCTTAAATATTTTTAAAATTTTTGAAAAGATTCTTACAAATTCACAAAAGATTCCCAAAAGATTCTCAAAAGATTCCAAATTTTTTGTTGATTTAGATAATGGTGTCCAAATCAACAGAATGTATTTAGTTTTTTACAAAATTATGTTAAGTTAGTCAATTAGCGTGGGCAAGTGCCCAAATCAACAAGAAACTGTTGGTTTTCTATTGTTTTGGACGGAGTTTTCTACTAGTGGGAGTACATTTGAAAAGGTGGATAATTTTAGAGCCTAAGCAAAATATGAGCCTCCTACCTTATTCCCCACATCCCCAAGTCCCACATAAATCTGAGAATCTCATTAGTGGAGCCAAGGTTTGGTGCCAAAGAAGATGAGACTTTACTCAAAGTTTGGGTTGACCATTTTGCTAATGGACCCAACTTTCAACCCAAGTCCCACGAATATTTTTACATGAAATATTCATGACTTTCATTAGTACTCCTTTTGCTTTTAACAACCCAATTGAGTTGAGATTTGGAGTTGCAGTGGGACTTACAGAGATGAGACAAGGAACATAGTGTGAACCACCCCTTAATACCAAATAAGACAAAACATCACATTTGTTACAATGAGAATATTCCATTGAAATGAGAGTTAAAATACCCAAAATTTTAAAAAAAATGTCAATTCAACGCAAGGTTTTAGGTCAATTCAACTTGAATCGAGCTAAATTGACATAAAACTTTTCAAATTTGACCTAAAATTGAAAGATCCTATGTCAATTTAGCTCAATTCGAGCTGAAATCTCTCATTTTAATGGAAATTGCTGATTTTGGTCAAAATCTAACTAATTTATTTTGAGAGGGACCCATTCTCTCATTATAACAAATATAGTATTACAAGAAAAACACAATAATAAATATAGTAAAATAATGTGCAATATTTTTTAAAAGAATACTCTCTATAAACGAATGTACTCGAGGTGCGTTTTAACTATATTTTGAGTTTCTATTCCTAACACTTTGTGGCTTGTGCTAGTTTGAGTTACATTATAAATTTTATTTATACATATATTTTCTATGTGAAACGATATTTGCATGGATGGCATCTCCAAACATGAATAAAAAACAAAAGATACATGAGTTTAAATTTTTTGCACATAAGCAAGTGCATTATGTGTCGTGGAAATGTGGACCCGGGGATGTGGACGAAGCTGAAGCTGTTGCAGTAAACAGCCCCCAAAATAATTGCAATGTTGGTTTGTTTTCAGCCAATTGATTGCAAGAAAACATTGGGCAAGTTGCCATGGAGCAACTGCAAATTATTGTTGGAGCTTTCTAATTTGAAAGGTGTAAGTTATAATTATAGCAAGTATTAGGAATTAAATTGTTTCTTTCGTGTATTCCGACTGTCCAGGGCAATTTGCATGATGTTTTTTGTGATAGGGTTTCTGGTTGCCTCCATGACAAGTAAGGTAGGAGGATCTAATTCAGAGCAGGCTTTAAAATGGAGCACCTCTTCAAATGTACTCTATTTGTACATGTTGTTTTTCATAACCCTTCATCAATGTACACATAATATACATTTGAGGAGGTGTTCCATTTTAGAGCCCTATGGCCTTTCCACTTTAAAATTTCATAATTAATTCAATAAAATTCCAAAAAATATGAAACAGCTTAGGTTAGATGCCAATTCTTCTTGTCTTTCAAGGAAAACTCATGGAAAAATATTTCAAGAAGTTTCACCTACCCAAAATTTAGTTTCAACCCTTAGATGTTCCATTTATGAGCCTCCTACCTTAGTGAGTGATAAGTTTGTATTGAAGTAGGAAGAGCAAAGAACCAAATTCTACTTCTAATTAAATATGTGTGTCTTACTCTTATGGCTATGTTTCTCATAAAGTATTAGGTAGCATATGCATTCTACTTCCTATTCCAGAAGGACTATAATAGAAATGGGTTAGTTTTTATATTTATAATGTGGAGAATGCTATATTGTGAGCAGGGATCTGTGAGCCTTGAGACATGAGTTTAGATTTTTTGTCAAAACACTCAATATCACCTATAATTGTGTACATAGGACCCTATAGTTATGCAAACTAAACTTTTATCTCTTGAAAACTTGACATTTTTTAGTTTTTCCATTGATTTTGAGCTCAAAATTGATTCCCGCTCACCAAATCTTGGCTCACTACTCACATGCTCACCGTTTCACGCTCACAAAATAGCATTGTCCTCTCACGCAAAAAAAAGTTATTTATTTTTTACCTACACCATTTTTTACCATTTTTTACTCACATAGTAATTATTCACGCAATTTTTGTTTTTTGTTTGTTTTTCACCCATACAATCTTATTATATTTTTTATTATTTACCCACACATTTTTTTACATGTACAATTTTTTACCTGTACATTTTTCTCTCACGCAGACTTTTACCTACGCAAGTTATTGTCCAAGCAAGTTTATTTATTCACGCAATAAAAGGATCATAGTAAGGATTGACATGTAGTAAGTCAAATTATTATTTATATATATATAGAGAGGTTACCATTTGACATGTGGCAAGATTTGTCTATGCAAATGGAGTTTACTGCTCTACTATGGGTTCAACTTTGTGTGGTGAAACATTGAAAGCCTCAAAAGTAGGGTGCAAAATTGGGGATTGATTGGGAATGGGTGTGTCCACCTTAGTATGAAGCAGTTTGTTGTTTCTAGGTTCTTTGATCCTAATGCCAATATGAAAGTTTGCTTTTTGAATTGAAAATCTCTAATCCAATCTCTTGATGGGTGATGGCATGATCAGGGTACTCCTAAAAGGGCTTGCCAAACCTCCGGACAAAACTATTATTTCACTTACACTATTGAATCCTGGTTATTTTTGTTTAGTGAAAAATTTGAACTTGCAAATGATGAGACATTTTCTTAAGCTTTCCTTATGTTAAGACATTATTTAGAAAGTGCTCCTTCCATCAAAAGGACTTTCTTGATTCTTTTTCACACCATAAAAGTAATTAGAACCCAAATGTCTTGATCAAAACTATTTTTGACTTGTAATTTATAATGGCTCCCTAAAATGAATTATTAACATTTTAATAATTTTGACCATATGTGCACCTAGAAACAAGTATATGTGCATGCTTTTGCCACTTCAAAAAAAAATTACAATTTTTTAATGTTCTTTGTTGGACGTGGAAAAACTTGCATGAAATTATCCCTAAAAGAATTCATAACAACTAATTTCAATAATGCATGGACTAATACACTTTAAATTCAAGCAACTTCTTGCCAAAAAACAAATAGCAAAGCACTATCTACTAAAACGTAATAAATAACAAAAGTATCATGGGTATGGCCAAATTAGGCCTAAGCAATCTTTTTTGGTTACCCCGATCATGCCATCACCCTAAAAATATATATAGATAATATAAATATAGGTAGATGCACACTTATACTTTATGGATTACTAAATTTAATTAGGTAACATTTTATTAAACACAACCTCAAAACTTTATAAAACTATAATACCTTTAAAAAAATGTTCACATTACAAAGAAAATGAGCCCTCCAAAAGGCTGTGAGTTTTGGTTGTTCCCAATGTTGGGAACCAACTCTTGCTAGTCGTGCAAAAAGATTTTTTTTTTTTTTTTTTTAAGCATATAACTTGACATGGTCAAACTTTGACCATGTTGGCCTGCCCATGTTGAAGTGTTCCCATGTTTTGGGGGAATGGGCCCAAAGTTCTCATGGTTTTGAGGAAGGGGCCATTTTTAGGGCCCAAATCTTTTGTAATGATAATACTCTAAACGATTTATCTTAAACTATTTTCCATCTTTCTCTTCTCAAATGATCCAATATATGAAGAGTTATTTGTTTGTGAACCAAGAGGTGCATCAAAGACAAATTAAATCTTTAAAAGGTGCAAATTAGTTTGTTCATATTGTAATACAACCGAGTAAAACATTTTCCTTTGACTTGGGTTACAAAGGAGGAACTCTTTTATCTTCCTTCTTTCTAAAACTCTGCCTTCACAAAACCTTCGTCACAAAGGTTTGGTGGTTTTTCACTTTCTCATTTTGTTTATTTCACAAATTTGAATGTAACAAAGAAAATCTAACTAGCTCAAGAGTATGTTTGATTGGTACTTTAAGAATTGGGATACAAAGAAATTACACTAGTATTCAAAATCCTTTTTTAGGGTTTTTGCCTTTTTAATCAAGTTGTGACGTGAATTTCAAAACAATAAAATAACAATTGTGTATATAATTATAAGGTTTGATTGTTTTTCAATAAAATGACCTCTTGATTTTATAATTTATACGGTTACTGATTTGTTTTGATTTGTTTTGATTTGACGGTTGTTGACTACAGAGCTAAACTACATTTTTTTTCTATATTGAAATTAGGCGCCACAAATATGGAAGGACCTTCACATTATACGGCATTTTTGCTTGGCAGGTGCATCATTTATACTATTTGGTGGAGATTGTCATCGAATTTTTTTATAAACTCATTAGTATAAAATAAGGATCATAATATAAATTGACACATTATTTGAAAGTTGTATAATTATATAAAATCCATTACAATTTAATGACCTTATTTAAAAGAGTTGTTGTGGAAGGTGACTCGTTAGGGAGCTTGAGAAAAATGAAGTTAAGGTTGTTGTGGGCTTACAGCCAAAATTCCAAGAATGTCAAATTTATCAAGCTTTAAACCCTAAGAATCACAAAAGAATGAGCAAAGATAACTACCTCCAACATGGAAAAAGTTGGAGAAGAGCTAAGTAAGATTTTTTCAAGTTTTTTTTTTTTTTTTTTTTTTTTTTTTTTTTTTTTTAAAAGTACATAGTTTAAAACCATATGAATCAAGTTTATGAAAGAATTCATAATAGAGATAAAAGTTCATGATTTTAATACTTGGAATTCATTTTGGAAATACAGATGTAAAGCAACAAAGTCGTGGAAATTCAATAAGAATAGAACCATATGGCACTATTTGCAGCTGCAGCATTGAAAGTAGATCCAAGCAAACTGTGGTTTCTGATTTTGATGGAACAATTCTCCGAGGGTGCAGCTCATTTCCGTATTTTATGTTGGTTGCATTTGAAGGGGGAGGTGTTATAAGGGCCTTTTTTCTCTTATTGTTTTCACCTTTGTGTTGGTTATTTTATCATTGCATTTCGGAATCCATTGGGATTCGTATATTGATTTTCATCACTTTTGTGGGACTTAAACTTAAGGACATTGAAGCAATTGCTCGTGGAACTTTGCCTAAGTTTTATAGTGAAGATGTGCATCCGGAGACGTGGCAAGTATTTTCTTCTTTTGGAAAACAATTCATATTGACGGCAACACCAAGAATAATGGTTGAACCTTTTGCAAAGACTTATCTTGGAGTGGATAAAGTTTTGGGTACTGAACTTCATATTGCTAAGGGATTTGCTACTGGTTTACTAATAAACCCAGGTGTATTAGTTGGAAAAACTAAAGAATTTGTATTGAGACAAGAATTTAGAGGCTTAGATTTTCCTGATGTAGGATTGGGAGATCGTCTTTCAGACTACTCTTTCATGTCTCTTTGTAAGGTACAATTCTAAGGGTAAAATTCACATTTTTATTAGATTTGTATAAACGTAGCTTTTATGAACATGTTTTTGTCAAAATTGTATGTATATTATACAATCAAGCTTTGACAACTATGCAAGATGTACATGTGTTAACAGAAACATGTTATTGGACTTGTATAGGAAGCATATATTGTTGTTCCAAATGAAAACATTGAAGCTGCTCCAAAAAATAGCTTATTGAGCTCACTCATATTTCATGATGGTCGTTTAGTGCAAAGACCAACAGCAAGTATTGCACTTGTGACATTACTTTGGTATCCGATTGGCGCAATGTTGGCTGTACTACGAATTATTGTAGGCGTTATATTGCCTATAAGTTTATTAACATTTGTATATAGATTCTTAGGAGTGTATATTGTTGTTCACGGAAATCCTCCTTTCAATCATGAGCATGATGATGGAAAAGGTTATTTATATGTGTGCACTCATCGCACATTATTAGACCCTGTAATGGTAGGTGTCGCTTTACAGAGACGAGTAACGGCAGTGACATATAGTATAAGCCACTTATCAGAATTATTGTCTCCCATTAAAACAGTTCCTCTTAAACGTGATAGAGAAAAGGATGCAGCAAACATAAGAACTCTTTTACAAGAAGGAGATTTGGCAATATGTCCAGAAGGCACTACTTGTCGTGAGCCCTACTTATTACGATTTAGCGCACTTTTTGCTGAACTTTCTAACCATTTGGTTCCTGTAGCAATGAATACAAAAATGAGTATGTTTCATGGAACTAGTGCACGTGGTTGGAAAAGTTTAGACCCGCTTTATTTCTTTATGAATCCAAGACCTACTTATGAGGTAACCATTATCATTTTTATGACTTTTTATACTAAATGAGATTTTTTATATATATACATATATATATATATATATATATATATATATATATAATTACATAAACAAATTTCCAACTCATAAAGGTCATTTAGTCAAAAGTAGTGTACAATAGGCAAAGGCAACTTTTTCCCTAATAGCCAATTATGTATTTGTTTTTTGTTGATAAGGATAAGATTTTTGTAAAACTCTGGTATCCAAAAAAATGTAAAATAATCTATAGCAAACAATAAACGTTATTCTTCATAGTACACTTAATTTGATCATAATAAACCTATGCTACTTCCCAAAAGTCTAAAAAGCTAAAAATGTCTGGTTTTAGTTCCATTCAATATGTAGTTAAGTATAGCAAATAATTTGAAAACCTCATGTCTAAGGCTGTTCTGCATTAAAAACAAACAAATCTCAAACAATATTAACGTGATTTTTTGTTTGTTTTATATGCAATTTCTAAGCAAATTGTAGGATTTAGATTGTTTTTTACATTTCTCAATTGATTTTTATCTACAAAAATACATGGATATAGGAAAATTAATGAAATACAAACAATTGTTATTTCAAAAATCTCATATGGAATACATGAATAGTCTATTATTGTATGGATGTATAGTCAATTTCTATGGAGTAAAAAATGATGGTTTTTGCAAACAAAACCTTCATATATGTGTTTTTAATTTTTAAGTAAATGAAATAATTCAAAATAATGCAAAATTTACTAAATGTGCATTGAAATTGTGAATTTAGGTTACATTTCTTGATGAACTACCACTTGAACTTACGTGCGCTGGTGGGAAAACTCCTTTTGAAGTTGCTAACCACATTCAACAACTTTTATCACAAACTTTGGGATTTGTGTGTACAAATTACACACGAAAAGACAAATACAAAACTCTTTGTGATAGTGACGGTTCGATTCCACCAAAGCCCCAAGATTCCTTTGGTTCATAACAAATATAGTATTTGGACATGTTAAGGTTTTTTACTAATTATGTACGTTATAGAAATAGTTGTTGGAGTACCTTGACAAAGGTAATTTTGGACAATAAAAATGGTGTTATTTCATAAGAAAAAGCATTTTCAAGCATTTTCAAATCAAGGTTTAAGCTATTGTAGCTCCTAGATCTTGTTTATCTCGAGGTCATTAGTAATATTGATGGTTATTTGATTCATAAACATTTGATTAAAATTCCATATTTGTTAGTACATCTTGCTAGCAGAAAAAATCTTTATTGAATTCAAGGTTGCTTGACTATACATGAGTTGTGATGAATGTTGATAGAATTACAATTAGTCAATATCAAGCTTTACATTGTAAGATACAGTCATTGACATAATTAGATGATACCTTTCTCATCTTTATTATGAATGTGGTCATTACCAAGTGCTTTTTGTGTATTGTAACTCTAGTAAATAGGCAAATTTGTCCTTTAGAATATATATAGGGAATTACTATAGCAACACCCTAAATTGCTAACAAGACACCCCCTCTGAGCATGAAAATGTGATATTTAATGTTGATTTTGCTGATTTTTTAATTTGGATCAAAAGTTTTGTTTTTCCTTTATCATTCTAAGGCTATACTAAAAAAATAGGTGTGCTTAAATTTCAAATTAAAAATATAGGACTTTTGAGTTACCTAAAGCAAAAACATATCAAAAAATAGTATTGGTGCTATAATATTTCAATTTTTTTGTATTTGTCATGTTTTCTTTCAAGGAGATGATTATGTTGTGATTGAATGAATGATGGACCACTTAATAAATCAAAGATAGCACTAAATTATCAATTTTCATGCTCAAAGGGGGTGTCCCACTAATAATTTAGGGTGTTGATTTAGTAATTCCCTATATATAATACCATGTTTTCAATGTTTGCTATAGCAATCTTTTGAACTTTTGTCCTAATTGAGATGAAAATATGTTTTATGTTCACAAGTTTATTCTATTTGTGAATATGTAAGATTGATTTTGATGCTATTACAATAACATTTGCTACAAAGTATCATTTAACAAAAAAAGTACACAGCAATAGATAACTTAACATGCAATAATCTAAATCAACTATAAAAAATACGACTTTTGAAAATTACTATTGCGTGCACCAATACAACAAATGAATTTAGTTTTCAAGATTATCGACAATGACTTTTTTCTTGTTTTATATATTTGTTGTTGTTTTATAGGCAATTCTTTTCAATTTCCTTGTTTTTTATTTTAATTCATACGCTTGATATCATTAGGCTTGTAGTTTTTTCAGGAGCCAATTGCATTATTGAAATTGTTGAATTTTTTTGGGACGCTTTAACTGAAATGTTACATTGTTGAATGAGCTGCTTAAGTTGTGTGCACATAGATAGTGATTAATAATGAATTTACCGATGAAAAAATAAAAATAAAAACACAAGAAATATTCATGGTAATTAGGGAAAAATGAATCTCAATAAGGAAGAAATAGCATTGAATGTAATGGTTGTGCATGACGAATAAAAATCTTATTACTTGTATTTACAAGAGTGCATTTGATTCAAACATGCACACACATTTATTAGAAAAGTTTAAGAGGCAAGTAGTGAAAATGTAACCTTCCGTACTATGGTTTATCAAAAGTTTGACATATAAGTTATTTTTTGTAATTCACATTGATTGTGGTACATATCAAAATAAAACATATACTCCCTTTGTCCCAATATAAAGCTCCAAATCAAAATCAAACACATTTCTTGTACCATTAAAAAGCTCCCTTTTGTTGATTTCAAACGTCGGGAAAGCGTATGACATGTTCAATAATCAAATGGAGGCAAGTTAATCCTTAAAGAACCATAGGGCATAATATATATGCTGCCGTATAATTGGCATTTGCTACCAAAAAGAAATTTTAATTTGGGATGTCCAATAGCTCACTAGAACGGCTTTGATCTATTCTCCAACTTTTTTGTGGATCTCAAATGTAGTAAAGGTATGAATCTAGTCCAAATACAAGAAAAATACCTCGTATTCTATTGGTTGCAGCGGCACGCTATGTCCATTAGGGGTTAAGCAATTTAGGAGTATTCCTCTCCTAACAAGCTTGCCCTTGCCCATATGAGGTACCATTGTTGTTGCTAATCTTATAAATCATCAATAATGAGGAGCTAGCAACATGCACAAATATGGTTCTTTTTGCATGGAATTTGGGTGTCTAAATGACAACAAAAAAAACTTGAGATTTTGCAGACATTTAGTAGGTGATATATTGATTCTAGAATGCATTTGTCACTAGCAAAATGATTAAAAATATAGTTAATCCTTCATGGAGAAATTTTTTGGAGCTTTATAATGGGACAAAGGGAGTAGTATCTTGTTATTGCATACAATGTAGTAAGGTAGGCACACCCATAAGTGTGGAAATAAGGGTTTTGGAGCAAGTAAAACAATTGACTAACTTTGAAAAAAATACTGTAAGTTAGGAAATGGAAACCAAAAGTATTGGCATCAATTTCAAGGTTTCAATTGCAAACATTTGTTCACAAAGATTTTTCAAAGTCCAAAATCACTGAAATTGTAAGAACCATGTGTAAGAAATGCTAAAACAAGGCTTGTTGGTTCTTAAATAGTGAGATGGGTAATCAAAACCTCATGCTAGCCACCCGCAACCATCACTTCATCACCCATAACCATCATTCACTCACCCACAACCATTTGTGTTTTTATTGGTTAGCCCTGACGGCCATGGGGACACAACGCTTATGGATGCTGCTACCTTAATTGGTGTCAAACTTCTATCTTCTTTTGGGGCACCAAAAAAAATCTAACGTAACAACATGGAATATGTCAATAAATGACTTTTTTGCAAAATGATAATCTCCAAGCGTTCTACGTGCATTCCTGTGTTATTTGCTACAATTCGTCCACAAAATTCATATTAACAAGACCTTATTGCCTTATAAAATAAACCTAACCCTTTGAACAAGCAAAAGAGAAAAGATTGATACCTCAACATAAATACACTAAAGATAAATTTCAAAAGTGCATGATGAGTAAAACTAGTAAAATCATAGTTCAAAATTCCCTATTTTAAATCCTGATTCTTAAAAGGCTCAATAGTTTGATTGGTATTTCATTTTGTCCATGGATGGTGTACTAAAAAAGTGATGTGTTGATGTCAAGATAAAACTAAAAGAATTTTTGTAGTCAATAAATTTTGACATAAATTTCTTTTACCCTTTCATTAAAAAAATCCCAAAATCCATTAAATGTGAATTTATATAAAAATGATATAATTTCAATGTTGACTCCAATACTTTTTTGACAATGACAAAATCACTTTATAGTGATTTTTATTAGTTTATCAAGGAACATTCACATTGTTGAAGTAGCACAATTTTTTTTTGATAGGCAAACAAACAATGACTATTTGTGATGTTTTATGAACTTATGATCTATTAAAATACAAAGCAACAATTGCATATACATGTGAGATATGATATTCATTTCCAACATGCACCAAATAACTAACAATGTAATCTAGATGCCAAATCTAACTACTTACGGACTACCCAATGTACATAAGTATTAATTCATAAACTACCTTGGGTTGCAAACCATTACAGAATACTTGCAAAACATTAAGAAATATATGGGGGAATGCTATTTCATGAGCAGGGATTTGTGAGCCGTGAGCTGTTAGCCGTGAGCAAGGATTTTTTGTCAAAATAATAAATTCCACTTATAATTGTGTACATAGGGCCCTATAATTGTGCATTTTAAACTAACATCTCTTGAAAAGCTTGTTGTTTTTTTAGTTCTTTCATTGATTTTGAGTTAAGAATCCTAGATTTATGAGCCATGAGCCATGAGCCATGAGCAAGGATTTTTTGTCAAAATAATAAATTCCACCTATAATCATATGGAAATTGATATGTGTATCACACCCTTTGAACTATTGTACCGCACCCTAGGGTAAACTTTAGATTTCTACCATCAAAAAGTTGAATTTGAGAATTTTGAATTCAGATTTGGACCAAGAGACCATGATTTAGTCTAGAATTGTAAAAAAAGTTGCAATTCAACAACACCCAATGAAAAAGCTTATCTTTGTTTACAAACAAAAATAAAAGTAACACTTTTCCCCCTAGCTAAACTTTTTCATTGGGTGTTGTTGAATTGCAACTTTTTTTAATGATTCTAGATTAAATCATGGTCTCTAAATCCAAAACTGAATTCAAAATTCTCAAATTCAGCTTTTTGATGGTAGAAATCTAAAATTTACCCTGGGGTGTGATACAATAGTTCAAAGGGTGTGATACACATATCAATGCCTTAATCATATACATAGGGCCCTATAATTGTGCATGTTGTTTTTTAATTCTTTCATTGATTTTGAGTTGAGAATCAGTTCCTGCTCACATAACTTTCACCAAATAGTGCATGTAGATTGCCCCAAACTACATGTTGACCATGCTTGGATTTGACATGGTCTACAAATTGAAAGTTGTTGATTTATTTTTTAACAACTTTGTAGTGGTTGCAAGGCCATTTAAAATTTGTTTTTTTTGCATGAAAATCATTCTTACAGCAATAAAAGTCTAAGGTATGAGAAATTAGTGTGGGTCAACAGAATCCCCGCTCATGGCTCATCGTGTTACGCTCACCAAATAGCGTCGTCCCCTAAGCATGTTCACAATATTTCAGAATGTCATCTATTACCAAACATTCATCCACAGCGAGTTCATCCACAATGGAAAGGTCCGTAACCAGTGTGAACGCGGCATCGTTTCTTCCGGAAGGACCCGAAGGAGACCGCCCTGATTTGAACTAAGCTGACCTCGGAAGCGACGAGACCAGCCCTCTTTCTCTCGTCAAATCATTCTTCGATTCTTCGATTCCGGTTCTTCAATCACGCTTCGATCCGTCGTTGCGTGCGCAGCATTCGCGGACATCGAGGGGACGATTTCAGGGAGCGATTCATGAGCATTTCCCGTGCATAGCGTCGACAGGAACGAGGCGGGGGCAGGGGTTTCGCTTACGTTGCGTGTTCCGGTGTAGAGAGTTGCAGATTCACGATGGATGTGATCAGCACCAGCGTTGGCGCAGCGGCCACCGGCATCGAGAAGGTGGTGGTGCATCCCTTGGTGCTCTTGAGTATCGTCGACAACTACAACCGCGTTGCCAAGGACACCCGCAAGCGCGTCTTAGGGGTGCTGCTCGGGGCCACGTTCCGAGGGCGTGTCGACATCACCAACAGCTACGCAGGTTGGCCGATGATTTTAATACCTTTACCACAATCGGAACTCTTCTTTAACATTTCCAGTGATAAAGATGGCAGTTTTAGGGTTTGTGTACTTTAGGGTTTTGTGAGGTCGGTGAAAAGCTCTTGCTTGAGCTCTTTGCGGCCCGTAGAAATTTTGAATCGAATTTTTTAATAGAGGATGCGCTGGTTACCGTTTGGAATTTTTCCATTTGTTTCTGAGGGACTGGTTGAGCGATGGATGGAGTGCTCAGCAATTTAGGGTTAAAGAACGGCAGCGCGGTGTTTTGTGAGCTGCATGTCGGTGTACTGAGAAGTGGAATGGGGGGATGTGCTTGAACAGTTCCATTCGAGGAAGATGACAAGGATGCCAGCATCTGGTTCTTGGATCACAACTATCACGAGACTATGTTCGAGATGTTCAAGAGGATCAATGGTAACTCTTCCTTCGGGCACTCTTTTCTTGAAAGCCTTTTTGCTGTAGATTGTAGCTGCTTTTGGAAGTGGAGAACCTCAAACCACAATTTTCCATCAACGGGAGAACATGTTCTGATGTCGGTGCTTGAGTTGGTAAAGAAGCTAAGACTTTGTAAAGTGTGTGAAGAGGCTTGAGTAGAGCAGGTTGGAGTCGTGCCACTATGAAACGTAACTTACTCTTTTTCGTCGTGGTTGCACAGTCAAGGAGCACGTCATAGGGTGGTACAGCACTGGACCAAAGCTTCGAGAAAACGACCTTGACATCCATGAATTGTTCCGGGAGTAAGTTCCGTTTTACGCTTGAATTGCTACCTGTCTTGCATCAAGAATCCTATGCACAGTGGTCATCTTCTTCACCTCTTTACCCTGTCAGTATAAGGTATATAAGTAGCAACAGGCACTCTTGGAATTGGAACATGGATGCCTCTACAATTGCAAGCATTTAAGGAGTCTTGCTGAATGCTGACGTTTCCTCGTTTGCGTTTGCTGCAGTTATTGTCCAAATCCAGTTCTGGTGATTATTGACGTTCAACCTAAAGAGCTCGGTATTCCTACGAAGGCATATTATGCGGTTGAGGAAGTAAAAGAGGTAAGCGGGCATGACTTGCACTTGGTCAAAGCAGTTTGTTACCTTTGTTTGAGGGTGATAATGTGAGAATTTGGAAAGAATCCAAAATTAGGAGATATGTTGCTGTAGTACATCCTATCATATGTAGTAGCCCTTGTTAAAGCTTTTGTTTATTAGTAAACACCTTTTTGCTGGTTTCAAAATTTGTCTTGTGAATTTCTCTGCTGTTTATTGAATCCCTGGATTCATTTTGAGTTCTTTTTGGACAGGATGCCACTCAAAAAAGTCAAAAGGCGTTTGTGCACGTTGCATCTGAAATCGGTGCTTATGAAGCTGAGGAAATTGGTAGGTATCATGTATGATTGATCGTTCTTTTTGGTGGGTTTTAACTGTCTGTCAAGTAGTGGAAATGCAGTACCTATGTAGAGAATACCTATAGTATCGATCACTTGGGCATCAGTTACTTTGTGTCAGTCCCTTCGCAAGGATAGTTCATGATGCATTTCAGTTATCGGTGGTCATGGAGATGTAACTGACAAATTTACATATTGCTGTATAGGAGTGGAGCATCTTCTAAGGGATGTTAAGGACGCAACTATCAGCACACTTGCTACAGAAGTACGAAATATCTGATCAAATCCGACCTTTTTTGGGATACTAGAGCTTTTTTTCCTTCTGTTATTTTTATCAACTTATACTCGTGTTAGCCAAGTGCCTGTTCTTGCTGGTGACGGTATTGTTTAAATTGATACAGGTGGGGGGAAAGCTTGTTGCGTTGAAGGGCCTGGAAGTACGGTTGAAAGAAATCCATGCTTATCTAGAGCTTGTTGTGGAGGGCAAGTTACCTTTGAATC
This sequence comes from Ulota crispa, assembly GCA_963920765.1. Taxonomy (NCBI): domain Eukaryota; kingdom Viridiplantae; phylum Streptophyta; class Bryopsida; order Orthotrichales; family Orthotrichaceae; genus Ulota; species Ulota crispa. Next base: position 940,128 of record OY987248.1, read on the forward strand.
ATGAAATTCTGTACCACCTACAAGTGAGCCCCTTTCCAACAAATTTGTCAGCATTGGTAGTTTTATAACCTTGTCAGTATATTGGCTTGGCTTGGGGGATGAAGTGATTCTTTCCCGATGCAGCCTGCGATACAATTGCCCTTGTGCTGATAATTTTCATGTTGTTGTTGAGCAGGATGTCTTCAATCTGCTACCCAACCTCAACGTCCATGAGCTCGTGAAGTCCTTTGCTGGTGAGTTTCTATTATAATATCATTGGTTCTGTCTTTCGTTTTGATTTGGCCTTCGTAGAAAAGTGACGTTTCTTCTTTAGAAGAAGCGCATGATGTTGTTGAGTCCACAATAGGTCTAGCATGGCCAGGCTCGTAGATAAGTTTTTCTGGCTACTTGAAGCGTCATGATTGGGAGATTGTCTCGCACTCTATTCATGCTGGGAGGTAATTGCAACCAATTCCAAGTTTATTGGACATACAGCATTACCTCAACTTTTCCTACCAGTACACTGAAGAAATCATAAAGAAATTTGCCTGTTGTCCTAAGAACGCAACCTTGTCTTTTTTCAATAGATCTTTTATTGGAACTTTTTGGTGTTTGCAGTGAAAACGAACGACATGATGTTGGTGATTTACCTCTCTTCTCTGATTCGAAGCGTCATTGCGCTACACAACCTCATAAATAACAAGGTATGCGGTGCTTTTAACGTTCCTCTGTGTAGCCAGTTTCCTATGAGATGATTTTTTATTGTATCGATGTAATAGCAGGTTCTTGAAGCGTAGCCATGGATTTCGGTTCTTTGTTCAGTCTCTTTAGTTCGGTGCTAAGCAAGCACCTTGAAGACTTCGACTCTAGACATTGCGCAAGTAGCGATTGGTTGTCGGTGATAAAGTTTCGGCTTACGTTTATTTTGACGTGTGCAGATTTTGAATAAGGAGCATGAACGAATTGCAGATGCAGCTTCAGCTAGTGTTTCAGCAATCACAGTTTAGGTGGAAGTGATAAATACAGTTTTGCTCAACTCTCGAGTGGGGCATGTCTACTCTCCACGGTTGTATTTTCATAAAAGTCGAGGGTTTTTTTCTTCCTTGAGGTCCTTTTTCCATCCATCTTTGTGAGGGAAGGAGATGAAATCTGAAATATTTGGGGACAAATGAAACCTTTGTTTGTGAAGGTCCTAACAGCCCTGTGACTGCAGTATGCATAGTTTTGTAGGATTTATTAAGCCGGTTGTTTAGTCGCTACAGACAGCCGGTTCATAGAGTGAAGCCGTGTATTGTTAGCTCTTGGTGTGAGGTGTTATCATTTCCTGCATTCTCAAGCTCACTTCAAAGCCGTCGGTTGGTTATTGATCTGTCCTTTTGGGTTGTGGAAAGGCAAAAAAAAATGTTTTTCATGTGGGACTTGGAGCTCTATAAGGTAGGAGGCTCATAAACCGACCATCGAAGAGCTGAAACTGAATTTTAGGGATGTAAAACTTCTTGAAATATTTTTCAGTATATTTTCCTTGAAAGATGAGAGAAATTGGCATCTAACCCAAGTTGTTTCATGTTTTTTGGAGCTTTGTGGGATTAGTTATGAAATTTTGAAGTTGAAGTGGCATAGGGCTCTAAAACCATCCACCTCAAATGTACACTGTTTTTACATTATTGAAACCTATGAAAAGTAACATGTACAAATGGAGTACATTTGAACAAGTGGACAGTTTTAGAGCTTGAGCGGTTTATGAGTCTCCTACCTTAGTGAAGGTAAAAGTCTCAACTCTTAGTACTATGTCCATTTCATTGGTTCCATTTTCTGAAATTATCATCTTTTGTCTTTATTAGCAATGACAATCTAACCCTTAAAGGACCATAGGTCATAGTATATATGTTGCTTTACAATCAGTATTTGTTGCCAGTAAGAAGTTTTAATTTGGGATCTCAAGTAGCTCACTAGGACCGCTTTGATCTATTCTCCAATTTCTTTGTTAATCTCAAATGTAGTAAAGTTGTGGATCCATTCCAAATACAAGAAATATACTTTGTATTGTATTGGTAAAAGTGGCACGCTCAGTCCTTTAGGAGCTAAAAAGAGGTGTGTTTCTTGTTCTTGCTCTCTTCATTGTGATAAAATATGTTGACACTTTGGCATTTAACAAGCAAAGTTTGGTAGATGCTTTTAACATTCCACTTTGTTGTTTTTATTGTTTAACTATTGGATGTTCTATTATTTTTGAACTTAATCTAGTGAACTTTTAGAATCATATTTCAATCAAAAAGATTTGCAAACAAATCTTAGTATGTAATTTGTTGTGTAAATAAATATTGTTAAATACAACACATCGTGTAACTATCACTAATAGCAGATAAAAACAAAAATGTAACTCAAAAACATATTTTCAAATATGCTTTCAATGATATGATACGAAATCTAAGCATTTAAGCTTCAGTCAAGTTACCTCTCACTTTGTTCATGCGAGAATCCAAAAGTACAAAGAGAAATGTGAAAGATAGTATAAAACTTATGAAAACAATAAGCGTACTCTCTCTTAAAAACACCTTATAAGATTTGACTTAGTAAAGAATGTCAAATCAAAGAAGTAACGTGCCTAAACTACTCTCAAAACCCTAATTGGTCTCAAATGACGTGCCAACGAAAATGAGGTGTCAAAGACCCTCACTTTTCCCAAAACTACTAAAACAAAGATCATCCACTAATGACTAATCCGATGTGGCATAGCCACGATGTTACATCATGTGACAGCTGTCGTGTAAATAGATATTGCTAAACACAACACATCGTGTAACTATCACTAACAGCAGATAAAAACAAAAATGTAACATAAAAACATATATACAAATATGATTTCAATTGTCTTCCCTAGCTGGCTAATAGAGACCTGCAAGTCAGCTAGGATTATACTAAAAGTATAGCTAGATTCAAATGCTAAGATGAATAAGTGTCTTCAGCATCTATCTACACCAAAAGTGATATCATTGGCGGCCAACAATAATAAGTGAACATGATGAAAGAAAGTATAAAAGATGGTAGGTCGGGTGTAATGATGAGCTCCATTGTTAATTGCCTTTGGCGAGTTTTTAGTGCCAATCTCTTATTCAATTTCCTATTAGCCCAATCTTGTGCATTGCAAATTTGGTGCCTAGTCAACAAAGGTGGGAATGTTGTTATCTTGAACCTGGAGGCTTGACCTCAAGAGATTGTCAGCGCTTGTCCGGAGACGTAGCATGGCTTGAAGATCTCCTACAACGAGAGTAAATTCAATCTCCTAGAGGCAGAGTTGACAAAGGCAGAACTAAGCATGCCATATGCCAACGTGGTTGACATTGGTCAAACAGAAGCAGAGTAGCTGTGCCTTTCTTCTCTCCACAAACAAAACAAGGTAATCCCTTTGGTACCATTACCAACTTCGGCTGCACGGTATCATCAATGGGCAAGTGACAAGGGGAACAATTTTTAGAATGCTCTCTGCACTCTCACCCATCTTTATCTTCCAACAAGAGAATGTCATTAGGTTAGACGTTCTTCATTCGAAGAATGTTACGTTTTGCTCTGATTTTCAAAGTGGTAGGCGCCTCACGTTGCAAATACATATAATCTCTATGAAAGAACCTTCGCAACTGAGGTTGATAAGTGCCGCTACAAATAGGAAAATAACGCAAAGAATCTCAATGTTAGGTTATGTGTAAATTCTCCAAAGCCATAGGCATGGCCCTCCTGAAGAACTCATTCCAATTATGTAGGCATTGAGCCTAAACATCTGGACTATCCAAGTCCACAACTAAAGCCAGCTTCTCCTGCAAAGAGCTAGGCAAAATAAGCTTCCGTCCATAGAGCAACTAGTAAGGGCTGTAAGAGGCCAAAGAAGCCTGCCTACTGTAACGATAATCCATGGCAATCCATAGCAACATTAAATTCTAATCCCGATGGTTTCTACAAAGCAATCTATACTTGCGTAAATCACGTTTGACTGTTTGAACAACCCATTCAGTCAAACCATCCGCCTCAGGGTGATCTTTAGAAGTGGTGCGGTGATCAATCAAAGCCGTGGTGCATAGAGTATCAAAAGCCCCTAGAAAATCTTGGCTTTTATCTGTCAAGACTTTAGCCGGTGTTCCAAAGTGTGCCAATACTCGGTCAAAAAATGCCATAGCTGCTAACTCTAAAGAGTTTTGAGGCAATTCTTCAACAAGTTCAGTCCACTTACTAAAATGCTCTACCATCACCAACACATATTTGGCTCCACATGGGGTGACAATAAGCAGCCCGGCAAAGTCCAAAGACTAATGATAACCTAAATCTATGATGGACAAAGGCTTCAACTGTGGTGATAAAGTGTTAAAACTTGATTTCATTTGATTACACATCTCGCACCAAAAAACATAGGTGGAAACTTGCTAATACATGCTAGTCCACCAATATTGGTTGCACAACATAGAATGTATTGTACGCACAGCATAGAATGTATCGTACGCACTCCAAAATTACCAAGCTCCTTATGTACTTGGCGTATCAAAGAAGCTCTTTGGTCCAACCAATGAACTATGCGCCTAGCTGCATCCGATCAAACTCAAATCAATAAGTTATTATCCCTATGGAACCTTGTTATTCGATAGTAAACTCTGTCTTGCTCCATGGTGGAAATACCCATAGAAAATGATCCATGCTGGAGGTTGTACAACACCGCTGTGTCTTTCCACACATCTCTAATATCCTAAGACATACCAGGCTCATCATCCAAACCTAGATCAGTTGCCTCAGTAGCAGAGCTTGACATCAAAGTCAAATAAGCAGCTGCATGTCAGTCTAGTACTACCTCCCTGTCACAATTTCCATGCCATCTAGCATCAATCAAATCCTCATCAGAGGACTTAGATTGCGAGAAAGTACATTTGCATCCAAGTTAGTAATATCAACTTAGTGAACAACCTCAAAATTGTACTTTTGAAGTAGTAGAGCCCACCTAGCAAGCTTGCCAGTGAATTTATTTGACTCCATAAGTCACTTCAAAAGTTGATGATTTGTCACCAATGTGAACCACTGTCCATACAGGTAAAGCCAAAAATATAAAATGGCCCATACCACAGCTAAAATTTCTCCCTCATAAGACAAATAATTGGACTATGCCGAGTTGTCACTCTTTAAAGCAAAGGCAATAACATACTCTGGTCCTTCCTCATCTTTCTAAGTCAAAACTGTATAAAATCCCATTGCATTTTAATCCGTGTGCAATTGGAAAGGCCTAGTAACATCATAACGTTGAAGCACAGGTGTTGAGCCCAAGTTTTGCTTCAACGTATCAAAAGACAAATGTTGCTCATGGTTCCCTGCCTATATCTGATCTTTGCCAGTGAGTATAGTCAAAGGCTTGGCAATTAAACTAAAGTTTTGACAAAGCAGCAATAATAATTTCCTAAACCAAGAAATGCGTGCAGCCAAGGAATATCACAAGGTGTTGGAAGTTTCTGAAGAACATCCACCTTTGCTTGCTGTACGCCAAATCCCTCTGGAACTATCATGTGTCCCAAGTATAACAACTAGTGATGGAAGAATTTGCATTTGCCATGATGCAAGCACAATCTCTACTCACGTAACCACCCAAAAACAGCTTGCAAATGCCTCACATGCTCTTGAGATAAATTACTAAAGACAATAATATCATTAATGTAGTACTGAGCAAATGGCAATCTAGTCAAAACAGATCCATCATCCTTTGAAACTCAATAGGTGCATTTTTAAGATCAAAAGGAAGAAACTTCAAACGATAGAGTAGATCTTTGCCATCATGATCTACTCATCAAAATGCAGTCTTCACACAATTTTCCAACTATAGTGGCAATTGGTGGTATCCAGATCTCATATCCAATGTACTGAAGATTTGAGCCAATCCCATTGCATCAAAGAACTCATCTGGCGTCGGCATAGGATTTTAGTTTGATTTGGTCTTTTTATTGACCGGAGAGTAATTTCCAGACATCATTGCTTCCGTCCAATTTCCAAAGATATCCTTAGAAGGCATCACCGTGGCATAAGCGTATTTGCCATTTGATAACTCAATCAAACCAGCAGCTAAAAGCTCTTGGCATTGGGCTTGAAAACCAATTCTCTCAAAACTACTCAGCTTGTAAAGACGTTTGAAGATCGGATAATCATCCTCAAGCTGAATGTGAGTGGGTTTGCCTTTATAACTTTCTAAATTATAAAAGTTAAAAGCAATGTAACTTTGGTACAAGTGAATGAATGTTTGCACTTCATATGTCTCAACATCTGTGAGATGATGACCTGAATTCAAAGGTCAGTCATTAAATTTTGTAGTAGTCTTCTCCATCAATAGACTCCTACTAGATGTAGAAACAACATATGGTTGTTAATAAAAAGAAGGAGGGACAATATCATTACCCCCAACATTGCCACATAAGATGAAGATAGCAAAGTTTTTTTTGAGCTTGAAACTCATCTAAAGTTTGCCACTGAAAATGAAAATGATGCTCAAAATCCTCTCCAACTATAGTAATTGGTATTCCTGTTGCCCCCTGACCATGATTACTTTGCCCCTAGAATGAAAAATGATCATGTTGCTGTTGCACAACAATGCAAATGCCAACAGTCTAAATTATGGTATGAAGATCCATAGCTTGACCTAGTGCAAAGCGTCGTTGACATTCAATGAGATCATGAGCTGCTATAGTGCTGGTAGAAAAATTCATGGCATATTTTCATTCATCCGCATTGGGTTCCTCATAAGTATGACTGTGGGAATCATACACTATGTCAGGTTTACGTACTCGGAATGCAAAGGAGCTAGGGTATGTAATAAATATTGGTAATGCCTCGCAAGGCTTCTCAACTTTGTTGATCAAAACAAATAAAAGTGAATCATTTTTTGTCACAGCCAAAAGTTCTATATGATCATCCAAAATATCCTTCACCATACGTCACAGAGGTCTAATAACCTGTAAAAGTGCCTTATTCAATATAGAATATGACATCATGTTGGTCCAAAGTTAGCATGGTTGATGGGCAAACGATCCTAGTGCCGCTGTATCTACAAAGGATGGAGGGCCAAGAATTTGGCAAATATAATGGCTATCCTCCATTACTTTTGGGCGATCATCTTCCAATAGAGGTACATTTGCAAAAATATATCCAAGTGGAGTGATTTGATGGTTATACCATCACTGTGTAATCCTCACCAATTCCATAAAAAGGCTAGATCTTGGATCATTTAACACTTGATTTGCACTTGCTCGTGAGTAATCTTGGCAAGGCCATCCTGCCACAAACAAATCAACGTGGTTTAACATCTTTAAATCTTCATTACTAATAAGAGTAACGTCTCTAGGAAAATATCCAAAACATCCATGAATAGATGATGGAGGTAATGGATGATGGAGGTAGCTGCTCAAGAAATTTAACTATCAATCTTTGAAGATGATGTCAGGCTGTTCTGGTAAGCACATAACTGTTATCAACATAAATATACCGCCGAACTATGAGCATAGCCTCTAAAATAGCTGCTCATCCAATGCTAATGCCTCCAAAGAGCTCAATGAAAGTGACCCCTTTAGGAAATGGACGTCAATAAATAGGTCGTCCAAAGATAGAGCTGATGGAGATAGAAGCTAAAGTGTCAAGAAATATAGAAGCTGCAATGTCCCTATACTGTTGGGACAACTCCTGACGACTAGTTTAAGGTGGCAAAGCATCCTTAGAATGCTGAACTATAGCCACCAAAATCAATGTATCTTATTAATCCTCTGGAAATGCAGCAGCAAACGCCAAGGTCTCTTCTACGAGCAAAGGACTAAATGGAAGGCTCTCCAAAGATGCCGAGCATCCAAACATAGCGTCAACAGTTATAGACATAGTCAATACTGCAAATGCTATTGGAATCAACTCCTTCCAACCGTCACCAGAAGACCAACCTAGTCTAATCCACGCCTCTTCAGTCCAGTTATCCATATCAAAATCAAGAGGATAAAATGCTTGTTAATCAACTAAAATATCATAGTTGGTAGCATTAGTAATAGCGCATATCAAAGAAAAGTGAGAAGAAGTAGGTCTTCTACCCACTCAAAAAATTTGTTGTAGATGCTCTTTGATGTAGCTTATAACAGGCTCCGTGCCCCAACTAAAGTGACAATATTAAATGGACAAGGCATCAAATTCTTAATAGTCAAGCCAAGTTTTCTCTCTAAATGTTTGTCAAACATAACTAGCTGGGCACCTGAGTCCATCATCATTCTCAATGGAGTAACTCAATGACTCTACTCTCCACCACGTGAAATCAAAAACACTTCATTGCCGTTTACTAAACAAACAACACTTAGGTATACAGCCTATTGTTCTCTAGCAAATTTTGCTAAAATATCTGCAAGATAAGCTGCTCTCGCTGCTAGATGCACATCTATAGAAAAATGATGCAGTATGAGGCTATCTACATGCTCACCAAATGCTGCAATGGCTTTAATTGCAAGCTTAATTCGTGGCTTTGCATGAGCCTCTGTATCATGAACTGAAGATGTCTCGGCAATTGTTTGAGAAACCTGAAGAGATGGTATGTTCGCTTTCCCTTTTAAAATATGTTCCACCATATGAAAGACCTTAGATGCCTGAAACTAGATGTCATCAACTCTGAGTCAGAAAATATTGGCATTTGTATAACTGTGGACACCATGGTTTGCAGTAAATCAAATGAGACAGAACCTCAAAAATGTGAAAGTGAAACAACAGGGTGTTTGCCTATGGTAATAGCATCAGCCAAACCAAAAGATAATGATAGACGTGCTTAGCCAATGGAATCAGCATGACCACTATGGTGTACGCGTGAGACAGCCGTAACGTCTAGCATTAGAAAAATAACTAATCTTCCAGTAGTTTGGAATTGGATAGCAGCTATAGCTCCCAATTTTCCAGATGCGTCGAATATGTAATGCTTAAAGCTAGAATAACCAACTGTCTTTTTGAGAGATGTCATAGAATCAGAAGTTTGAGCCAATAATGCAGAGGTCTTGAGTTTCTGCTCTAATTCTGCTACTTTGGCTTCAAGTGTCTTCTACTTTTGTGACTTAGCAATCACAAAATTAGTTGACTTCATCTCAAGATAAAGCTGAAAGTAGTGACCCTCATCATGATTACTGCCAATACAATAGTTATACTTCAAAGCTTTCTTTTTAGGCTTAATTTCACCCTTCACTCCTTCTTTTAGCCTTGGATGATTAAGAAAGAGTCTTGGGTTTTTTTAGGCAATCATTCTTGGCATGTCTATTTTGTCCACATTTTCAACAATGCTCAATCATCTCTGGTTTAGTATCCGTCAAACTGCTAATGACAGTAGAGATCTTTCTAGATTTGGAAAAATCTGTCATCAAAATAACCATTTCCATGGCGTCATGATGACAAAGTGTCCGGTCACATTTCTCAACAACAACAAAAGTTTGGCGTAATGTAGCTCTATCCTCATAATCGATGATAATTCAAGAAGATGTTAAATCCAGCAACCACTTGTCGATCTTTGACAAAAAAATCTTCACAAGTTGACTTTCAGTGAAAATTCTATCAAATTCGATAGTAAAATGTGTCAAACAAGTATACATGGTGCGTGGCGTATCTTCCTTCTTTCTCTAAAAGTCTTGAATATGCTGCATCTGATCACGACAGAATTCGCCATACTCCATCTTCAAATGCGCAATAAATTGCGTTGATGGATCAAACCAAGATGGGAACCAACTGAGGCTAATATCGTCTGAGTAGTCTAAATCATGCGCGATATGATGGGTGGTATGGTGCTCTTTGTCCTGAGGCTCCAGAGCTATTGCTTCACCTTTAGGATCTTCAGAGGTTACTACTTCACTCTTACTAGATCTCTCATTCACCTTTATGGTTGAGGAGGCTAAAGCAGCTATCGGGTCATCCTTGAGAGCTGAAACAAGCCTTACTTGCATCTCCAAGTAAAGTTGTACCTCAAGAAGCTCAAGCTGATGAACATGAGTCTACTACTCATCGGTTTGAAGGGCCTCAAACTCTAAATGCTGAAATAGAAATTCAAAGGCAAACCAGTCATTAAAACCAAACGACTTCTGGCGCTTCTCCTTCACTCATATGCGGAAGCAAAGCCTCCAATCAGGAAGGATGATCCCCCTACGCATCCCGAGAAACGGTCATGCACAGAACCGCGATGATTATCCTCCATTTCGTCGAACGTGTCTACACTCAAAACCCGAAGACTACTAATAATATCCAATACCAAATCAGGCTGAAAAGCCCCGTTGATATCTACCACTGGCCCAAAGTCCTCGGTGTAGTCACCCTCCAAATAGTCTGATGAGGGAGTCCAATAATATCGACTCTTAGTCTACATCATAAACAGACTATCTGGGTATCTGTAACTATCTAAAAGTTTATGGCAACATGACCTATAATCACTAGCAAATTGTGTAGTTCATCGGTAATAACATCTCGTGAGTACAGGTCCAACACATACAAAAAGTTCTCGCCGACAATCAACCCGGCCTCACCCCCACAGTACGTCTATCCCTAATACAAATACAAAATGGGACAATGCCTACAAACAAGGAAAGTACCAACGACAAAATTCAAAATATAAATCTTGGATCATCTTCTCTAAATGACAGATAAGTAGAAATTTAATCTACACAACCGGCCAATAATATCTAAAGAACGGGCCACAGTCATTCCACAGCAAGGATCAATCTTGTGACCCTCAACTGCTTCTCTAAATGATTACCGCCACTCCATTAAAAGATTACGTGTAAGATGACCTTGTCATCCACATGCGCTCCCTCTCTCCAACCCAAAACTAGCACCCAACGTCAAATAAGCAGAAAAGAAAATCACACAACCGGCACACGCCTGTGGTTGGTGACAAGTAGCAAAATGGAATGCAACAACCTGCAATTCTAATGCTCCCAAACCCAATGTTCAACAATCTCACAAGAAATTTTAATAATTCTTTGTTAAATGATTTGTGACATTTAGATTAAGAAAATCCAATGGACTAATCTCAAAATGTTTGGGTGATGTAATCAAATCAGAGTTTTCAAGAGCTCCAGCCGATAATTCTGGGCTTAAACTCTGATTTGGTGGGCGAAAACCGGAAGGGGAAGAAGGTGGGATTCACAGCCGAAGCTGGCTGTAATTGTTGTTTATTAAAACCGGCTGAAAATTTTAAGAAATAAATGGGAGCTGGGTGGTGAAATCCCAGCTCCCCTGCTGGTCGCTGCTCCGTTGGTCAGCCTGGGGGAGAGCTGCTCCGGTGCTGCGGCTTCCGGCTCGTTGAGCTGCTGCGCCCTCCCGAACTCCGAAACCCTAACACCTAATGCCCGGCGCTGGTCGGCTTCAGCTGCCCTCCCGATCACGAACGCCGCTCCTGCGACCTGAGCCGCTCGACGTCGCTCCTCGCACCTGCCGGCTTTGCTGGTCCCGTCCCGGCGCCTGGCCTGGTTCCCATAGATCGACGCCGATCCCCGCAGTTCCCGTCGAAAATCTAATTTTGTCGCTCCGACGCCGCGCCTGGCTGCTCGGCCGCGTCCCGAAATCTTCGTGTAAGTCGTGGAAATTCTGCCTGGCTCCCGTCGCTCCGACGTCCCCACAGGAACCCTAATTTTGCCTGCGGCTCCCGAGCTTCGCCTCCCTGCCGAATCTGCTCAGACCCGTGCCGCTCGTCGCCCTGGCCGGGAACCCCAGCAATCCCGGAACCCTAGCTAGCTGGACTGCTCGTCAACGCATAGCCGTGCACGTCTCCCGAGCCCGCTCCGGTCAGAACTCCGTACTCCAAGATCCCATTCCGGAATCAAACCCTCGTGCTCCACAATCCAGCACCAAAACCATCGGCTCAAGGCTTCCGCACGGCTTCCTACGGATCAGGATCACAACTCTCAACAAAAACAAAGCATTTGTACTCACTCAACCTCAAATCCGGAACCAAAAACTACACCCACAATCTTTGTAAACCACAAAGACTCAAGAATAGAAAAGAAAATGGGAATTCTTTGTCAAGTGATATGATACAAAATCTAAGTACTTAAGCGTCAGTCAAGCTACCTCTCACTTCACTCACAGAAGAATCAAAGAGTGCAAGGAGAAACGTGAAAGATAGTATAAAACTCATGAAAACAACAAGCGTACTCTCTCTCAAAAACACCTCACAAGACTTGACTTGACAAAAAATGTCAAGTCAGGGAAGTAATGTGCCTAAACTACCTCCAAAACCTTAATTGGCCTCCAATGAGGTGCCAACTAGAATGAGGTGCTAAAGGCCTTAACCTTCCCCAAAACTACTAAAAACAAAAATCATCCACTAATGACATACATCCAATGTGGCATAGCCACAATGCCACATCACGTGACAAATTATTTAAATACTATGGAAAAATGGAGAGTTTAGCAAGTTTGTGAAGCATTAATTGTACACGTACCAATGATTAAACTTGGGCTTGTTTGTTCTAATCATTTACATCTTAGATGAAGTATCTAAAAGTCAATTTTGAATGAAGGTTTTCTGTGACTTGCATGTTCAAAATGTGTACATTTAGAGAAGAACCTATAGGGGCAAATTTTAGTTGTATTGCAATCAGGTAGGATTACTTTAGATGTTTTTCTCATATAGATACTTTGAAGACATAGAAATTTAAAAGGTAGATTTTAGGAGATATGTCTTGTAAATTGCAACATCAAGGAGTTGGAATGCAACATCAAGACTAAATAAGATTAAGGTGGGAATAAATAAGGAACAAATTGAGTTATGAGCACTTGTTACCTACATGTATTATACACTAAAATATGAAAATAAATGGTGAAAGAGGGCATAATAAATTGTAAATAAAAAAGAAGTCATTGAATTAGTGTCATTATGTGAATTCAAGACATTCTAAGCTCATTGTATCCTTACCAATTGAGGGTGTCTAAATTGGAAATTTCTTATAGAAAATTTGAAAAGCTAGGCTTTGAAAACAAGGCTTGCAATTTAGTCCAATCATATCATTATTCACTTCTAGCTATTTTGAGAAATAGGGGGAAGGGTTTAATTTTGAGTATCTTTGACTTCAAAATCTCTTTTGTTGAGCATCTCCTCTTGACACTTAAAAAAATAAAAACTTATATGTAGTTATAATAAGGATGTCAAGTTCTTTTCTAATTTTTTTAGATGTGACATGTATCACCCAAAAGTTCCACCATCTAGCAGAAGTTCTAGTCCTAATGTTTACTAACATGATTGCGTGAAATATGTGGGTGGCCGTAATCAATGTCACTCTCCTCAATTGAACTTTGACATTGAATGTGTTTCTAAACCTAGATCAAAATTTTGTACTTCCACTTCCACTTTAGTGAGCCTAGTTTACTCTTCTATGTGCAAACAAATACATTAGGTGTAGTCACATCTTCTTTACCCCATTCTCAATCTTCAAAGAATGGGGAGATGACACATCCCATTCTTTGAAGATTGAGCTTCATATCTAGAAGAGATGAACAATTGTGAAGAAGTTTTAACAATGCATGTCTCTTTTTTGTCTTGCTTGTCATGCTTTCACCTTCCTTGTAGTTGGAGACTTTGGTTGAATTTGTGAATTTAACTTGCTTTCTTATCGTATCACCATTTGTAAACCCATTCTGCATTATCCACCGCCCACAACTCCACAACTTCTCAGAGAAAGTGATACTAGCCCTATTGTTCCATTATCAAACGTACAGTTGGTTCGGAACACAACTGTTTTTCCATCGTCCATATTTCACCCAAATTTCAGTCAGTTTTACACAATTGCAAACATAGTGATTATGGGTGCTCATGTCTTATGATGAGGTGCAAGAACCCACAAATGCCACGAAATGCTACAACAGAGTCACATACAAACAAAATCACGAACAAATACGACTACTTCCAAGCACACAATCAAACGTATGAAGAGTACACTAATGAACAGAATGACATACGCCAAACAAGTATATAGTCACGAAGCAAGGACAAGATCACGAACAAAAACACGGATATCATAGACAAATCACGGAAAAGCATCCACGGAAAAGAATGTTATATAATGATCCAAGCTAGACAACCGGACGAACCAATCAGAGATTGGCAAGAACACCTACGAGACAGCTATTCTGAAACTGGCTACAAAGTCGTCCTTCATCAAGTCGCGACTTGAGAGGTCAGGCTCCCTTCACTAGCTTCCTCCTGAAGGCGATATACAAACAGTAGTTCATACAAATGTGGATCAGATCTTATGAAGGCACATCCACTAGTGGGCCTGTTGTAGACGAAGGCCGGAGGGGTCCCTGCTTGGTTGTCTAGTTTTACAATGACTCTGTTCATCAACTGGTATGGGTCCCTTGAGAAAGCCAAATTTGCCCTTCACATCTGGTACATTCAACTTGAATACCAGCGCAGGAAAACTAAGGGACTACCAGGAGCATCTCCTAAACACTACCCCGAGCTTCCTAAAATAAAGACACTACAACCATTGAGAGAATGAAGTCGTAACCATATTGTTCGTTTAAGCACACATCACTTGGTCACAGGCTTGCAAGGCCTGACCAGCAAAAAACCGGACATCCACATCAGGATCTTCCTGGAGTTCCAATAAGCATGGCCGAATAGTTTGCTCCACAACCTGCAGAGATGTTGAACCAGGAACATCAGGCTAGTGCAACCATTCTGCCTGATATATGCTTTTTGGAGCTTACCAATTTCCATTGAATGTTAAACAAAACTTAAAGCAAAAATAACACAGAAGAAACTGTGCGTCACTGATTTGTGTAACTGGACACAGTTTCAGAGCAGCACATTCTATGCACATCTCCACTAACACTTTGATGAATCAGAAGCATCAACCTTGCATACAACAAAGTCAGTGCACGAGAACTGTTTTTCACTTATTCAAGGGAAAGAAGTAAGCTTACTGTGGAATCAACTATGGGAATCATGGATTGCAGCATCTTGGCGACATTGAACTTGATATTCGGAACCCTGTCAAGCCAAATCTCAGTAAGCTCGGTACATAATTTCTAGCGTCAAGCTACTATATAGACTCTATGTCTAGTAATTATATGTTGCAGTATTAAATAGCAGAGTTCAATCAAATAGGGAGAGCACCTGTCCTTTGCAGCGTTGATGACCACGGGCAACATTGTCTGACAAGTGGCTTCGGCACCAACGACGGGAGCCAGGAGAGAAATTGCGACCAGTACCGTCATGCGGTACAAATAATGAGGATTGTTAATCTTTTCCATCACCTGCAGCTCCCACAGGGTTATCAAAAATAATTCACACTTTGTAACATACAAACCAACATGAGATCTTGCAAATTCAGAAGGCTATCCTGAAATGGAGACAACCTAAATTAGGAGTCAGAATTTCCACACGTAGTCCAAGATCTAATCTCAAAGTAGCTTGCTTTCATTAGGCAGGTACCTGTGGAATAATGTGTTGTAATGCCCACTCTGGACCAAACTCTTCTGCAAGGCGCTTAAGATTATTCGCAGCTGCTTCTCGGATAGAGTAGACCTGTTGCAGACAAACTATCAATGAAGTTTTTTTGGATACAGCCCAAAGATGCAGGACAAGCTGGTGGCTCACTTTGACTAAACAAGGCCAGCACCAGCTATTCCATAAAAATCATGTAGTTGTAGCGAAGCTATATATGCATTGCTAGATAGTAATGTGTGAACCTGATCCCCAAGCCACTGCATGCAAAGAGCGCCTAATTTGTCGTCAAAAAAGCCAACACCTAATTGACTGGCCAATAGAGGAATATATTCGATTATGGCCAGACGGACACGCCAATGCCGATCCTCTGCTAGCTCAACAATTGCTGGCAACAACGACTGGGATAGCAAATCAATGCCTATCACCTGCAAGAAAAAAGCTGGGAAGTTTAGATCGCATTATCACCACCAAGCTAGAGAATAAAATTTTATAAAAAAAGTAAGAAGATAATACACAGAGCGCAAAACTCTTTAAAACCGTCACAATGATAGCGTATATTATGATGTTCTTTACAGCTGGAAACAAATTTTTACTTGATTGACTTGGTCTAGCTTGCTGATGATGTTTAGTCGCACATCTGGAAACTCGTCCTTTAAGAGAGATAGAAAAATAGGCAGAAGCTGCTGAATAGTGGCTTCCTGCAAAAGTAACAAAGGAATGCAAGGATGAGAAGATGCACAATAGCTTCCACTGGGATCTATCATCGATGGATTAGGATAAGCTGGGGACAGTGGTATAATCAAGTTGACCCGAACGGCAGGAATCATGCAAAATAGACATTTTCAGGGAAATTCTGATTTCAAGAACCATAATGGAACGTGGAGGAAGACAAAGACAGCAGAAAATGTGTCTAACCTTTCCTAGCAACGGAGCCATTCCCATGATAACCGATGCAAGTGCAGCTCGTACATGTTGAGACGAATCTGTTGACAACTCCTGAAATCATATCCACACTAATTAGATGAAGCAAGGATGACAGATGTACTACTGATAATGGGCGTCACAACTGACGCATGTAAAACCAAATAGAAGCATGAACTGAATTAGAAGCAATGAGCTTTTCTAGTTGAGCACAGAAGATGTACCTTTACACATGGGAGTATATGCTGTTGAGCAACTTGGAGGCTGACTATCCCACAGAACTTCGTGACTTTGCCTGCCGCTGCGATACGCACCTCTGCTTCATTGTCCCGTAACAGGCGTACGTAGGCTGGAACTAGCTCCGTCCTAGAAATCAAGAGAAACAAGATCAAATGAGCGCTCACATTTGAGTAATTTACAAACGCAAATGTATTTGATCAACGACTCATTCTCAAAGCCAGCCATATATAGATAGATCACTAGTACAATCTTCGATAGACCTAGTTTCTTCCTACATGAACCTCGATATATCACCCGCATCTGTAACAACCATTGGGTTCGTGCAAGCAATAATTGCAGGGATATCACTTTATATTCCAGAAAAGTACACTCCAAAACAGCATGAAAAGTCACAATAAACCCTTCATAATAATTAGTAAAATCACAGAAAGTAAATAAAGCAAAGACCTTACAAGTCCAGAGCGAAACTTTCAGATGCAGAATGAGTTGGAAAATTGAGTCTGCAGGGGCGTCATGCGTAGAAAAAGAAGTTCTCAGATAAGCACCTGGTAGGCTCTTGTCCAACTGCTTCACAAAGCTCGTACAACTGGTTTGCTACCATATAGCGCACCCGCCATGACTTGTCCTGGAATTTCACGAGCAAATTCCTGAACTGATTAGTACAAATCAACAAATGCCCATATCTATCTCTGCCAGTGGCTCTGGGAATACTCCTCCATGAAAGACACAGCAGATTCACGCATTGGAGAAGAAAGGAGATATTTCCTGCGATGCTGTTCTGAACGAACTGTTCTCTGATTCGGTTAACTAACACACAGCATAGCATAGCTCGCTCTGATACTAATGACAGATTAAGAAAAGATCCTCTGTATTAATTATTTTCTTGATTCTCTCTAGCTTCTGCCCCTGAGGGAGCACGTAAGCAAACTTCGTACATACAAAAAGACTTATACGGGGACTAATTGTGTGCACTGATTATTCAAAACCCTCAATAGTTAAGCTAATACTGACGAAGCGGCTAGAGACGACGAAACTTCGGCTTCGTAAGCGAAAAAAACGTGCTCTTCAAGCAAACCTATTGTTACAGATTGAGTGAGACTTTAGTGTCTCCCACCACATTATTCAAAACATGACGTACTAAACATTGTAGGTACCTAATTCCAGAATTACCAGGCTAAGTATGAGTGATAAAAAGGAAGATAGTCAAACCACCAGGTGATTGAGAAGCTGGATTGAGGAATATCCTACCTGTGAGAAGCTCACTATTACTGGGAGAACATTAGCCACACAATCCGCAGGCTCCAGGAGTTTTCCCAGTGCAGCACACCCCTCCACTGCTAGAAGCCTCACGGAGTCTTGATCTGCAAACAAGGTTTCACTATCAACCTTGGCTCATAATAAATCCAATCGTAATTCCCATTGTCTTAAAAATATTTTCTTAAATCGGCAAATCAGAGGACGAAATGGCATATTATTAACCACTTCGCGCACGCTCAGAACAGCGTTATGCGATGAATGACGACTAATTACCTTTGAAATTTCAATGTTTGCAGAGGGATACATTATAATATGTACTCATGACAGAACTTAGGCTTATCATTACTAACTGACCAGAGGATCGGTAGATTAAAAAATAGTGCTTTTTACAAAGAAATTAACTCTTCACGTGGCATTCAAATCATCATGATCTCGCCTGAAAAACAAATTTAGGAGCCTGATCGAAAGGGCAAATAATAGAATGCATGCAGCGTTCCAGTAGTTGCACACGTACCATCTTGGGTGAGATCCCTGAAGAAGGTCATGATATCTGACTTGAGATACATAGGTTCAACCGTGGCCGCAAACTTGCCCAAATTCAATGCAGCTGATCGGCGCACCATGGGCATATCATCGTGGCAAAGATTGTTGTAAACCGAGCGCAACTCGGCACGAAGAAGATCCGGGGCGCTGAGGTAAGCGATGTGGAAAAGACCACAGGCTGACACTCGTGCAGTGAACCATTCACCTGCACCGAGTCTCTGTTGTAATATACAGCAGTCAGAAGTCAATAAAAACACTCTACAGAGAAGAGGGAGAAATGCTATAAACACTTTGCCCTAACAACTCTCAACCTCAGAGTTCTCTCTCTCACTGGCTACGAAATACTCAACCCCTAAAGGATCAACGAGCCCTATCACTATGTGTTCGTTTTTTTCGTACTTTTCATGTGCGCAATGTCTTCAAAAAAAATCAAGCAAAAAGATGTAATTTACAAAAGGAGTAGCAAATCGGTCAAAGTTTATAACTTATGATCAAGTTACGCAAACACAATATATATATAGTGAAAACATATAGTGTCCACGAGGTATAAGGGTCCTTATGGAGATTAATAAGTCACATTAGCACGCCGTAACAGAAATCTCACTCCCTAACCACGAACGGCGACCGTGTTTTTCTTCAACATCGCGAATCCTCCAACCAAACCCTAGAAAACAGATCAGGAACTAAAAACCTGGGCAAAAAAAATTATACTCCATTTGTGCGCAAAACCTAAAAACTAATGTCGCACAAAACCGCAGGAAAACAATACCTTGACAAGCGGGATGAACCATTCGACGACGTCGCGCTCCTTCATCTGCGCGCCAATCTTGCACAAGCTCTCGACGGCCTTGTCGCGCACGACGGTCTCCTCAACGGTGCAGAGGCTCTCCAGCGGCGGCAGCAGCACGTGTGCGTAGTCCACCCCGCCGACGTGCGGGATGAAGGCGCCGAGCTCGTCGGCCATGGCCAGCAGCACCTCATCGTCGTCGTCGTTGTTCTCGCTCAAAAACGGGATGAGCTCCTTGCGCGTGCGATCCTCGCCGAGGGCGCGCGCGATGGTGGACAGGCGGCGGATCGAGTTGAGGCGCAGCTGGATGTCGTCGTTCTTAAGCTCGTCGATGAGAATGGCTATGGGGTAGAGAGGCTCGTCCAGCATCGCCATATTGGCCATCCCTGCCTCCAATCTCACTCAAACTCCTCGCCTCACCAGCTCCTCGTCGTTGTCGCGTCCACTCTTGCCCGCAATGGCATTCCTGGAGAAGCGCCCGGCCTCGTTGGCTGCCTCGTCTCGCCTCTCACTCGCCGGAGCAGCAGCGGCAGCGACGCTCTCACAAAAGCCTGGCAAAACCACAAAGTCTGTCGACGAGCAGCACGGCAGACCCTGCCAAGCAGCTTAACCCTCTCCCCCTTCCCTTCCGGTACCCGGCCCCCGCCCCGTCGGGCCCGGCCCGGTCTCCCCCGCGGTCCGCGTTTGAATCTCGGGGTAGTTGTACCAGGGGGAGCTTGGCTTGGAGCCCCCAATAGCGTCGGCGAGCGGGTGCGCGGTCGAGCGCTGGATTTGACCTGGCCCTGATGGCCCCTGCCGACCTGGACCCGTTCTCTTTCAAGCAGCCTTTAAATTTTGTTTTTTGGGAAATTACCAAGGGAATTGATATGCATACAACACCTGCTTGACTAAGGTAGGAGCACCCATAAACGTCAAATTAAGGGTTTTGAACATGATGACTACTAATAAACAACTAGTAAAGTATAGGATCCTACTAGGAATTTTCAAATGTATTATTTAGATATTGTGAGAATAAGTTATGAATTTTTGAAGAGCAAATTACCATTGCACCCATAACCACTTTTAAGAATTCATGTTCTGATGTTGTACATTCTTGTCATTACATCTATTCACTTCCACAGATTTTCCAAGATTTTAGAAGTGACAGTTATGGGGACACTGACGCTTATGGGTGCTCCTACCTTATCCCACCACACCCTACGGTAAATTTTACATTTTTACCATCGAAAACCTGAATTTGGGAATTTGGAATTTAGATTTGGACTCAGAGACCGTGATTTTGTCTAGAATCACAAAAAGAGTTCTAATTGAACAACACCCAATGAAAAAGCTTATCATTTTTATAAACAAAAGTAAAAGTAATACTTTTCCCCCAAGCTAAGCTTTTTCTTTGCGTGTTGTTCAATTACAATGTTTTTTTATGGTTCTTGATAAAATCCAAGTCTCTAAGTTCAAATTTGAATTCAAAATTCTCAAATTTAGCTTTTTGATGGTAGAAATCTAAAGTTTATCCTAGAGGTGTGGTATAGTAGTTTAAAGGGTGTGGTACTCATATCAATATCCATTGAAAAATAGGGAATTGATATATGTACCACATTTCTTAATTATTCTACCACACCTACTATATATGGCCAATATTTGTAATATTATATTGGTGTGGGCCACAAGCAAAGCATCACTAATTTGAAAATATAGCTTGACGTAGAAGTTGTACTTTCAACTTTTTATTTCAGCTCCACATCCTACTCATAGTATGATCAAAAAAATCTAAATTAAACTTAATATAATATAGATTTTTAATCAATACTATAAGTGGGATTTAGAGCTGAAAAATAGAGTTGAAATTGCAACTTCTAGTCAAGTTGTATTTTCAAATTAGTGATGTTTTGCTCAAGGTCCACACCTACTATATTATTGTAAATATTGGCCATATATAGCAAGTTTGGTAG
Organism: Ulota crispa; assembly: GCA_963920765.1. Lineage (NCBI taxonomy): Eukaryota > Viridiplantae > Streptophyta > Bryopsida > Orthotrichales > Orthotrichaceae > Ulota > Ulota crispa. Next base: position 961,264 of record OY987248.1, read on the forward strand.
AATAGTCAAAAAGGTGTGGTTCATATATCAACTCCCTAAAAAATATCACAAACAAGGGCAAAGTTTCAAAATAATTTTAAATAGGGGCACAATTTCAAAATCATTTGTAAGTTTTTGCAATTTTTTTGATTTGTACATTGGTGGATTTAGATATACCTCATTAAATGTTAGTTCACTTTCAAAAAACTTATTGACCTCTCCAAATCAAGCCTAAATAAAGAAATTTTAGTAAAGGGGACAGCTATTTTTGAAGATACCTCTAAATTTTTTAGAAGTTAACAAACATTTAATTTGATATATCTAAATCAACCAATATCCAAACCCAAAAAATTCTAAAAAATTCTAAATTATTTTAAAATTGTGCCCCTATGTGTAATTATTTTGAAATTGTGCCCCTATTTGTAATTTCCCCTTTGTTTTTTTGTTAGTCATGCGACAAGCACCCAACAATGCTGAGAACAATGCAAGTATGTAAAACAAATTTGGACAGAAATGGATAGAATTAACAACTTCTGCCTATTTGTCCATAAAATATCCTAATTTTAGTAGCTTTCATCCAATTTTTGGCAAACGCTGTGCATGATTAGGGAAGGACTTGGCAATTTCATCTAGTTTTTTGCAAGATTTTTCTAGTGTATCATTAGCTAGCCCAAATTTGAAGTAAGATTTAGGCAAAAATTAAAAAAATGGTTTCAAGACTCCTAGAAAAGAGTAAAGCCTTTAACTAACCCCTAAGCACCCAAGCCATTTTCACCAAAATTAGGATTTTTGGAGGCCTACAACTTTTATGCATTGTATTTCAATCGATTGGATGATTCACAAAAAGTGGCCATTGAAAACAGTGGAACACCTACTTAGAAAACAACTTGCAAATTCTAAAAACAACTAACCCTGAGAAATGGGACATTATAACATTTGATTAGACAACATGTGATGGCAAAATCTCAAATTCTGACAAGTGGTTGGTATTTATTAATTTTTACAAAGTTCTATAAGCCTCTGATTCATCTCAAAATTTATGAATAGCAAGATTAGATGAGAATGCACACACACTTGCAAATCTTTGGAAATTTTATTTTCTGTGTATGTTAAGTTTTGGGGCTTCAAATTGCTATTGTGCAAAAAACAATGACCAGTACAATTGTTGAGAATTGCCATGATAAGGGTTTAGAACATGCTTGAACCCTTGCCGACATACTACCCACTATCACAAAGTTCATGCAAGGAAGCTTGCAAGGGGTATCAACCTCTTGTATCTCATAAGACAATGTTTGCCGCCTCACCTCATGTGGTGTTCCACCCGCATCAAGGCTCTTGAGGCACTTGTACAACATTGGGCTTGCCTTGCCATTACTTCACTTACATGGACCACATGAATGCCTTGATATTTGTAGTTTATACCAAAGCCTAAAAATTAGATCCAGTGCCTCAAAGAGGTTTGCAAAATTGTGTGAGGCCACTTTTAGGCCTCTAGGGCATTCAAAAGTTAATGCCCACATATATTTGGCTTTTTGCATATACTTACTGTTCCTTATTACTTTGTACAAAGTTATTATTTTTGCAAACTTCCATCTTGCCCTCTAAGAGCATCTCCACTCTTCTTTGCCACATAGAGCACGCAAAAGAGGGTTTGAAGTGCAATGATTTCCTTGATGGTAGTGGCTCTTGGCCAAAGAGCCAACATTCCTTATCAACCACGCTTGCCAAGGGATGCTCGTAAGACCACAGATTTGGTGTCACCAAAACCTCCTTTGTTTCAACAAAGCAACAATTGAAAAAACGCATAGAGCAAACCAACTTGCCCATGTTATGTGCCACAACAATCACGGGCCATGGCCCCATATCTACCAATAAACTAAAAGTCCTTATAACTTTCATCTCATTTATTGGAAATGAGTGATTCAGAGCTTCCCATGTATATGTAAACTTAGAAAAACAAATCTCAGATTTTTGTTTTTAAAAAATGTAAAAATTAAAAAAGTTTTTGGGCTGCACGGACTGCCCAACCTCCCCAAATTTTCAGAAATTCATTTTACTTCTTCAAAAAAATGTCGGAATGAAGAAAAAAAATGCCCACATAGATCTTTGAATTCCCTATCTTCCATAAAAGTTTCAAAAAATCACACAAAGTAGTTTAGCCATAGGTACATGCCCAAAATCCCATTTGTCCTCCAAATGGACAGTTAGTCCTCTAGAGGTTAAAATAGCCTCCATAATTTGCTAGCTTTAAAAAACATGAAATTGTGAAAAGTTTTGAAATGAAACCTTGCAACTATAAAATCATAATTCTATAAAATTTTGGTTACTTTTGAATATTTTTTTAAAGATTGTAAAAATATTTTGCAAGTTTTTTTTCTTTTTTTTGATTTGGTCAATAAAAAGAGGAAAAATACTAAAGATGCCCTTAAATTCTTTCAAAATATCAAATTTATGCCTCACATATTTAAAACATCAAAAATACTCTTTACTATTTTTAGGAGTATCAATTATACTCCTAGTATTTTGGAAAAATATTAAAAATGCTTTTCTATTTTGAATGTCAAGTATACCCTTGTGTTATTTGAAATATAAAAATCACCTTTGGTTTTTTGTAAGAATGTGAAGTAAACTATACTCCTGGTTATCATATAACACAATGATTTTTGATAATTTAAAATAGTTGAGGAGCATATTTAATATTTTTCTAGTATATTAGAGGCATTGTTGATGTTTTTACAAAATGCCAAGGGTTTTCATGATACTTTTAATCTTCAAGGGACATATATGGTTTTTAGAAAGAATTGAGGGGCATCTTTTATATTTTTTCATAAAAATTTGTGGTATTTAAAACAACAAAATGTTGTGCTTTTTATATAAAATTTTATTGAATTAGTGAAGTTGTGTTCAAAAGTGTCCAAATCAAGTGAAAATTGTTGATTTTCTATTGTTTTAATGTGTCCAAAAGAGTCCAGATCAACATGAAACTATTGTTTTTTTGTTGTTTTGGTCATGTTTTTAGTAGATTTTAAAGGTTACTAATTTTAAATCATACCAAATTGTGAAAATGAAGAAAAAATCCACTCACTGTATAGTGAGGAGACAAAAAGATTGGGAACTCCCAATATGCCATTCAAAGAACTTTGCATAATTAGCTAGAATATAATTGACATTTTGTTGTCTTACATCATTAGTGTTTAATTCTTATGCAATCCCAATCAAGCATACCAAATTTTGGTTATGAAACATCCAAATCCTATTTTTGGTGCATCATTTTACATAAAATTCACGGGTTTACATGATAATTGATTAAAAATAATTGGTGATGCAATTTTTAGATTTGATTTCATGGGTATGTAAGAAACATCCATATGCACATCTTTCCTTCACACAAGTATTTCCAAAAAGTTTTAGAATGCCTTCTATAGAGATTTTAAAGTGGATGTGATAGTGACCAAATTTAGTAAAATAGATATCATTGTATGGTAATTAGATTTTTCTGTTTGACTTGTTTAGTATGATTAAGTTTGTGACTTTGAGCATGACAATATGTTTATTTTGCCAAAATCTAATTTCCAAATACATATATCTATTTTACTAAATTTGATCAGTATCACATCCACTTTAAAATCTCTATAGAAGGCATTCTAAAGCTTTTTGGAAATACTTGTGTGAAGGAAAGATGTGCATATGGATGTTTCTTACATACCCATGAAATCAAATCTAAAAATTGCATCACCAATTATTTTTAATCAATTATCATGTAAACCCGTGAATTTTATGTAAAATGATGCACCAAAAATAGGATTTGGATGTTTCATAACCAAAATTTGGTATGCTTGATTGGGATTGCATAAGAATTAAACACTAACGATGCAAGACAACAAAATGTCAATTATATTCTAGCTAATTATGCAAAGTCCTTTGAATGGCATATTAGGAGTTCCCAATCTTTTTGTCCCTCCACTATACACTTGAAATTCTAAAAGATTCTAATTTTTTAGAAAACTTCTTTTATTTATTAAAACTTCAAAACATTTTTGTGAAGTCCAAAAAGATTCTAGAAAGATTTCAAAAAACAACCCAAACTATTCTAAGACTTCTTTTATGAATTTTTTTTAAAAGTATTTTAATGAATTCCATAAAGATTCTAAAATGACTCTAATTGAGTAATTGAGTAATTGAGTATAAGAGATTCTATTTTAATAAAGATTTCAAGCATTTTAACAAATTTCATAAAGATTTCAAAAAGATTCTCAAAGATTCCAAGAATATTCTTGAAGATTCTCAAAGATCCCACATAGGTTCTCAAAGATTTTTCCAAAGATTCTCAAAGATTCTTAAAAATTCCAAAAATATCTCAAAGATTCCAAATAGATTTTAAAAATTTCTCAAAGATTTTCAAAGATTCTCAAAGATTTTTAAACACCTCTCAAAGATTCTCAAAGATTCTCAAAGATTCTTAAAAATTCCATAAAGATTCTCAATGATTCTTAAAGATTTCAAAAAGATTCTCAAAGATTCTAAAATTTCTGTTAATTTAGTTAACATTGTCCAAATGAACAGAATGTAGGTAGTGTTTTTCAAAATTCTGTTAATTTAGTTAAGTGGAGTGTGCAAGTGCTTAAAACAACAAGAAAGTGTTGATTTTTTGTTGTTTTAGACAGAGTTTTCTACTAGTGTCAGCTTGAGACTTACAATGGTCACGTGTTTCATTTGACTCTTAATATTTGATATCTTCTCCAATATCTTCTTCACCTTTGAATCATCTCATTTCGGATCAATGAATTAAAACTTAAAAAGAGTTTATGTTGGCAAAAAATTAGGAATTCTATAATCTAAAATAAATGTTGAATTTTTTTAATTTTGTTTGATTTTCAATATTTTGGAAAAAAAAAAAAAAAGAAGTTTGTTTGATATAATATTATAAGTATTGGGGTTGGTCTTTATCATTTACATAATCAAATTCTTTACAATCTAATGTTTGGAACCACTTCATTTTTTTTCTACTTATTATTTTCTTCTCATGTGTTGTATAATTCCAAATGATTAAAAAAAATTCAAAGGGGTATCTAGCTTGTTTAAGAATGACTCTATTGAACTTTGACCATTTTAACTTTTCTTAATACAAATATGACATTGTGAAGTACATATTCCCAATGTTTTTGCACAAACAAAAAACAGCTTCTACTAACTGAACTCAAATATCTTATAATTTGCATGGCAGAAATTTCTAATATTTTTTCCACATTTCTTTAAAATATTGTAGTACAAAATTTTATGGTTAAATGTGTCTTACAATGTTTTATTTATAAATTTTGGTATTTGTACTAAAAATGACATTTTTAGATTGGTTCTAATGAAAACTTTGTTTGATTATTTAGAGTTTTAGCTAAAATTTGAATTTGCAAATCAATAGTGATTAGAAGTTTTTGTTGTCATTCATGGATTATAAAAGTTACTGGATACTCATCATGCTCAAAATTTAACTATGTACAGTTTGTTAACCATCATTCTAATAGGTTTTTTTTTACTTTTGTTTTGTCAAATCTCAGTGATCAGAAGAAGTATCTGTTTGTGGTAGTAATGACTCTCGCTGGAGCTGCTGTTGGCACTCACCACATTATGACATATCGCTATCTAGCGAAATATGGATTCTAACTTGAAAAGAGTTGAAGAGATGACTAATGCAAAGATTGCTGGTTTGAAGCATAATTTTGGTACACTAGTTTTTTAACCATCATGTTTGGTTTTTCTGGCCTTTTTTTTCTAGAACTAAATCTAACTCCGTTAATGTTGAAAGAAATTCTTAGTTAACCTACCATTAACTAACAAAAATTAAAAATCATTTTATAGCATCAACACATAGTATAGATGTTTGAATTTCTTCCAATGACTCGCATTCTTTTATCAACTTATATTCAATAGTCCAATATACTTTTGAATGCAATATTTATTGAAAAAAATCTTATTTTTGAAAATAATGTAATTTTATACCACACTTGTACATTTGAACTTATATTGTAATCATTTTGTAAATTACTTATTGCATGCTTATTTAAAATATGCATTTCTAATCCTTTGACTTTTATTAGAATCTGTTTCCATTAACATAACTTGCAATTAAAACAATGAAACGACATATGATAACTACGTCCATACTCTTTATAAAATGTCATGAACAAGTGTAATTTCTCTTTGCGCTTATGTGCAATATTTTCATAATGATCAATTAAATTTTATTCACAATTAGGAATGTCACTTTCACATAATAAAATAAGGAAACTTTAATGAATTTTCAGCTTGTTTTTGTTTGTTTTTCTCTTTCCTACAGCAAAAACAATATTATGTATGTAGTCCTCTTGTTGTTTCCTCACATATATTGCAATGTTATTAATCTTAATAAACAATATAAAAGTGTGTCCTTTAAACTTGTATTTTTTGTTTTTTATAACCATTTTTATTTATTAAAAAAAAAGAACCAAATAATACTCAAGTATTGTATAAGAACTATTTTAACCCCTAAAGGATTGTTGTCCCTTTGGGGGACAACTTGAATTTTTGGGCATGTACCTATGGGTAAACCACTTTGCATGATTTTCTGAGACTTTTATAGAAAGTGGGGAATTCCAAGACCTAAGTGGGCATCTAATTTTTTCTTCATTCTGACATTTGATGAAGAAGTTATTAAGATTTTTCTGCAGCTTGGTAAGAAGATTTAGCTTGGGCAGCTCCTTTCCTTTGTATGGGACAGTTGACTCCACCAAGGGGCAGCTTGAAAGGGTCAAGATAATACTTGAGTTGGGCAGATTTGGGAGAGGGTTCTTTTTTAGATCCCGATTTGAATGCTTGACATCTTGAACTTGCAAGGAAGGGAGGGAACGCGGTGGGCTGTCAAGGGGGAAACGAGAGGAACCACATAGCGAGCGACATGAGGGGGGCCATCGGCCACATGGCGAGCAAATTTATTAGCTCATGGACCCCATGGATAATGACATTGAACCTTTTGAACAAAATTCCTAGATGGAATGCACGGTGCATGCAAACTACACGGAGTTGCGACGACGTCTAGCACCAATAGTTTGCAGAGCCAGAGTGAACGAGAGGTTGACAACAAAGACGCCAATACGTCACAAGCAGCGACTAGTGGTCTTATGCCAATGATTGGTGGATGGGGGTCATGAAGGCTAGTAATCAACGGCTGCTATAGGCGGTGAAGCAAGGCAACAACGGAGATCAGCAAGGAGTCAATAATCACAACAACGGCGCGCCGCCTTGTGAATTCAAGAATTGCATTTTTAGATTTGCAAGAACTCTCGATTTATAGTCTGCGAGCTGTAATTTGATCATTGTGAATGCAAGTGGGTCTAGTGGGCAAATACAACAAAAATCATTCAATTCCTAGAGTATTGAAAATGCCCTAATTCCAATGATGTTGCAGCTTCAGCGTTGCAGTACTACGCATTTTCTCTAAAGTAGTGACCACTGAAGCTCGTCCTTCCATATTCAATCCAAGTGTACAAAGAAGTAGATTTTTGCTGAAGTGCTTACTAAGTTTTGACATCCTTATCAAGTTCAATCACCATGCCAAGGCATCAAAATAGAAAGGCTTTGTGTAGTGACATGAGTACTCAATGATTACCAAACTTCAAAACTTGCTATGATCATTTTACTTTCAGAATGTGTGTTTATGTACTCATTGTTATATTTCCATTCTTTCAGGTTGCATGAGATGGCCTTCTAGTCAGGCGTAGTTGTTGCTTGTTGCTTCAAGAGGCATTGACTTTAGAAGCTTTAGTTCCTTCAAATATGAGTGAAAGTCCAGAAGCTCTTGCCGTCTTATCACCATGTAGCACGTACCCCACACCGGAATATGTACCACCAGTGCCACATGACGATAGCCAACTTGTTGACATAAACTTTGGATTCCCTATTGGAGAGTATGACCCACTTTTCCTTGACAACCAAGAAGCGCTTTCGATACGCATGCACTCATCCATAGAAGAATTTACAAATATTGAATCTGAGGAAGGTGAATATCTTGATAGGGAGACCACATTGCTTGAAGATTTGTTGTGGCCTCCCGAGCTATTGCACAACGTTGGAAGATTTGGACGGATTCGTCATTGTAGCTCAAGCTCCACGCAACGTTGATGTCTGGATATCAAGGGATCTGGCGGCGGAAATAACACGCATAACTGCAGCGGCATCGGTTCTGTACCAGAGTGAAGTGACGGCGACAAAAGAGAAGTGCATGACGACGTCCACAGAAGACAAAGAGAGGATGTCAACGGAGAACGATGAGAGGACAACATCAATCCACAACCAGCGCTGGGCAACAACATAGAAGCTGCGCCGAGAAACTCCGGCAAAGGACAGTGTCGTCAGCATAACGCAGCTAGAAGACAACGTGGCACCAGTGACACTGTTGGAGGACATGTGACCAGCATCCCGGCCTACCGTCATCAGCCACCAGATTAGAGGTAAGGTTTTATCCTAATCCTGTTTTTTTCCATGTTTGTGTACTCTCTATTACTTTTTTTTCATTTTCAAATTCTTTGGAAGTAGTGACTGCCAAGCACAAAGGCATTGGACTTTGTATCTATGGTTTAGAAGATGGTAGATGAAATCAATCTCTGTAATGTGGGGTATATCAATTTCATTATGTATCAAAACATGCAAATATTGTCACTTCTTTTTAAATCAATGAGTTATGTAAAATCCTGTCATATACGATGTTTCTATTATTATTATTATTTTAAAATTGTTTTTGTGGGGGAAATGCAAGGCATAATATTGTCACATACAATGTACATTTATCTTTCATGTGAGAAACATGAATACGTTATGTGGAATCCATTAGCTCTCTTTCTCAATAAAGTTAGAATGCAAATGCGTAATTGTTTAGAAATGATGACATAATTTTTGCCAATACAAGTTGTTGAGAGTTCTAATAGCAATTGGATTTCTCAAGATGTACATGACACTCTTCTTGTCTACTATGGAAAAAATGGCATAGATAGTTCTAAAGTACCGTGAGCACTCTAGGATGACATGTAGGAAATTTGTAATTCTTTTTTGAAATGTAAACTTTTTTAAGAGAAATTCAAACCACTCATAAAGTATCAAAAAACTTACAAATTACATAATTGTATTGTACTAGTCGTCTCTATACATTGCATAATTCTCTTAATGTTTTTCTAATATAGATATATAGTAAAATAGACATGGTCATCATGTTGACAAACAATAATAGGAGTTTTTGTATTGTCAAATACGCATTTATAATCTATCCTTGACGTGATGATACTTGCAACATCATTATTACTTCTAACATCCAAAGTCCTAAAGAACCAATGTAACTTCTTGCAAGGACAATTCCTTTTTTACATTAGTAAATACATCACGATTAGCACAAATCATTTTTACATGAAGTTCTTGTGCTCTCTACATATTGAAATTTTATGAAATTGTCATCAAATTTACACATATTATTTTATAGCAACTCACTGTAATTACATGTACATGGAACAATTGCGTTCAAATTTTCATGCCCCCTCACAATATGTATAGTCTTCTAATGTAAAAAACCACTATACATTCCTAGGTTTTACACATGTTTAAAAACTCTATATAATTGTGTATTTCAATTTCAAATAGGATGTATTGTTCATTTATAAGTATCAAATGCATATCAATCTCTTCATAATCTAATGAACATCACACAATTTTTTTTGTTGAAAAAATTCATCAATAGAGAATTACAACAGTCAATTCTAGATGCTTTTACTTGCTAGGGTAGAAAACGGTCATTTTTTTTGTTAGGCTATTCGTTGATCACTTTTGAAAGCTTTTACTTGTTAGGCTAATAGAATTTTAGAGTATTTTGAAAAACAAATTTGCATTACATAGTATAAAAATTGAAATGAGCATTTTTGAGAAGCTTGTGTTCTTTATAAAGAACATTATGTTTAACCCCATTACATTTTTAAATTCAATGACATTGCACAAATATCCTATTAGTTTCTGCAAGAACTATTGAATTACTTTTTCATTGATTGTGTGATTTCTAAATTGATTTTTTATAATTACTAAATACTAGGCTGTCATGTCTTATAAATGCAGAGGATGCACAGTATGATGGTGGATTTTTGGAAGGGAAGAGAGATTTTCCTACTCATGGTCAACATTTTTACGGCTCTCCAAGCTTACCTAGAATCACAGGTAAAAAAATGGATTTACAATGACTAAGTAATAATGACTAAGCCATGAATGTACAGTCATTTTACAATCATTTTGTAGTCATTGTTTAATCATTATAGCCATTGTCACTTAGTCATTGTGGACCCGTTTTTTTACTTATGAATTAATCAAGTTCAATCATTGTGCAACAATGGTAGTAGCAACGGTTCAAAGGTACCAAGGGATCTAGAGTATGATGAAGACAGTGAGGATATTGGTATTGATGTGGATGGAAATGATGGTTTCAAGTTTGTTAATCAAAATCAATCTTGGAGTTAAAATTTTAAACCTATGATCCTGAGCTAGTTGATTTCATTGACTCCCATTTATCCAATATTTTTCCACACGTGTTTATTATATTTCTTCAGTTATTTGAGATATTTTGGCCTTTCAATGTCATGCATTATATTATGATAGAGACCAACCATTATGTTGTCACCTTTGATATATGCGGATATAGTAGAGGAGGCCCGTTGTGAAGACCATGTACTATTAAGGAATTGCACGTATTTATGGCAATTCTTCTTTGTATTGGTATGAAACAACAGTTCAAAATCTTATTGGGAGAAGCAAAGATTTATATTTCATTACCCTACTATCTTTGGCATTTTGTCTCATGATCGTCTCACAATGTTGACGAGTTCCCTTCATATCACAAACCTAGCAAATTATATTCATAATAGGTCTAGATCAATATGACAAGATGTGGCAGTTGTGGTGGCTTACAGACGCAATATAAAAAAAATGTCTATTATCTTGGAATATTGGAAAATTCAATACTATCGACAAAATGATGATTTGCTACAAAGGTAGTTAATGTCATGCCCGGCAATATATGCCAAAGAAACTGTAGAAGTGGGGTACTAAGGTTTGGTATCTAGCAAATGCAACTTTAAAATTTATTTCAAATTTTGAATTATATTGTGGCAAGAACTCTATTGCAGCATATGAAACATCAATATTTAGTGGCTATCATAAACTAGCGCACAAAGTCCTGTTGCATTTATTGGAATAATATGCATGACGAGATCACATGATAGTGTTGAATAAATTTTTTTCAAATATTTCATTATTTCAAAAAAAAATGTAAATGAGGATTTATGCAATAGAGACAGTCACAACAAATAAAATTAGACTCTTTACACTTTTGAAGAATACTGAAGTATTTGATAAATGTGCGCAAGGCACATTGCACTGGAAAATGTACACCTCCACGTCTATTGCTGATGCTATGTGGAAGGACAAAAAGCACATGTTTATCTTCTTTACTTGTACAATATTGTTGTAACTATTTGGTTATTTTCTCCTTGTTATGATCTCATGTTGGAATGGTGCGGTACGTGAGAGTGTTCCTACTTCTTCCATGCATCTCGAATATACCACGTATGTGAGAAGTGTTGATGTCGCGGACCAACTCCGCGCATCATATTCTTGTGAAACCTAGTCGCACAAGTAGTGGCACCAAGTTTTTTGTTTTCTTTTTGATGTATTGATTGTAAATATATACGTCATTTACCTTGATAAATGCAAGATCGGAGACCCTTCACGTCAATCAACAAGACATTTACAATTTAGGACTCAGTTATGTGAGAGTTTCACACATAATTGGGATTCAAGAGTAGAAGTTGTATTTGTAATGCCAAACCGCAGAGTTTGTTATTCAGCAACCAATTCTACAAGAGGGCCGTGCGTGATGTGCAATAACAGCTTTAAACCTATGAAACAACCTAGAATTTATTATCCATCATGTAAAAATAAGTTCATGTGTTTGCGTACGGAGTGTTTTCAAAAATGCCATGAAAACTTTTATTGAATGAAGACATATGATGGTGAGTTGAAAATTTACATTTATATATCACAATTTTCATTAAAAAAAAATCAACTTGATATGATACAAAATGAAAATCATATATAAAATCATTCAATTATGGTAGTTATACTGTATTTATGTAAGAATAAAACTAATAAAGCAAAATTCCTATGTTTGTATTGTGAAATCTAATATATGGCTTCATAATTTCTGTATTTCAAATTTATACTATATTTTTGGCTCATTCTTAGAGCAACTACCAGCAATAAGGAAATAAGTGATGCAGACTCTAGAGTCTACCATCAGCAGAAAAGTGACCAGCAGTAGGATGGACTAGCAGCATGAAATACTGACCATGTATTGCAGAAAAGGATGTGAGAATCTATAACCGTGTAGCCCAAAGTTGGAAGGTCAAACCCTAAACTAACAGGAAGTTTGTTCTTGGAATGTAGCAAGTTGTAGCCATAGAATTGGGGACCAAAGCACAAGGCACGTGGACGTCCGGAGCAGGCCAAGCTGAGGTGGGGCGGGCTAGGCTGAGGCAGCGCGCTGGAGCAAGACTTCAAATAGCAGAGTGGCTCTAAAGTTTGGGAACGCTAGAAGAGCTCTAAAGTGAACTGCATGGAACTCAAGCTCTTGGAAAAAAATTTAGAGTTGACAATGCCTTGAGGTCCCCTCCAGCTAAAAAGCTAGGAGCGGTGGGGTCTTTGGCGTGTCAGAGTCATGGGTTGGTGGAATGCAGCAATGCTAAGGTCTGAGCAACGAGCAATGAGCAATTTGAATTTGAGCATCCAAAAATAACTTTTTTTATGATAAAATGGAATTATATGCAATGAATGGTGCAATTGTAATGTGGATATCTGATGATCAAATTGTCAAGTTTGAAAATTTGTGTTCAATACACTAGAACTAAAGCACTAATAGTAATAATTCCAAGGTTTGCAAAGTATTAGTGAACGCAAAAGTGGAGAATTAGAACTTGCCATCTGATGAAAAATTACTATGAGTGTAGGAGAGCTAGATGGCATTCATCCAATAGACCTCATTCATCCACAAAAACAACTCATCTAGCCAATAATAGAAATCATTCATCCAAGAACAGAAATCAGTCATCCATGATAAAGAATCATTCATCCGTTCAAGCATCTACATATTGTCAGATAGATGATAAAAACAAAAATTTAGATATAATGATAATCCAAAAATTAAAAGAAAGAAAGCATTGAATTATAGTCATATTTTTAATCAATCAAACTTTGTGATAAATGATAACGAGAATTCTAGTGCAAATTGATTAGATCTTAAGTTTCAAAAATCAGGTGCAAAATTCTGTGAACCACGTGTTCAAACTTAGACAAGTGGGAGCCTCCTTGGAATCCAAGGAGGCTTATAGCAATGAAATGAGATGTTTACAACTTCACGTGTGTATCCAAGGCCCCTTCCATAGAACAAATGAGAGCTATTACAAGGTGAGGTGGATTTCAAATTTGATTATTCCATGATTAACAAAGGTCCATTTGAGCACGTAGACAACAATACTTGTCATATTCAAATTCACAAGTGTAGCCAACACACCCTTTTTGGAACCTAAAAGATCAAATGGGACGTAAGTTAGAATTTGTATTTAGGTAGTGCCTTCCATATGGTGCTCCACAATTGCTAATCACAAGCCTCCTCGAAATCCGAGGAGGCTAGAACCAATAATACTAGTTATATACAAACTCACAACTGTAACCAAGATACCCTCCTTGGAACCTAGAAGGTCTTGGGACGTGAGTTTGAATTTGTATTTATGCATTGACCTCCTTATGTTGCTCCATAGTCATATACAAATTCACAAGTGCATCCTAGACACCCTCCTTGGAACTTAGAAGGTCATGTAGAGCGTGAGTTTGAATTTGTATTTAGCGTGTGACCTACTTATGGTCCTCCACTTTTGCAGATTACAAGCCTCCTTGGAATCCGAGGAGGCTTCAACTAATAATAATAGTCATAAACAAATTCATATGTGTAGCCAAGACATCCTTTTCGGAACTTAGAAGGTCAAGTGGCAGGCTATACTAAATTTGTATTTATGCAATGACCCCCTTATGGCAATCCAAATAGCATATTACAATCCTCCTTGGAATCCGAAGAGGCTTGAACCAACAAAACTAGTCAAATACAAAATCAAGTTTGCAGCCCAGATACCCTCTTCGGAACCTATAAGGTCTAATGGGAGTTGAAGGTGAATATGTAATTAGGCAGTCACCTAATTTTGAAGGTCTAGTTCTATGCTTTCTCGAAATCCGAGTAGGGTAACAACAAAAAGTACTAAGAATTGAAAAAATCTCATATGAATTCAAGGTTCTATCCTAGGAATGTGAAATGGATCAATGGACAGAATTAGAAAGTGTATTACAGGAGTTGCTTGGTTGAAAGGGTACTTTAGGTGAAGCAATACACAACTTGAAATTTTGAGGACGATGATGTACATTAAGTAATCATCTACATTTCATCATCAGATGAGGTGCTCATGAAATGACAAAATTGAACATGTTCCTTATATTTCTAAGAGGGCAGAATGCAGTGTCTGCCTAAAATGCTCTTTGAAATAGTATTAACCTTAAGGCATAGATATGTTCTAGAGATCACTACTACTCATGAGCAGCTTTACTTTATTGAAACTAAGATTGGCCGCATGAATGTACTTGTCTTCTTCAAGGTTGGCTTTACAAAGAAACCTAAAAGCATAGTAAAGGTGTTTGCAGTTTATCCAGCACTTCCTTTGACCAAGCAATGCTATCTTCATAGTGGTGAAGTCTTCACAAGTACATGAGGGGAAATCCAAAATAGTGACACAATAAGTCTTTTGGGATGGATAAATACTTGATTGTAGTGTAATAACTCTACCATATCCGCGATAAGGTACCACTACTACAAAATCAATAGTAGCTTTTAAATTACAAGCAGTCTCCCATTTGTTTTGATGCTCAATAGTTGGCGCATTAGGGTTTCTTCTAATAGTATGTCCAAGCCGCTGAGTTGGGTAAGTGCTCCCACCAACATGTACAACACTATCATCTTTTGGAGATGAGTTAAAAGGAGCTGGGCCGTCAAGGTTAAAAGAATCTTCAAAAAGATTTTTTCTTGATCCTTCCGCAGTATCCGTTTGCAGCTAGAACCTAGCTTCCTCTAAAGATAAGATCTTGGAAACATTGAGCTTAGTCCCATATGCAACTGGCCATACTTTTGGTATCGCTGGCCAATCTAGAATCCAATTGACCTTACTTCCACCTGCACACTTTTGGAGGTCATCCCTGCAACACCAAAAGTCAAAGTTGACAATGGCCCTTGAAGCATACTTTGTCATTCGCCCGTTGTATATAGGTGCTGCGGTTCTAGCCTTTTCTTGTTTGTTTATCTTAGCGCCACATTTTTTCTTCATTCCCACTTGCACTCCATGGCATGTCTTTGTTTCTTTCATACATCTTGCAATATGCCATAAATTTGGATTACAGTTGGATTTGTGTACCTTTGTTGCATGAGGCGGCAACGCGCTTCCTTCTCCAATCTCGGTTGTAACAACGCCAAATGCAATGGTTTCAAACTAGGCCTTTGTTGATCTTGTTTGCACTTTTGGAGCTGAAAAGTTCACTTTGTCGTGGCAATGCAAGTCACCATTTGATCCCAAAGGGATATCCAGTTTTTGCTTGGCCAATCCAAACACCTCTTTGCCTTCAAGATGAGGGACTCGTACCGTGAATTGGTCTGCATCGAGAAGCTTTGCTATGGCTTTAGCAAACAAAGCTGGATTTTTGCAGCATCTTGTAGCTTGAAGACGGAGCTCATCTAATTGCGGACGAGTGCCGAAATGATATCTTTGTAAAAATGCCCAGTAGTTTGTTGATTGCTGCATCAAACAAACCATATCATCTGTTGTAGCCACTTACAAGCACTCACCTTGCTTGTTAGACATTTGTTGCCATTTGTTGTGAACTGTTTCAGCTAGGTTACACATGGGCATCTCAGCCAGCTCTTCCAAATCTAGTTTCTGCATTGACAATATAAAGATTATTGATTCAGTCAAGGGGGTGATATAAATAATAACTTAAATAGTATAGTAAGAGGTTTGGAACCACAATGCACTCCATTAAACTATTGACTGCAACTTGGAAAGACAAATGAAGTATAGAATGGATTTTATGCATGACGTAACATTGATTTTCAAGAAATTGTATACTTACCAACTCCAAGAAGCCTCCCTACTGTCGATAGTGAAAGTGCCAGAAGCCAAGCCAATTGTCCAACTCACAAAGAGACTCTTTTGATGTTGCTTTGAAGGAAAACCACCAAGCTTTGATACCCAAATACCTTTCTTTTGTTTGTTGCATGGTCTTGGCATCTTTATACTGCTTGCATAATTGCTTATGAGTTTCGCAAAACCCCGTGTGAATGAGCTTATCGATATGTTGATTTAGAGACGTGGTCCAATGTAACAAGCAGGAGTGTTTTTGGTCTATCATTGGTTCTTGCTTATTCCCATTACCATAAACCGCCCAAACTGCGTGCTAATTGGCCATGGCGTTATCTGCCATAATTCCCTTGAAGTTCAGCTTTTGAACACCGTACCACGCCATTGTAGAGTTTAGGAATCTCTACATTTGTGTTTGCAATACAACGTCTTCGCTCATCATATCACAAACACAAATAGTCATGACATGGCAGTATTTAGTGTCATAGACATGGGCAGCCATAGTAGTCCACCCTTGACCCTCTTGACGTGGTTGAACATACACCACGCACTCTGCAAATCTCCTCCAAGTTGCATTTGCGTAACCAAATCGACTCTACTTCCAAGACCATCTTTTGACATTTTGAACAAGTACACTTTATCCTTACCTTGACCCAAGAAAATGCTATCTTGGATTAATGAATACATGCTTTTAAGCTTCAATGTGATGATGCTATCAATGGGCCCATTGCTAGTACTATTTTTGAATTTAGAAATCCTGTTTCTAATGCTAGAAGAGCTGAGTTCTTGAAATCTGTCCATAACATCAACTAGTGCTTTGCCTCTCAGTGGTTTTCTAATGTTATGCTGCCCCTCCTCACAAAATAACATTGCATCCGTAAACTCTTTACTTGCAGCAAGAGCAATTGTTGAGTTTTTGGCGGTTGGTGTCAAAGACACTTGCTGCTCCATCAGATTAGACGAAAGCTCTATGGAGTCTTGACATATGCCCCTACCTATTGGATGGGTATGCTCTCCCACATGAATGCATGCCCTTGGCAAACCGGATGAATTGAGAATTTTGTACATATAACAAGGGCAAGGGGACTTGCAAGAAGGAAAAGTCTTACAAATCCAACAAACTAAATTGGACTTATCTAGACATGCGGTACCAACAACAAATACCGTTGGAGAGGACTCAGTCCACTTGGTTTCATTTTGCTGCTCTCCTTGCAGCACTCTTGGGCACCTCAGATTCAAGCAGACTAGGTGACTTGCACAAAACAAATAGCGGAACTTCAGCCCAAAATAATTTGCTATATTTGTGGTGTGGATATGAGTCTAGTTATGAGCATTGTACTTCCTATCTATGCCTTCCAGCTGACGACCAACATGACTACTGGAGTTTGATCTCAAAGATGCTCCCGAGGAAGCAAATGCTAATGAAATCAGTGGCAACTCAAACATGATATCACCATTGAAGGATTAGGGGAGGTGACAAACGGACTCACACACAAGTGTGTCTAAATCAAGGAATTTCAACTTGTTCCTAGCACACGCTCGCTTTTGCAGATCTTTGAGACATTGCTATATGGAAATGAACCCTTCAACTTTAGGATGGATGAAACACGGAATACTACTACTTAGAGAGTTTAGTGAAGGGAAACAAGGAGGAGTAGAGCAATGTTCAAGAATCAGAGAAAGGAAATCACTCATGCCATTAGTTACCACAAAATCGTCATTTGATGACTCCGACAATGTTACATGGATTCAATCAGCAGGCTGAATTATGTTGCGAGCTCTCGACTCTATTGGTTAGTTAGAGGTGGCCAAACCAAGTGTCACACTCAAAGGGAAAAAATCATGCCCAACTACTAATACGCCAAAGGCATGGTAATTGCCTGCTATAAGCTCCCACCTTTGACCTATAGGAGTGACAATCTGTATACACACTACAGTTGAAATGACTTGAACCCTTGCTGAATCAAAAACCGCTTCTTCCACCCAAACGGAATTCTTATCAAGATGGAAATGCAAGCTTAAGAGGGAAGCCGGAATCCAAGCAATACCACTAGCGGAACAAGGGAAAGAGATGGGTATAGCACCGCCATTGCCACAAATTGAAGCCATGGTCATTCTCAATAATCACCACAAACACCAAACGAAGAAGAGATTACAATGGAGTGTCAAACTAAGAATGAAATTTGAGGGACCCTAAGGATTAGCCTACGGACGCCACTGACACCATCAGCGCTTGTACTAAAGATAATATCTTAAAACCGTGGGCAATGCAATCAGATATTAGGATTTTATTTTCAAACCACAAGAATGGATTCTATAAACGTTACAATATTGTATAGTAATGGTGTACTAATTACCTCATGAAACTATGTTGAAAGTAATTCCATAAAGGTCAAGTGATGTGAAAAGATTTTGAAATTCAAATTTAGCAGTTAAGTTCCAAATTGGTGTCTAATTTAACCCATTGAAGAATGTGATAACTTTGAACTTTCAAACTACGGTACGTAAATTTGCTAAGATTTGCTGGTAGCAAATACAACTAATTAATAAAGTCATGCACCAACAAAATCTTCATACTTTGTGCGTATCTACCTGTGCTTGCTGGAGATTTAGAAGATTTTTGTTCAAAAGTGATTTATGGTAAGAGTACAACGCACTCCTATACAAGGGACAAGTTAAACGAACCAAGTCATCTTTTGCTAAGGAGCAAGGCAGAAGCAATTTGTGTTTCATAGTTTAGTGGAGTGGTCTCAAATAGTGGATATTTGTAAAGCTAAGCATGCAGGAGAAACGACATAGAGCAAGACAAAAGGCTAGCTTTAAGTTTTGCAGCAAGAAACAACTAGCACAAGCTAAGATGTCACATTGTTCTCAAAGAGTGACTAGGGGGCAAACTAATAGTACAGCTCAAAAATTATTGTATGGGAGTGGAGGGCGCAAGGTCCATGATTTAGATTCAAGCAATGTGTCCATGCCGCTTGCTCAAAGTTTGGGCATTGTAAGAGAACACAACGGACCTATTGGTTCAAATGATACAGTATTGGAACGACTTACTCATGGCGCAATTTGTTTGAATTTTATTGCACTACGACACTTTATCTTGTATGTCATATTTATTTAACCGTCATTTCGCAATTTAAGCAATATAATATATTTGTAGAGCTATAGCATAGTACGTTTAAAAAGTATCATAGAATAGTGTTGCTACAAACTCTGTTTTGAAAATATTACACTATCATTTGCGGCAATACAACTAGACTAGCCAATCATCAATTGAGAGAACTGACTGAGCTTTTGAACTTGACGCCACGTAGCAAGTCCTGATGTTATGCTGATACACCAAAGATATTGAAGTACAAGGCGGCGCCAAATGGAAAGTGACAGAGTCATCATTAGTTGATAGGAGACAGCTGTACTTTCTTAATTTGTGGTTTTTACCTCTGTCATTGTAAGAAAACACAATTGTTACCTTTGTTCCAAGCTAGGAGGGTTCCCCAGCCTCGCAATTATCTGACAAAGTTGAGCTTGTGCTTACCTTTCTTTGTCACGGAACCACTCTTAGGGTTTTGAACTTGTGTTTACGTCTCTTCCTCACAAAACCACGCTTAGGGTTTGGCAGCGACTACTCCACCGGCGCTTCTTTTGTTTGTGCAACTCTTTGAAGTTTGGGTACAAGCAATGTTGTTTGGGACTTTAGTTAGACTTGTTTAGTACCATCTAAGCATCTTTGAAGTCTTCCGCCTCTGCTGTTCTATTGAATTTGAGATTCCAAATTGCTTTCTTCTCCTAGATCTAGGATTTTCTGCTTTGTGAAGAGGTCAAATTTGAACTTGGAAGCTTAGATTGCTTAGGTTGCTGTAAAGAAGGGGCTTGATAGATTTCAATTACGGAGGAGGTGGATGAGGCGCAGCTGCGGTTGTGGCTGAACTTATGTGTGGCAATTTCTCTAGATTTTGAAGTTTTTTGCAAGAGCCGCGTGGGGTTTAGGGTGTAAGAACTCAATACTTACCAAAATTTTTGTGTCTCATTCGTAGAGAATGGCGGGTGAAGGAAGTTTTGTGGGCAGGCCAGGCTAGGGTGATAGTAGCGAGGGATTGTGGCCTCTTGGTCTGCGGTTTGCCAGCCCCGGCTTGATGGACGTAAGCGTTGTGAGTCTTAGCAAAGACAACAAACGTGGCAAGAAGCATGTCGAAGACATAACCAGCAAAGAGGATAGGGTTCAACAAACCACGGCTTTGCAGATCGGGGTCTTGGCAATGGCTGTAAGCTTCACAACCCTTGGATTTCATTCAAAATTTTGTCCCTTAGTTGTAATCCTACTCATTTGTTGTTTAGCAACTACGGATTGAAAGCAGCAGTTTAGCATCAACCACGTATAATGCTAAAGGGAATCTAATGCACTTGATTGGATTTTCTTGAAAATTGCTGACAATTTTGCTAACCAACACTACATGCCACACTAGAATTGGTTGGCTGGTATGAAACTGCCATATAAATGTAAGCCACAGCCTTAGTGTTTTCAATACGGTTTTTGAGCCAAACAAGGTTGTTGCAATGAATTGGGTATATTATTGTTGGGTTTAAGGTTTACATCATTGTTGCAATACTCTTGACATTGTCTGCCATAATAATGAAAGTGCAACAGATAATCTAGGGTTTAAAGTTAAGCAATTGCTACCTCTACTTTTGGTGTTCATATGCCGCAGGGAGTACATCAAGATCAAACCATGGACATGGTTGAGCTCACGCCGGATGAAGTGATTCAGAAGTTCCGCCTGGATTCTAATTAGACTACAACAGCATTCTGAAGGCAATTCGATTTAAACCTGTTGAATCAGCAAAGTTTGCTATTCCACTATGCAGGATGCTACCTTTGCCATTGGTGAGACCTATGCTTGAGAAGGACGTTACTTTTCTGGAGAGCAAATTTGCGCATGGCTAAAGCAAGGATAGCAGGGTCATGTTTGTCTTACCCTACGATAACCAGGGCCAGAAAAAGGTGGTCACTGAGGACATCATCAGTACCTAGGATTCTCTCTGGGTGATTGAGAATGAGAGGTTTGAGCTCTAGCTTCTTGACCATCCTCATAGAAAGAGTCTTAGTGGTATGATGTTTTACGTCTAGGACAGAAATCATTGGTTGGCAGCTTGGACCAATTACATTTAGAAGTTGAAAAACGCGGACCAAGCATGGCACATTTGGCCCGAGTGCATAGTTCTCGATACAAAGGGCTGTGCTGCATTGGCAATGCATGCAATGAACGACATGAATCAGTGAACGCTAAAAATCCTTGGTTTCAAAAGAGAATGAATTTTGTTTTGATGTTGTTGAGAAACTTCTAAATTTGCTATGGAGCTAAATGTTGATCTTTTCATTTGATGCAAAAGGCTTGTACTAAAAAGTGAGTTCTGTTTTGAATGCTACAAGCTTCCAAATTTATTTCACTTCAAACTAGGCAGGTGATGCTTGAAATAATCTCCTTGTCGATACTCTGTCCACAAATCGACTGAGCACGCATACATGACAACCAACCTTGTCCACCAAATTCACAAGGTTTATACCTACAGGTTGTTGCAACTTGAAGGCTTCAAAGCTCTACTAACAGCCAAAGAATATTGTTCTTGCCAGAACCAATTGAAGCCTTGGTCTTGGCATTCCTTGACAACAAAAGTTTTTATTTGCTTCCTGCACAGAGTAAGTCATTTGAACTTAGTGAACTTATATTGGAAAAGCATTATTCAAGATTTTGTTGATTGCATTTTAACCTGTGATTTTGACATTTTCAGCAACAAATTTCCAATGCGGTTGAAGAGGCTGCGATTTTGTATTGCAAGGAGGTCAAACCTGAGGATCAAACAACGGCTAGAGTACAAGAGGCAATGGAAGTTGCAACAGCAGCAAAGGTGAAACACTTTAAGACGGACTTTGACAAGCTGGTAATGGTTGCAAATCCAAAGCATGGAGCAAGGTGGTTCAAAGAGGTACAACATTCCTCATAGCTCTCCATCACTAACTTGAATTCAGTGAAGCATATGCAAGTGGTTTTGTGATTATTAATTAAAAAATTAGGATGAAAGTGTCTGTCTTGTGCAACTTGTTAGTGTATTTGGATTCTACAAAATGAAACTTAGGTTACTTTACCCTAATTTGGAATCTTGGATGGCTAGTTAGGCGCAAAGCTGAATCTGTATTAAAGAGTAAAAAGTAGAATAATAGTTTGGGTTGGAAATAAACCATTTAGCAGTTGTATTTGGGTGGTCACAGAGTCCTCAAAATGCACAGTGGACTTCATTTATATTTTCATGTACTGCTGTCCTTGACCTAGCTCAAAACCCGGAGAGCATTGAGGACCACCTTTGGAAAACGTAAATGAACAAAAACCCTAAACTAGTAATGAAAACAAGTAAATCACAGGTAGCTTTTATCATTGGGAATGAAACATGGATCATCTACACAACCCCAACCGTTGGTGTCAGACCCAATTCGGAACATAGAAAGGACGTCTTTGACCAATTATGAATATGTAACTTGACAATAACTCATTTTGTAGCAATGAAAACTAATATTTGAGGAGTACCATAGAAATTTGGAAGTTTAATTTTGGGCCTAAAAAGTTTTTGTAATGTCTGAGTTAGACCCAACTTGGAACCTAGAAGGCACTCACGCCGCTAGTTAGGATTTTGTATATTAAAAAAGAAATCATCACTAGCAAAGAAAACTCATACTCCAAGAACAGAGGACTACTTCAAAGTTCTTAAATGACTTAGATTACAGTTTCTAGAAGCCTTGCTCGGGACCTAGCTTGGAACCTAGAAGGCCAGTCAGGGTGATGTTACGAATATGTAATTTATTATTTAGAAATATATATGCAATATATTATTCTGGTGGAACAGTAGGCAAATACTTTCAGCAAATAAACATGAATATGAAGAGGTCTGACCTTTACTTTACAAATTCATTTGTCGGGTCAGGTACTCCTACTCGGAACTTGAGAGGCAATGAATCAAGTCATAATGAATCTATTTTTTTGTACAGTCTAAGGTAAATTTATGGAAAATCAACGCTTGAGTCAAACAAATAAAAGAATAGCAATAAAACTCCTGAGAAATTGACATATTGCCCTATTTCAATGCCAATATGTACCGTTTTAGTGTTTCACAACAAGTAATGACGCACTAAAATCATTCCCCAAAGTCCTTAAGGTTGTTTCAGTCCCCTTCTCGGAACCTAGAGGAGCCAAAAGTTGTCCATCTCCAATTTGTAAACAATTTGTTTTGTGAATAATCTAACCATATTGCTTCATTGGCAACCTCTTCGGATTCTAAAGAGGCTGCAATAAAGAACGTGGGCTTTGATACATTGACGTTATAGGGTATTAAATTCATTTCTACATAACCCTTAAAGCTATGTTAGTCCCCTACTCGGAACCTGGAAGAGCTAAGGGTTGTCCATCTTCAATTTGTAAGACTTTTTTTCATGAATAATCTAACCATATCCCCACATTGGCAGCCTCCTCAGATTCCGAGGAGGCTTCCCTACAGAATCTTGAAGGTTCAGTTAGTCCGCTACTCGGAACCTGGAGGAGCTAGAGGTTATGTATATCCAATTTGTAAATAATTTCATTTCTGAATATTCTAACTTTATTCCCATTGTTATGATAAAAGATCAAAAGTTGACATTCCTTTCCTATTTTGAGATCATAACCTAATGTAAAAACAAACACTAAGAGACACAAAGGTGACATTGAAAGTATTCCATTGTATTAAGCAAAATGTCAAGTGAGGAACAAACCTCCTCACTTGGTTTAAAAAGGAAAAAGGAAGGGTAACCAATCTCTAACCAACGTAACTGTCATTAGAAACTAGTTTGTAACATTATCCCCCTTCTTAGGTAGAGTTTTCTTACGGTTCAATGCCGGCGCCCCAGGGTGCTTTTTATAAAATTTTGCCACTGTTAGTGGTGCATTCTCTAAATTCGCCGCCGGCTCCCAAGAATTCTCTTCTGGTCCGTAGCCCTCCCAAGAAACTAAATATTGTAATCTTCTTCCCCGACCAAAAATCCGTGAATTAAGAACTTCGTGGACTTCCCATTCAACATCTCTATTAGAAGTGGTAATCAGTGGGGGTGATAATTGACGTCGTCCCGGAATGGAATCTTGACGATATCTTTCAAGCAAGGAGACATGGAACACATTATGAATCTGCAATGTTTTTGGTAATTATAAGCGATAAACAACATCGAAGAGTTTAGCAATTACTGTAAATGGTCCCAAAAACTTTGGGGCCAGTTTCCGAGACGGCTCCATTGTTGTTATATTATCGTGCCGAAGAAGAACCTTGTTGCCTATTTGAAATGTTGGTTGTAATTGTACTCCGCGATCATAGTTGCGTTTGGCGTCCTCCCCTGCAATTTTTATCATGACCTTAAATTCTTTGTAAACTTGTTGTAAGTGCTGCACTCGGTTTTCCGCCGCAGGCACTGTAGATGTGGTTGGTGTAGAAATCAAAAATGCCGGATGATAACCATAAGTGGCATAGAAAGGAGAGAACTTTGTTGCAGAATGACTTATGTTGTTATATGCAAATTCTGCTATTGAGAGGAGATCGGCCCAATCATCTTGTCAGATTGTAGTGAAAATTCAAAGAAATTGCTCAAGTACTTAGTTTACCCTTTTGGTTTGCCCGTCCGCCTGAGAATGAAAAGCCGTGGTTGGAAATGGCCGAATCCTAAGGAGTTTGCAAAGTCTTCTCATGAACTTAGAGACAAAAACTGGCCCACAGTCCGAAATTATCTCCTCCGGTATGCCATGAAGCTTTCAAATATTATGTAGATATAATGAAACGGTCTTGTTGGAGGTAACCGTTTCCTTTGTAGGAATAAAGTGGCCTAGTTTTGTGTTTTTATTGACCACCACCATGATAAAGTCATGTCCACTGCTATTTGATAATTTTACTATGAAATCAGTAGAAATTCTTTTCCACGGTGCATGACCGGCCGGAATGGGTTGCATTAGTCCATATTTAGGATGGTGAGTTGATTTTGGCCATTGACACAAGTCACATCTCTCAACGTACCGGTAAACATAGCGGCGTAATGTGGGCCAATAAAAAATTCGGCTAACCAAATCCAAAGTTTTATCTCTCCCTTGGTGTCCCGCGATTGGTACATCATGCCGAGATCGCAAAATTTGCCGCTTGAGTTCCTCATCGTCTGGTACATATATCAAATCTTTAAAGCAAAAGATTGCATCATCCAACGTGTATCCTTGAAGTTGTCGACGTATATCTTGGGGAGGTTGCTTGGAATTGTCTTTGAAAAATGACAATAGTGGTTGTAGTATGGCATCTTCTTGTAACGCTGTCTTAAGTCGTTCTATAATCTGTACATCCACCCATACCAGTTCATGAGACTCAAGCGCAGCCAATCGCAGTAAGGGTCGATTCTTTTTATTTTGTCTCTCGATGACATCCACTCGTCTAGAAAGAGTGTCTGCCCTTCCATTTAGCGATCCCGCTCGGTGGTAAATTTCAAAATTAAAAGCAGATAAGAATTCAGACCATCAAGCTTGGCGTTGGTTTAAACGTTTCGTAGTAAGAAAATATTCCAAATTTTTGTGGTCCGAGAATATCCGGGTTTGATGCGGTGATCCTTCCATATATACCTGCCAGTTTTGAAACGCCAAAATTATGCTTAAGAGCTCCTTATCAAAGATATTATAGTTTTGTTCTGCTGGAGACATTTTTGAATTACAAAACGCACAAGGGTGGAGATGCCTATTATCTCCATGCTGCGAAAGAATAGCTTATATTGCCACATCGGATGCGTCCGCCTCTACAATGAAGGGTCGTTCAAAATTAGAGTGGAACAATACTGGTGCTTGGAGAAATTTTGATCGAAGTTTCATGAAAGCCCGGTCTACTTCTAGGTCCATTCAAATTTTTATCTTTTTTTGTCAGCATGATAAGAGGAACGGCAATCCTAGAATAATCACATATAAAACGCCGATAAAAATTGACAAAGCCAAGAAATACTTGCACTTCCTTCACGGTTTTTGGTGTGGTCCAGTCCTTAATGGTTTGAACCTTGTCTTGGCACATTTTCAACCTTTTAGCACACACCATCATTCCTATAAATTCAACGGATTGACAATGAAACTGACACTTTGATTCCTTGGCATAAAGTCTATGTTTCTCCAATCGTTGAAGAACTTCTCGCACAATTCGTACATGTTCTTTCAGATCTTTTAAAAAAATGAGGATGTTGTCCAAATATATTACTATGGACCTGTCCAATAGATTTTCAAAGATCTCCTGCATGTAAGATTGAAATTGAGTAGGCGCATTGGTTAATCCAAAAGACATCACTAAATACTCGAACAACCCATACTGTGTTTTGAATGCCGTTTTGAACTCATGTCCCAATGCCATCCGCACTCGGTGGTACGCTTGTCTTATATCCAACTTAGTGAAAATTTTTGCTCCCACCAACCGATCTGTGAGCTCCGAAATAAGAGATAATGGGTAGCAATTTCGGATTGTGATTTTATTCAAATTTTGATAATCCACGCAAACTCTAATAGAACCATCTTTCTTTATGGCAAATACAATTGGTGCCGATATCGGGGATTTGGACTGTCGAATCTATCCTTTCCCCAAATTTTCTTCTAAATACTTGCGAAGCTTTTTTAATTTTGTTGGTAACATAGGTCGGAGACCAGTATTTCGTGGCTCCTGGCCCTGCTTGAATTCAATCCTCATGTTTGCCACGCCTTGTTTTGGCAACTCATTTGATGCATGCTCACTAAAAGCTCCACTCAAGTCGCGGTATTCCTCTGGAATTAAAGAATTCTTTGTACTAGAAAGACTCACCTCGGAAATATCGAGTGCATAAATCTTCGCATTCTTTGCCGAAAAACAAAAAATGGCCGCTGACACAAAAGAGTGCGTTGGGGCAATTAAGTTTCTT
>OY987248.1:1705386-1793325 GCA_963920765.1 Ulota crispa
AAAATTGCATTTTTTTCAAATAAAAAACTCAAATATATTCTTTAGACTTATACAGACATGGGGAGCTTTGAATCATTCAATTTTGTTTGATGAGATGAAAAGTTATGAGAAGTTTTTGCTTGTGGGTAGGTAAACCTTCTCTCAAAACTGCACCTAGCCACAAACAAAAACTTCTCATAACTTTCATCTCATCAAACAAAATTGAATGATTCAAAGCTCCCCATGTCTGTATAAGTCTAAAGAATATATTTGAGTTTTTTATTTGAAAAAAATGCAATTTTTAATGAAGTTTTTGGGCTACCTGATCTTGCCCGTTTTCCAAAAAATTCATTTTTAACTTCTTCAATAAATGTCAAAATAAAGAGAAAATTAGATCTTCAGGTAAATCTTTGAATTCCCCATCATCCATAAAAGTTTCAAAAAATCACACAAAACAATTTATGTATAGGTACATGCCCAAAATCCCATTTATCCCCAAAATGACCAACAATCCTTTAGGGGTTAAAGTGCTTTAGGTGATTGGTTCTTTTTATTCTTTCCAAGTTGAGTTTTTAATAGTCACATGAGGTTCATGTTAACTACCCTTTATATAGATTAGACATGATTATAACATTAAAAAATCTCAATATACCATTTTTGGTAGAGTTTTGGTTGTGGAAATACCGTATTGTAAAACCAAGCCTTGACTAATCATTGGTTCGTGACCAGGTTCCATATGATGTTTAGGAGAGTTTCACGGGAGTTCCACTTCATGTCTCAAATTGTATTGAATTCTCACAGTCTAATACGTGGAAAGGTTGTTCATTGGGATTTATACCTTCACACAATGTTCCCAATCTCAAGCTTCAACTCAATAGGAAATGCCTACATGGAAGTTTTGGCATCAAGAGAATAGGGCTTTGCTGTAACAATTGACCCTAGCAATAGTAGAAGTCCAACTCTATAGCCACATTTCAACATACTTATAAAAAGTATTCTAACATGCTTGAAATGTATGTTTCTTATTTAGAACTTTGCAATTCAAGAAAGTTGGAATATGAAGTTGAATTAGGACTTGAAGAATTATAATTTGGGGCATAGTGTGAATTATCTCTTTTGTTGAACTAGTTTTCTTGATGCAAGTGCTTTGAAATTTACGTTGATGGCCGTGGCCTAACAACAAGATTGTTGCCCCTTTTATCATTTAGCATATTATAGAATGAAATTGACATTGATTGGCATTTTATTATCTTGCATCATTGATATTTTATTCTTACTTGCAATTCCAATCAAGCATATTTAAATCCAACTCCAAAAAATCAAAAATCAAATTTTGATGAATGGTTTAGAATAATAATCATGGTTTTACAAGAAAATAAATTGAAAAACATTGATGATGAATTTTACCTACCTGCAACTAAAGCTTCTCATAACTTTCATCTCATCATTCAAAATTGAATGTTTCAAAGCTCCCACATATATGTAAATCTAAAGAACCAATTTCAAAATTTCATTTAAAAATATGTAATTTTTAAATAAGTTTTTGCGTTGCTTGCCCTCTCTTCTTTTCCAAAAATTCATGCATAACTTCTTCAATAAATGTCATGATGAAAAAAAAACTAAATGCCCTTGCAGATCTTTGAATTCCCCATCTTCCATAGACGTTTCAGAAAATCACACAAAGTAATTTAGCCATAGGTACATGCCCAAAATCCCATTTGTCCCAAGGAACAATGGTCCTCTCGAGGTTAACTAATTTCTTATGATATAAAATGGAATCGTTTTTGGAGGATTGCCGTTGTCTGTGACCTGGTCCAAAAATATGTGCGGGCATCATGGGGCCTTGCAGTTGCTCCTGGTCAGAGAATTTTCCTGATTTTCATTGGTCGAGAGACAATAACCCTAGAATGCATGTAGGCAAGGAAAATAGCATAGAATGTTCCATGTGTGTACGTTTTCATCCATAAGACCAGGTAGTATTAATAAATTCATCCACATATTGATTAGCATCGTGTTTCTTTTCAAGTTCTTAGCCTAGTTTGTTTCTTTTTTCAACCCAGTTCTTTTAGAGTCAAGTTAGCCTGCTGTGATTTCAAATGCAATTTCCATTAATCAGCTCAAATGGCTAAAAATCACTGCCAGTTGTACTAAATTTTCTTATCCAACACCACAGTATACGCCTTTTAATTTCGAAGATGCAATTAAAAAATTTGGTAGATGTTTTTTAAATTTAGTCACATTTGTGAGCACTAGCAATCTTGTGTGTGGTTTTCATCATTAGCCCTAGTGATTTAAAATATCGCTAAACGTGCTAAGCTTAAATCAAATTTGACACTGCTGTATTCACAATGAGGGTTTTCAAATCTAGGAGGAAAAAGAAATCTCAAGACGTTTGCTCTGGAGAAAACATTAATCTTTTCATGCAAAATCGCCCCTTTCTCATAAAAAAAATTTAAGTGCAAAAAGTGCAAACATGGGCTTTCTCAAGTGAGAAAATACAAGAAATATAAAACCAACCTTATAACCATTGCGGCAAAGGAAGAATTTTCTCTTACAAAAAGGGGCAGCAAAAAAGTAGATTTTATTGAGAGATATACCAAATTTGGAAATCCCTAATTTTAGTTCTCTGCTATTTTTTTTCCTTCTGTTTTTGCTATGAAGGAGTTAAATTTTTGGTAGAGGTTTTGCCCCAAATAGTAACCACGTTTGTGAGCTCTACACTAAGGGCCAGTTTCCATTGGTAACCAGAAGTAGAGGGCCATACAGGTTGATGACAAAAAGAGAAAGAAAATATGATGAAATCTCAACAAGACGTACATTTTTGAAAGCAATCTCCGGGCTAGGGTCAAAAAGGTTTAGGAATGTTATTCAACTTTTGCAAAGTTAGAGGCTGGAGGGTTTAGGCCTAGACTCATCCAATCCTCCAATGGAAACTGGTCCTAAATAGTGCATTTAGGTTGCTTTTACAATTAGATTACCTTACCTTGAAAAACTACCTCATGACCTATTGCTTGGCCACTTGGAGGCGCACACAACTCTCTAAATACTAAAATTTTACATGGATTACGACATGGATATTGCTTATTTATATTCTGTAGCGTTGTGGTTGTTGCCAAGTCCTTCTTGCTGTTAAAATTCTTTACTGCAATAATTTTTGAAGAAAATTAGCATAAATAAGTATTTATATAGTGCAAGATGACAAAAAATTAATGTGGGGTCACAATTTGAGGAGTTTTTTTAGCTTAACCGGCCAATATCTTACATTCTTGTAAGCCAACCAATTGTGTAGAATATACTCCCGATTAAACCTATAGAAATAAAGAATATTCCTTTTTCTCCTCTTAAATGGTCAATTTTTTTCCTAAAGTTTTGACCTAAACTTTTGAATTCAATTAGACAATTCTCAAAATCAACCGGCTAGCTAGTAACTAAATGCCGGTACTCCCCGTACATTGACTGGGGGCAACCTAAATGCACTAACGCCGTTGTCAAAATGGGAGACGGTTCTGTCAATGTGGCGACGACTGCATGTGCCAAAAGCATCGAAAAGCTTTCAAAAGTTCGGCGGAGACGACGACCTCGGAGCAATCCATTTATCTAAGAATCCACTTTGCACAGCGAAGCGGTTAAAGCCCATCCCTGGTCAACACTACACCGGTGGTCCCGTCCACCGCCAGTTGCGCCTCCCGCATTTTCGACAACACAAGCAGCGCTCCTATTGCAGCATGACGTCATGAGTCACCTTGATCCCAACTCCCAATCCCCACCTGCAGCGGCGACGGCTTTATTGGCGTGTGACATACCACCTACCTGCATTCTCATCTCTCCTGTAACACACCCTTCAAATGTTGTCTCCATTCATGCGCTTGTCTCCTTCGCGTCTTTTGCACGACACTTGATATTTACTTCGGTTGTTGTCTTAGGTGGGACTGCTGAGGTGCTTACCGCAGGTGGGGGGGACAATATTGGAGTATTTGATCGGAGTGGTGTGGAGAGTTGGGGGGCGTTGGAAGGGTGTAATCGGATGGTGGTTGTTGCAGAAGTTTGGTGTGGGAGTTTGATCTGGTTCGTACGGGATTTGGTGTAGAGGTACATCGGCTATGGCTACTGAACTCTCTCGAAGCTTTGCGAGTCTGATGCCGGAGAATGTGGAAGTGGGGTTACTGAAGCCGGCTGTCACGAACAGCAGCGACGCCGGTGTGGTCACTGACGGCTTCGACGTGCTTAACTTCATTGATTTCAAGTGGGATGTGGTGTCCACCAAGGAACTCCGTGGCCATTTTCTCGTTAGCCCTAAGACGTGCCAGGTGTGTGCCCACTGCCCTTCCTTGTAGTATTGCCTGTGTTTCTCGTGTTGTTGATCTCGCAAGAATACTTGCTACTTGCTTGTAAGAGCATCCACACGCCTGTACGTTAAACAGGCCCTCAAGAGCACTTGGTGTGGCATGTCTCACCAAAGACGTGCTAATGTCATCTGCAAGCCAGAGCTCGCTCAATTGTATTTTGAGCACCGGAATGTTTTCTGGGTTAGTGCACCCAAATCTTGAACAATCAAAACTTGTTGATTGGTGGACAAAAAGAGGTCTACAATTGACGCTCGTTCGACACATGTCTTCTGTGATATTCTCTCCTGCTCGAAGACAAGGGTGGGAGAGCCCGTGGTTGTGAATGCACCTTGGACACTTGCTTTTGAAAGCTGCAGGTTGTGTGGAAGAGTGCGGATGCTCTAATCAAGATCTTTCCGGTGCTCACCATTATAGCTGAATAGTGTAGTTAAACCACCAAAGATGAAATGGAAGAACACTCGGTTGAAGAACCCGATTGCGGAAGGATTTTGATCTAGGAAGAAATACGGAAAATTGTGTTCAGTCCATGCCATTAAGTAGGGGCTTTTTGAAGAGAAAAAAACTGTTCCGAAGTTTGTGCCACTTGGGGAGACAGCACCAACAAGAGTAGAGATAATCTGCTCAAGTTGGCTTATAAGCAGCCTGTGAACCCTATTATCAACGAAACTGTGATGATGGTTTGAAAATCCCAAACGCTAGCTAAGAGCATCGTCATAGCAGACGAAATGTAGACTTCACTAGGATTTTACAAGCTTGCGTTCGTTCATGTTATTGTGAAGGTCTTTTTCGTTCACGCTAGAGTTCATGGAAGGACTTGAATCCTTTTACTATAGTTGAAAGGTGCTTGAGAGAGGAAGTTGGTCACCACAAGAGACAAGGGGGTTCAATCGAGTGTGATGGGAGGGTTTCGAAATTGGCAAATGACCTGCTCCTTGTCTCTTCAAAACACAATTCACATTCTCGTTGGTGGAGCTGCTCTAACCCTATTTTGATGGGTTGTGGGTTTGCAGCCATTTGGAGTGCTTCATGGCGGCATTACGGCATTCCTTGCCGAGAATCTAGCCAGCATCGGAGCACAAGTGAACTCAAATTGGGCGCGAGTGGCAGGCATTGACCTAAACGTGAACCACTTGTTGTCGGCGACGATTGGTGAGACTGTCATTGTGAGGGCTACGCCTCTACGTGTTGGGAAAAGAGTGCAGGTCAGTGCAATCTCCCTCACCATCTTTTTCCTTCACTAGAAAGAAATCACATGCTCAAATTTACTCCCTCTGTCCCTCTAAATAGCTCCAAATCAGACACATTTCTTGTACCACTAAGAAGCTCCCTTTTGCTGATTTCAAACGCTGAGAAAGCGTTTGTCATGTTCAATGGTCTTATGGGGGGCAAGTTAAGCAATTAGAGAGCATTGCTCTCCTAGCAAGCTTGGCCTTGCCCATATGAGGTATCATTGTTGCTACTAATTTTTTAAAACATCACTAATGAGAAGCTAGTAACATGCACAAATATAGTATTTTGTGCGTGAAATTTGGTTGCCCAAACAGCAACACCAAAGCTGAAGATTTTGCATACATTTGCACTAGAAGAAAAAGTTGTCGTAGACAACTGATTTACAATGATTACAAATATCCTAAACAACTATACAATGACTCAATTATAGTCATTTAGAACATTTGGAGTCATTTAGGGTCAATTATTTATTACAAGTTTTCTTCTTGTGAATCGGTAGATGGTATATTGATTCTAGAATGCATGGCACAAAGAATAAGAACATAGTTAATTCTTTGGAAGGAAGCTTTTGGACGCTTTTAGAGGGACAGAGGGAGTAACTTGATAAGCAGCGCGTAACCAGTATCTTTGCGCATTCTGTTGTGTTGGTTCAAGGTTTGGGACGTGAAGTTCACGAAAACCATGGCGTTTCCGACCGAATTAAACCCCGAAGAGTTGCCCACCACGGCGGTAGCGCGGCTGACGCTGCTGGTAGGATTGCCGGCTCCGGAGAAGTCGAAAGACGGAAACGTTAAGCTGCTGGCCATCGCCAAGTCCATCAACATGGGCAGCGACTTACCGGCGGACGAATACACGATGGTTGCAGTTTCGAAACTCTGAATACCTGGTGCTCGTACTCTTGCAACCCCTTTGATCATACAACATCTGTCACAGAAGCAAGTGACGCGTCACAAGAAAAACTGTCCATAGAGACACGTCCGAGTTGACTAAATGTGTTCAAAATGTGTTCAAATTGAAAAAATTGAAAAAAAAAAGTGACATTGTTCCCTTGTACATTAGAACTCCTATAAACCAATATTCTCTAAATTGATATCTTTGTAAATTGATATCCTTTGTAATCTAGTATATATAATAGAATGCACCTCAAAAGTGTCCCTGGTGGTAGTCCTTGACAATTCTGTAACTAAGAACAACAAATCCGTAACCAAATTATGAGGATGTGAGAGCATGAGGTTTTGCAACCGAATCATGGGGATGTGAATGCATGGGATTTCTTAACCGAATTATGGAGATAGGGGACATGGACATTAAGGGCACTGGGATATTTAAGGGGCACAGGGATATTGAAGGGGCACGGGGATATTTGAGGGGCACGGGGATATTTAAGGGGCACAGGGATATTGAAGGGGCACGGGGATATTTGAGGGGCACGGGGATATTTGAGGGGCACGGGGATATTTGAGGGGCACGGGGATATTTGAGGGGCACGGGGATATTTGAGGGGCACGGGGATATTTGAGGGGCACGGGGATATTTGAGGGGCACGGGGATATTTGAGGGGCACGGGGATATTTGAGGGGCACGGGGATATTTGAGGGGCACGGGGATATTTGAGGGGCACGGGGATATTTGAGGGGCACGGGGATATTTGAGGGGCACGGGGATATTTGAGGGGCACGGGGATATTTAAGGGGCACGGGGATATTTAAAGGGTACGAGGATATTTAAGGGGCACGGGGATATTTAAGGGGCATGGGGATATTTAAGGGGCATGGGGATATTTAAGGGGCACGGGGGTATTTAAGGGGCATGGGGATATTTATGGGGCACGGGGATATTTATGGGGCACGGGGATATTTAAGGGGCACGGGGATATTTATGGGGCACGGGGATAGGGGGCACGAGGATAGGGGTCACAAGGCTCAACTTGTAGGTACAACAGGTGAGTAAACTAGTCTAGTATATAACACAAATCTCAATGTTAGACCATACGTCAGTCATAAACCAAAGCAATTAATTCAATAGTAGTAATACTCCTTGATGCTATCCCGGCACTAACCTCAAGGTAACTAATTAATAACTTATTTAAACTAGTCTAGTTCTTGGAGTCCCAACCATATCAGTTTAGAGGAGTTCTATTGTAGTGATGTTGTGCTTCAAGCCTTGTGCTCTCCGTCAAGAATGGAGGTAGTTTTTCCCAACGCGTTTGAAGTTTTCGTGAGGATTTGAGAAACTCATGTACTGTACTAGAACTATGGCATCCTAGATAGTGTATAACTTACACCAAATAGTGCATTTCGGTTGCCTTAACAATTACGTTGCCTTATCTTGGCAAAGTTACCTCATGACTCACCTTTGGCCACCTGGAGGGGCATGCAACTCTCTTTGTGATATAGTAATTCTTATTTTTGTCTAAAGTTCTATATGACTTTGATACTTGTTGTTGCAACTGACCTCTCCTTCTTTCCACTGTTTATCACAATAATTATTGACAAAAATTATTGTAGTCGTGATAAATATTTAAATAGTGCGTGATGTCAAGAAATTAGTATGGGGCAACCTAAATGCACTAGCAATTGTTACTGTCGGCAAGAATGGTATCCACCTAGAAGGCTACATGCACGTGAAGCTCTTTGTAGAATAATGCCGATATTAGAAAATATGGGTAGAACTATGGACGTTAGTTTCAAGGGCAGGCTTCCCGACCATCCTACATAACCCTCCTTGGAGCTATTTTTTTGTGTAGATTTTGTGGCTGTGCACTGGATATAAAAAGCATATGGTTATTTCTTATAACCTGGTCCTTCTCTAGGATTACGATATCTTATTTAGAAAATTTAGGTTTGAATCTTGTGTCCAATGGGTAGGGTTGCCAAATTGTAGTTCAACACATAAGGTAGGAGGCTCTAATTTTGACCATGCTCTAGTTTGTATTCCCTATCTAGAAATTATTGACATGTTATTGTTATTGACGAGTTAGGTAGGCTTAACTAATTGGTAAGCCTACTTACCTCATCAATAACAATAACAGATATTTGAAAAATTATGTCATTCATTCTTAGATAGGGAATGCAATTAGAGCGTGATCGGAATTAGAGCCTCCTACCTTATGTGTTGAACTACAATTTGGCTGAGTTTATTTAATTCATAAAGCAGTCACCTATATGGAGAATAAAAAGGGATTGAATAATACACTTTTTAATCCTTTTTCTCTACAAAAGCTAAATATTTAGAGGAGGGATGTGCCATCCTTGTCAATTAAGCTTACTTACGGTATGCTTGAACTAGGATCAACTATTTTGAATAGGTTTAATAATTGATATAAAAATAAGGGACAAACTAGGGAGACACTCCCTAGTTGCTAGGGGACATCCCAATTGCTAGAAAGGCACCCCATATAGCCCAACTAGTTAAATTTGAGATTCATGTTATGTCGAAATAAGAAGTAAAATCAACAAAATATTTTAGCGTACATTTGCATATGCAAGCATTGCAAACATATAACAAATATGTCTCATTTGTGATATGGTCAACGGTTAAACTTACAATGGAAAAGAATGATTAGTTTTAACTCTTGACCATGTCACAAATGAGACATATTTGTTATATGTTTGCAATGCTTGCATATGCAAATGTACGCTAAAATATTTTTGTGATTTTACTTCTTATTTTGACGTAACAATAATCTCAAATTTAATAGGTTGGGCTATAGGGGGTGCTTCCGTAGCAACTGGAGGGGGGGGGGAGTGTCTCCCTGGTTTGTCCCAAAAATAAAGCCTTGTTATGGAACAACATCCTTTTCTAGTGCCATTCTTTATGACCGAACTTGTTAACTTTAATAACAAGACTCTGTTTTCACTTTTCCTAGTCCATTATTTAGAATTGGGATGTAAGAGCATCTCCTACAACCCTACAATCATCTAGGTCCTTTCAATTCCTCTGTGTCCATTTAAGAGGGGATAGCCACTTGTATCCCCTACACTGCAACTTGCTAGGTATAGTGTCAACCAATCACAAGTCAAAGAACTCCCAAAAGCAATAAAGTAAGCTATGATAACAAGAAAATATAGCTTGTAGAGGGTTTAGAGACCCCTTTAAATATGGCTTACTTGAAAGAAGAAGGTAAATATAGAGGATGGCACCGTTAGAATGCTTTTCATCTGGATTTAAACATGACCAGGAAATTTGGAAGGTTGCAAAAGATGCTCTAAAGGAAAGATAATTAATGCTATATTGAATCAATAGGGAGTTGCATGTTATATATAAAATGTCTCTAAACATTGCATTGATCCAGATACACTCCATATATAACATGCAACTCCATATTGATATTCAGCTTTGCTGGTTCGTATCCTTGAGCAATTTTTTTGGGTCTTTTTCAACAGTTCAGGTCCCACGTTGGTTTTGGATATACAAAATTGAAAAGCCGTGTCGAATTTTCATTCTTAGTGGTCCTTGTACTAAGGTAGGAGCACCCATAAACATCAAACTAAGGGTTGTGAACATGATGACTATTAATAAACAACTAGCAAGTTACAAGATCCTATTAGGAACACAAAAAGAATGAGTTTGCACTTTCAAATGTATTATTTGGATACTTTGAGAATAAGTTGTGAATTTTTAAAGAGCAAACTGTTATTGCACCCATAACCACTTTCAAGATTTCATGTTCACATGTTGTACATCCTTGTCATTACATCTGTTCATTTCCACAAATTTTCCAAGATTCTATTGGTGACAGTTATGGAGACACTGATGCTTATGGGTGCTCCTACCTTATAGGTAGCATGGGGTGTGGGGACCAAGAAATTTGGTAGGCGCACCCATAAGCGCGGAAATAAGGGTTTTGGAGTAGGTAAAACAATTGACTAACTTTGAAAAAAATACTGTATGTTAGGAAATGGAAACCAAAAATATTGGCATAAATTTCAAGGTTCCAACTGCAAGCATTTGTTCACAAAGATTTTTCAAAGTCCAAAATCACTAAAATTGTAGGAACCATGTGTAAGAGATGCTAATCACAAGGCTTGTTGATTCTTATATAGTGAGATGGGTACTCAAAACCTCATGCTAGTCACCCACAACCATCACTTCATCACCCATAACCATCACTTAGTCACCCACAACCATTTGTATTTTTATTGATTAGCCTTGCCATTGTCAGGTGACAGGCATGGGGATGCAACGCTTAAGGATGCTGCTTCCTTACATGTGAAGAGTCTCAGGAGGGAATGAGGGATTCTCTTTTGCATAAAGAATTTGATGGCTCTGGTTTCGACACGTGTTCACCGTTCACTAGCTCAAAAGTTGGAGTCAAGGTTGTTTGTAGAATCTTTTTGGTTCATTACCCCATGAACTTCTGAGCGCCCAAACCATTTTGACGAAAATCAAGGTTTTTGGAGACCGATAACTTTGATGCATAGTATCTCAGTCAATCACATGATCCACAAAAAGTGACCATTGAAAATAGTGGAATACCTACTTAGAAATGGGTTTACAAATTTTGGGAACAATTCACCGCGGGAGATGGGAGGTTATAACATTTGATCAAACATGTGATGACAAAATCTCATTTTTGGTAGGTAGTTGCTATTTGATGATTTTTACAAAATTCTATAAGGTCCTAATTCATTTTGAATTTTGTGAGCAGCAAGATTAGATGTGAATGCACACACTTGTAAATTATTGAAGATTGCACTTCTTTTTATGTCAAGTTTTAGAGTTTCAAATTGCTATTGCACGGAAAACAATGACCGGCACAGTTTATGGCGGTTGCCATAATAAGGGTCTAGAACATGCTTGAACCCTTGCCAACAACTTTCCTACTACCACAAAGCTTACACAAGGAAGCTTGCAAGGGATATTAACCAGTTGCAGCCTGTAAAACATTGTTTGCCACCACGTTCCATATGGTGATTCCCAATCAAATCTCTTCCATCATTTGTACAACATTTGACTTTCCTTGCCATTACTCCATTGGCATAGACAACTTGAATACCTTCATAATTGTAGTTTATAGCAAGATAAAAAAATTAGATCCAATTCCTCAAATAAGCTTTGGAAATCCTCAAAGATAGTATACTGTCTCTAGGGCGCTTAGGGGTTAAGGTTCGTGGTTGATTCTGGGGATTGGCAAGGCCTTTTTTGGTGTTTTGGAAAAATTTATACTAACAAAGAATACAAATGCATACTGTTGAGATAAGTATTCTATTAATATGCTCTACACATAGTTAACTAGAATTCATTGGAGTTTACTTTAATAAAGGGATCCCACGGACCAATAGTAGAGAAGGACTTTTACATCCTATCTTTGGTCTTCCCTTGTATATAGTAGGCAAATCCTACTTGGATAAGAATACTTGTTACTTCTTCTCTTTGCATACTTTGTTATATCTTTTTTGTGTCCTCGTTGTGTTTTCTATTCCCAACACTTTCCTTAGAGTCTGTAGCTCTATCACAACACGTTATCAGCACAAAGTTCTAACCACCTAGTTTAACATGTCATCCAACACGTTATCAACATGCTTCTTTGCTTTAATCCCTTTGAGGGAGTTTGTTAGTACTGTCCTTCATCCCTCATGGCTACTTCACGTTCTTCTGCTACCACATCTATTGTAGTGCCAGCAGCTACTCCCAACATTGAAGCACCAAGGCTTTAGCCTCTTCTCTTTGCACAATTGGAGGTTGACGGGAGCAACTACCTTCTATGGGCAAGAACTGCAAAAGCACATGTTTATAGGGAGCAATTATCCCAGTGTATCGCGTTTGATAACCCTTCTTATCAACCTTCTACTGTAAGTACCACTGATTTAACAAGTGTGTCTTACAAAGCATTACTTTTCCTTTGTTGCCATCTTGCCCCATCTTTATGATATCAGTACCTAGAGGTCGAAAACCCTAATGAGTTTTGGAATAAGCTCAAGTCTTGTTTTGATAACTAGAAAACTATTTTTCTTCCTAGAGCCCTACATGATTGGACTCATCTACAAGTGTTGGATTTTCCAACACTTGTTTCCTTCAATAGTGAGTTATTTTGTATTATATTACAATTAAGGTTGTGCGGTCTGGCTATCATTGAGGAGGAAATGATTGAGAAAACTCTCTCAACATTTCCACCCGCCTCTGCTGTACTTACACAACAGTATAGAAACATAAAATTTGATACTATCTCAAATCTCATCTCTCTATTACTTCTTGCCGAAGAGCAAAATGAACTCTTACTTTGTAATGCAGAGTCACATCCAGTCGGTACCCCGGTTCCTTAGTTTCATGCTGTTAAAGTTTTTGGTGCCAAGTCTAAGGCACAGAAACATAGGAAAAATAAATATAAACACTCGGGTCAGTCTAGACGTCCTAATCACCATGTTCCAAAGGAGAATACCACTCCTTCTAATAATAATGGTAAGCATCCATTAGAGATGCATTCTTGTCTTAAGTGTGGCAGAGTGGGTCATTTGGCCACTAGTTGTTGTACATTGGAATATTTTGTAAAAATATTCTAGGACAACAAAAAGCTGCGAGCTAAAGCCCGAGAGGCTCATTCCATGGATGCATCTATGGATCCATTTGAAGCTAAGGTTTTTGAAGTACATGTTGCTGAGGACACTCATATCGGTGAGTCATCTGATGTCCTCTTTGACTCTGCAACAACACATATGATTTTGCGTAATAAACATTTTTGTGATGAGCATAATCTTTCATCTTGGAAAACCAAAAATTTGATTACTATGGCTGAATTGAATGTATTTTAATTCTAGGAGGGGCTAGCAAAGGTGATATTGCCTGAGGGCACCACCATTACATGCATGCATGCTATATATTCTCCCTCTGCCCCCCAAAGTCTGATCAGCTATCGGGATGTGCGTGCTAACAGTTTTCACCTCTCGACCAAAATTCTAGATAGTCTTGAGGCTTTGGTTATTATGCTTGATAATAAAATTGTGGAAATAGCTTTTGCTGCGACAATTGGTTTGTATTGGATTGCGATCCGGCCATCTAATGTATACAGTTTTGCTATATCTTCTAAAGATAATAAAATTTCACTCTGGTATGGATAATTTGGTCATCCAGGTTCTGCATTGTTTAGAAAAATTATTCCTTGTGTTGCTGAACACAATTTGCAGGTTGCAGATGTAAATTTTATGACATTATGTCAAGCATACATGCAAGGCAAATTGATTGCCAAACCATCATTATGGAAGCTTCCTCATGAATTACTACCAATGCTTTCAAGTCTACATGGTGATATTTGTGGTCCAATAAATCCTATATCAGGACCATTTCAATAGTTCTTGGTTTTGGTTGATGCGTTAGGCAAGCAATCACATGTCTTGTTATTATCAACAAGAAATTTGGCTTTTACCAATTTATTATCAATGTTGATCCGCTTCAAAGCCCATTTCCTTAACTATCCAATCAAGACATTGCATATGGATAATGCTCGGGAATTTCGATCAAGATCATTTGAAGACTATTGTATTGCAACAGAGATTGATTTGACATATTCAGTTTCATATGAACATGCTCAAAATGGATTGGTATGGTCTTTTATCAAACTGATTTAACTTATTACAAGACCATTGCTTCTTCATGCAAACCTACCAGCACCTATGTGGGGACATGCAATTTTACATGCAGCAGCTTTGATTCAACTCCACCCTTCTTCTTTGGAGAATGCTTCTGCACAAGAGCTTATTTCAGGGCGTATTCCTAATGTATCTCACTTGCGAGTGTTTGGTTGTTGTGTATAGGTTCTAGTTCCAGAACCTTAACACCATACTATTGGAGCTCATCAACAAGAAGGCATTTGTGTTGGATTTGACTCTCCAAGCATTATTTGTAATATCAATCCTTCCATTGATATGTCGCTTCAAGCTCGTTTTACCAATTGTCGGTTTGACGAGGATAAATTTCCATCTTTTCATGGAGGAGCATCTATTTGGGGAGGAACATCTACTCAGGAGCATTCTAAGGGCATTATATTCAAGGCACCTGAAACATTTACATTGAACCCTAATCCTCAAACATCTTTGGCTGAAATTGAGGTTGCTAAAATTTTGCATTTGCAAAAGATTGCGGATCAAACACTTGATGGTTTAAATGATTTACCAAGGATAACCAAGACTCCATTAAGTGAAGCTCAAAATCTCTTTGCTCAAGTTTCAATTCCAGAAACCATTTCTACTGCAACTTTGCAAATGGTGGGCAAACGGACTTGTAGACCTGATAAACAACCATGCAAGCGCAAGACTATTTCATCTACTCCTACAGCAATTACTTCTACTTTTATAGGATCTGCAACTCCTGAGGGAGAAAATCTTGCTTCTGAACATAATATTCCCAAGCCAAATATTGAATTATCTATGATGTATTGCGATACACATGATGTTTAGGACAAAGCAACCATTGACATAAATGAAACATTTATTTGTATGATTGCAGAAAATTTTTCTTGCGAGAAAGATGACCCTGAACCAATGACTATTGATGAAGCAATGTGTTGCTCTGATTAGATGATGTGGAAAGCGGCTATTGATGAGGAGTATGTTTCTTTGCGTAAGAGACAAGTTTTTAGACCAATTATTAATAATCTTTCTTCTTGGCCTCTTGGATACAAGTTGGTATTTGTGCGCAAATAGGATGACAAAGGATAAATCATTCGTTACAAGGTGCGTTTGGTTGCTCAAGGTTTCACTCAAAAGTTTGGAGTTAATTATGATTCTACAAATTCACCGGTTATACATTCTATTACTTTCTGATATCTTCTTGGAATAGCCGTACACACAACATTGGAAATGCGTCTTATGGATGTTGTTACTGCTTATCCCTATGGCTCTTTTCATGATGATATTTATATGAAGGTTTCACCTAGTCTCGAAAATAATAAGCAAGTCACCCCTATTCCGGTAAAATTTCGTGGTGTCAAATTATAACGGGCGTTATATGGTCTTAAGCAATCTGGGCGCATATGGTATCAACGACTGCGGAACTACCTTGTTGAGCATCACTTTATAAATGATCCATTGTTGCCATGTCTTTTTATTAAAAAAGATAATCATGGATTTGTGATCATTGCGATATATGTTGATGATTTGAACCTTGTGGGCACCAAATTTGCATGTATTGCAGCTACGGAGTTACTCATTCATGAGTTTGAGATGAAATTCATTGGTAAAACTACTTTTTGCATTGGCTTGCAAATTATTCACTTGAAAAATGGTAGCATATTTCTTTCCCAACAGGCTTATATAAACTAAGTATTGAAAATGTTTAATATGACAGATGCTTATTCGTTATCTACGCCTATGGTTGATCGGAGCAACAATAGTGAAGGACCTTATTGCCCTTGCAAGGAGGAGGAGGAACCCTTGGGTGAACAATATCCATACCTCGCTGCGGTCGGAGCGCTTTTATATTTGGCTACATCAACAAGGCTTAGCATTACATTTGCAATCAATGTACTTGCAAGACATAGTGCACGTCCAACACTTCAACATTATAATAGTATTAAACATCTTCTTTGTTATTTACAAGGGACTAAAGATTTGGGATTGTATTATTCTAAATCAATGAATCCTACATTGGTTGGGTATGCCGATGCTGGTTATAAATCTAATCTTGCAACAAGCAAGTCTCAAATAGGTAATGTTTTCTTAAAACATGGAGCTGCTATATTTTGGAAATTGGTAAAGCAAACAATAACTGCAACATCATCTAATCATGCAAAAATTATTGCTTTACATGAAGCTTCTAGGGAACGCATTTGGTTGAGATCCATTGACAAGTTTGTTCAAACAAATTGTGGATTATCATATAATGATTCCCCGACTATTTTATATGAAGATAATAGTGCTTGTGTTGTACAAATGCAAGCGGGTTTTATTAAAGGTGATCGCACCAAACATAATGATCCCAAATAGTTCAGCTACACCCATGACTTGATTAAAGCGCAAGCACTTGAAATCAAGAAAGTCATATCGGCAGATAATCTTGCAGATCTCTTCACCAAAGCCCTTCCATTATGTACACATTGTCGACTTATTCATGGCATTGGAATGCAGCAACTCAATACTTTGGAGCAAGAGATTCAATAGGTTTGTATTGTAGTAACCTTTACCCTCTTTCCATGGATTTTTCCCATTGGGTTTTACCATGTGAATGGATTGTTGAAGGTGCTGTACTTTTTTTCCTTCATCTATGGTTTTATCCTTGATCATTAACAAGATTTTCTTGAATAAGGTTTTAATGAGGCAACAATCGTATATCTTACAAGATTACGGGAATTATCATATAGGACATTGTTTAGAATTTGATACAAATATTGTGTTGAGCAAGGAGGAGTGTTGAGATAAGTATTCTATTGATACGCTCTACACATAGTTAACTAGAATTCATTGGAGTTTACTTTAATAAAGGGATCCCATGGACCAATAGTAGAGGACCTTTACATCCTATCTTTGGTCTTCCCTTGTATATAGTAGGCAAATCCTACTTGGATAAGAACACTTGTTACTTCTTCTCCTTGCATATTTTGTTATATCTTTTTTGTGTCCTCGTTGTGTTTTCTATTCCCAACACGTTCTTTAGAGTTTGTAGCTCTATCACAACACATACAAAAGATCCAACCGTACGGATGGCAATGTCATGAATGGTTTATGGGTATGCATCATTTTTTATGTTTGATTTTCTTTGCAGGTAGGTTTAAATGTGCTTGCCTATTTGCATTTTTGTACAATTATGGCAATCTCTATGGTGGTGGATTGTATTTCTTTATGGATTATTCTTTCTTATTGCTTAATAGACTGCGTAGCAATTTTGTAGGATGATGATGGGTTTAGGAAAAACCTAGATTTTTGGAAACGCGTACAAGTACTCAATCTTTACTGATTATGACCATCTTTCTACATTCATTCCTGTATTTTGGCAACCAATACTTCTTGAGTTTCTCCAATGCCTTGACCACATGGCAGCTTAGCTAAACCTATTTTTTGTTATAATCTATGG
The DNA here is from genome assembly GCA_963920765.1 of Ulota crispa. NCBI lineage: Eukaryota > Viridiplantae > Streptophyta > Bryopsida > Orthotrichales > Orthotrichaceae > Ulota > Ulota crispa. The sequence goes on from OY987248.1 coordinate 1,722,945, forward strand.
GGTTCCTAATTGCCTACACCTGTCCCTTTTGCCACATCCTCAAATTCCTTGACATGCTCTCCCTACCAACTCAAGAGAATCAAAATCAACCAAGAAACTGGTCGATTGGATCTTAACCCTTAATTGACTAAGCTACTATAATACAGAGTATATACGTTGCTATATAATTGGCATTTGCTACCATCAAAAAGTTTTAATTTGGGATCTTGACTACCTCATTAGAACACCATTGATCTATATTCTAACTTCTTTGTTGATCTCAAATGAAATAAAGGGGTGGATGCCACTAGAAGAAATCTTGTCCTAAACGACTGATTCACAATGACTGCAAATGTCCTAAACAACTATAATTAAGTCATTGTATAGTTGTTTAGGACATTTGAGTCGTCGTGAACCAGTTGTTTAGGACAATTTTTTCTTCTAATGTGCATTCCAAATACAATGAAATACAAGAAAAATACCTTGTATTGTATTGGTTGCAAAGGATTGCTTGATTGTTCAAGGGTTAATGGGTCAAAGGGTTATTCCTTAAACGACCAAATGGCCCTTTGCAACCAATACAATACAGAGTATTTTTCTTGTATTTGGAATGGATCCACACCTCTACTACATTTGAGATTAACAAAAAAGTTAAAGAATAGATCAATGCGGTTCAAGTGAACTACTTGAGAACCCAACTTTAAAATTTCTTACTGGCACCAAATGACAATTATACGTCAGCGTATAAACTATGCCCTATGGTTGTTTATGGATTAACTAAGGCTTGAATGGTACTGATTTGGTTTTTTGCAATGTCATTGTTATTGCTAAGCTCTAAAAATTATTTTTTACAAGAATTACGCAGCAGCCCAGGTGGCAACAACGCAATGATTGTGACTAGTGCCACCAACACTGAAGTGACTTGTCACACTTCCCGCTTCGCAGGCACACTAGTAACTAGTGACTAGTGACTAGTCCCCATCAATTCAAAAACCTCCCTCCCCTGCCACTCCTGTCACTCCACTGTTTCAAAATCACCATGAAGCTTAAGTTACATGGCAATGCACTCTCACATTCCTGCTTGCATGTCCAATGAATTCATTAAGCTTACAAGTGCAATTTGAAGCAGCAAAGAGCGGAGATAGTGTACACAGAGCAAACTCACGTAAATTTTTTGGTTTAGATTTGCATATGAATTCCATGTTTATTAACAGGGATGTGTGAGACTCGGAAGAAGAAATAGACAGAAATGTTTAACAAGGAAAACGTGAAGAATTCCTGAAATGAGCCAGGAAAATTTACAAATGTTTGTTGATATATGTGCAAGGTTGAGCTAGGATACACGCTCATTGTTGCATGCATTGCGATTGCGGGATTCATTTGAATTGAATTGAATTGCAGACTAAGACAAAGAGCTTGTTTCTATTCTTGTCATTTCTTTTTGTTTCTTTTGGTTTGGAGTCGTGTTGAATGTTTCTTTGGTGATGGTTAAGCATATGACTTGGCGCTGGTTGTTGCGTAATCACGTTCAGAGCGGTGCATGATGATTCTGCGAGCTTGATCAAGATGACTGAAACTCCGGAGAATCAAGAGGATCAGTTGAAGTCATTCACTATCCAAGTAGTATTAAATTGCTCCATTTCTTATTAACGGCTTCAGAGTCAGAGGTTTGTTTTTTTGGTTGTGGTTTCTTGGATGTTGAGAATTGAGAACGATGGAAGTGTTTGGAAGGTAAGTCAGATTGTGTGTTAATTATACCTCTAAATGCCAAAACTCAAAACAGAAAATCCACTTTGGAAGCTAAAAATCGAGTGCAGTATCTTTTTGAATTTTATTGTAGAAAGAACATAAGGTATGATTTCTTCTTTCTCATGATTAATTGGTACTAGTTTTGTAGCGTTATCAGAAGTGGCCACGTTTGATTGTTTTGGCATTCAGGTTAGGCCAGGGTTGATGTATTAGTATGTAGGAGTAGAGTAGTAGTAGGAGTGTGACCAATTGGACATTGTGGTGGCGTGTTGCGAGAGGTTATTACTTCATTCAAGGGCTTACCATTTGTTATTAGTAATGTCAATGAGATGAGCCGTAATTTCTCACTGCAAAGATTGTTACAGATCTGGAGGGACTAAGCAGGAGGAAGGAGAGATTTATTTCTTCTTCAAGCCAAAAGTGGATGTTGAAAAGCTGCAAAGCTTAGATGATGTGCAGCGCATGTTTTTTGTTCTTCGGCCTCCACAGGCTGCTGAAACTCCAATTGAGGAGAAGCAAAGCTCAGAAGCAGGTAACGCTTTGTAATGCTACAGGACATACGAAATTGTTTGATATGTTGATCATTGTATCCAGAAAACTTTAAGCAAAAAACCCTTTGTTCAAACATTTGTAGATCTTAGAGAAGCTGATTTTGCATTCCCTTGCCATATATGAAAACTTTCAACTAATCTATTCGATTGACTTGTCAAATGTGCCAGGAAAAGAGGGGTAGTTAAAAGAAGCACACAAGAAGGAAGAGAGCACTCTAGCCGACTTGAAGAAACCTGATACCGCAAACAAGGAAGAAGAAACACAAGCAAAAGGTGGTGATGGCTCTGTTGAAGTACAGCTAGAGGAGACTGCAGATGAAGAGAAGAATGGTACTAAGCCGGAAAATGCTACCAAGACAAAGGGAGGCAAAGACATAGAGGTAGTAAAACTCACTATCTTAAAATTTTTTTGCTGCACTTAATTTTGAAAGAATCTTTCATTTTCTACATTTTATATCTAAATTTATCAAGCTTTACAATAGCAAATGGTTATCAAGGCACTCTCAGGAATGGGAGCTTGTTTTATTGTATTTTGCAAAGCGGTTAAGTTTATCAGTTGGTTGCAAAATTACCAGAAAATTTTGATTGGAGAGAAGCGACTGTTTTGATACATTATGATGGGACAGAGGAGCCCTCCTAATGTGGATAAAGGCAAGCATCGGGAATACCGGGGCTTTGTGCAGCTTGTCACCACCGGTGCTGGCGACCTCAAGAAAGTGTTATGTGAGGGTAAGTAACTGGAAAACCCGTGTTTGAGGGGAAGCTTGACATTTACTAGGCAATTTGAAGATTTAAGTAGCCCTACGCTATGTAAGTTCAGTAAGTACAAGATGTGATGGATATTTGTGTAATTGGGATTCTACAAATTGATGGTTGGATTTCTTGTAGAGGAATGCGACACTGCACTTATACTTGGTACTAGGGTGAACCCTGCAGCAAGGCCAGTGGGTGAGGGCAAGTACAATATTGTTCAAGTTTGTGAGGGAGACAAGGAACCAAGCACTTACTTGGCTTACAAGCTTGTGCATCCTAGACCACATAAGAAGCATGACCCGCAACATGCAATGAAAATTAAGCATCAGGCAACTTTCATGATCTGGGTACTGCAAAGCTCATGGACGCAATCCCTGACAGATAATGCCAATGCAAGGTTATTGCCTTTTGAACATGAAGTCAATGTGACACTAGTATTTTGCGAGATAATGAGGATGAATATCCCTAATGGTAGCTTTTAATTAATTGACAATGTGCTTAGAAATATTTGATTTCTGAATATAACACCATATCAAGTAATTTGGGAAAAAGGGAGGTACCATTTTGTGTTCCACCTAAAACTCAAAAAGTTACCCTAAACTAGATTTGAAAGTATCAGATTCAGTTTGAGCCACTAAGATTTTTCCCTCAAAAATTCCTCTTCTGAAGTGAGGACACGTGTACCAAAGAAAATGGTGGAGCTCGGTTCTAGGTGATCACCTAAAACCTTCAAAAGTCCCAAAAGTACCCTTTTTCCCAGATTACTTAATATGGTGTTATATATGTTGTTAATGAGTAAGGAAAGGCTGAAGAGAAAGTTGTGATTCATTACCCCTTCTTCTTCTAGATTGCTGAAGGCAACCTAGTGGAGCCTAGAGCTTAGATTGAAGTGAAAAGAGAAAATTATTTTCAAATTAAAGCCTTTGTCAATTTTATGACTTAGCATATCTGTTCACTTTATGAGACACTGACTTTTTTCAGTACATGCTCCAAAATACTTTGACAAATGCTACTTGCTATTGCTGGTGCAAATGAAGAACCTTGGCAAGCAACCTATGCCAGTAACAGCCAACACAGGAAACAAGAGGCCAGCTCTTTTGCCGGCGCATCTATTGGGGGAAATGGAAGCGAGACCCTTTGTACCATTGGATCCTCTAGACCTTCTTGACTACAAAGGCTTGGAGCTTTGCCTCGTCTCATTGCACGACCTGCTGCTGGATTCTAAGGTAGATGTCAAGCTCAACCAGTCCAACCCTTGGTCCACGGCTAGTCCTGTCTGCTTGGAGATTGTTATCGCCTCCAAAGACAATGCAAAGCTCATGATGCCTCTGTTTGAAGGAACCTGGGTATAGCTTCTTCTTCTTCTTCCATTTCCCTCCCTCTCACCGGCTTAGCACTCCATGGTCATTAGCAAATTGCAAAATCTATGCTATGATCAAAGCAGGGTAACCAACTCGTTTGCACTACAATGTGTTCTTTGATTACTTAGGTTTGAAGCTTCTTTGTTTAGTTACTGTACAAAACTAGGACAGAAACCAGGAAAGAAACAGGGTGATGTTGAACTCCGTGACAAGCTGCGGAAGAGTTTTGAGAAACAACGCTCTTCTGAAGTGTCTTTTTTTGCGAATGCTTAGGTAATACATTTGACGCAGTGTTTGGGATACCGACAGAAGGAATTGCACTTGCTTTTAATTAGTAGTCTTTTCTAAAACATTTGTGAACAAGGTTTCTAGTTATGTGTGCGGTAATGCTTAATGAAAAGTGTATTACCTAACATAAATGATTGCAAGGAAATCTTCAAAACACTTAATTTTGCAAAATGATCTACCCAGGAAGGACCAAGAAATTTCCTTGTGATGATTTACATTTGAAAAGTTGATTGATTTGAAAGTTGTTTAGTAGAGATGTTCATTTTATATGCAAGAGGTTTGACGTGCGTCGAGCTAATTGAATAAAGTTTAAGCATTTTGAGAAAGGATGTAGGAAAGGACATAGCCCAATCTTGATTTTGAATTTTAACACACTGAGTGTCTTTGGCCACTATTTGGGCTAGTTATGAATTTTGTATTTAGGGTCAGTGAACCAAAGAACCTGAAAGTTTGCCTTGAGAAAACTAAAAATATTCTTCAATTGTGTGAAAAACTGGCCTCCAAGTATTCTTGCGTCCTAAGTATAGAAACAAATAATATGAATGGTAGAGGTAAAGAAAAATTGGTAGTTCTTGTCAACATGTGGCCTTTGCAAATCATAAGGAAAGGGATTTAATTCTAGAGTGAGAATGTAGATGACAACAGAGTATACATCTTGAGCTTTGTGGATTTATATAACGTAAGGTGAAATGGCCCTTGAGATCACAATTTTCTGTTTTGATGTGTCAACCCTTGTATACCCCTAAGGTACCAAATGGTGTGTAGGAAACTTTGAGATCTTATTGAAAACAGATTAGAATGTCATGAATTTTTTTGTTAAGAAGTTGTGGTTTAAAGGTAGCTTCAATGTTTAATTCGAATGACTAGCATATATCATTTCTATTGTTTTTGGTGAAGTATGCTTGTTGTGTGTTGAAAAGCGTGATGAATAGTGGCACTGACAAGTATATGACAAGTTGCCATCTTGAAAAAATTGGTAATAAGGTAGGTGGTTCTAAAATGGTACACCTCCTCAAATGTACTTTGTTTGTACATGTTGTTTTTCATAGCCTTTCAAGAATGTATAAGTAATATATATTTGAGGAGGTGCACTAATCTAGAGCCCTATGCCATTTGTACTTCAAACTTTCATAACTAATTCCACAAAGCTCCTAAAAATATGAAACTATCTGAGTTAGATGCCACTTCCTCTTGTCTTTCAAAGAAAATTTATTAAAAAATATTTAGAGAAGTATCACCTTCCCAAAATTCAAATTTAGCCCTTAGATGGTCCATTCATGAGCCACGATCTACAAGAGAAAAGTGTCAATTCAAACATATTTGTCAATTTGGGCATGTCAATTCAATCATTTTTTTTTTGTCACTTTGGACATATTTTTGTCAATTGAGACCCATTTAGTCAATTTAGACCTGTCATTGCGGACAATTTTTCTTATAGAGCTCTTATTAACACCATATTCATTAAAATGGGAGACTTCCACTGAATTGAGAGGGAATTGAAAGGAAATTTGAGAAAAGGTTTTATTGCAATTTAGCATTTGAGCTAAATTGCAGGAAAATCTTTCAAAATTGACCTAAAACTAGAAGGTTTTATGTCAATTCAGTTGAGAATTCTACTTTTAATGGAAATTGTTGATTTAGGTTGAGATCAACATGGTTATTTTGAGAGGTGCCCAATCTTGCATTTTAATGAATATGGTGTTTTATCTTAAGTTGAAAATAAAGTCAAGATCTCTCCCTAGGTAGTGAGGGCCCTTCTATTGAAAATTAATCAATTAATAAAAGGGATTTGCTATGTGCACACCGGGGTTGATATTTGCACACTAGGGCCCAGTAAGGAGCTAATGACCGGGTTTCTTCCCTCTGGATTCTCCTAACTTCTCTCCTTTGACATGCCCAACCCACCTAACCCTCCCCTCTCCTCCCCTCCTCACCCTAACACTCCTCGCTAGCAATCTCAAATATGATTTTTACTTTAGCTCAAATGGCTAAAAACATTGTTAAAAAGCTAAAATTTTCAAATTTAACACACCAATGTTCAAAAGTTTTTTAGATCCAAAAATTTCTTGGTAGCAATCCTACAAAATTTAGCTAGTTTAATGATTGTTGCTCCCCACTCCGACCCTCCCATACCTCTCCTTTGTCCCTCTTGCCTGCTCTCTCTTCTTGGTTAGAGTTTTTTATTTATTTCTAAGCCAAAAACATACCCAAAGTCAATACAAGAACTCTCATGTCCAATAAGCATTTTGCATGTTGGACGTCGGAATAAGCGGATTGCAAGAACTACTAAAAATGCAGGGGACTTGCAAATAGAATCAACATCTACTTGAGTGCCTTCTTGAGAAATAATTGTAAATATAAGAGATTGCAGAGGAAAAGCACACTAGTCACCATATACAAACAAAAAGTTAACTCCTAAACGGCTTAAAGGACCATTGTCCCCTTGTGGGGCAAATGGGGTTTTAGGCATGTAATTAAAGCTAAACTAGTTTGTGTGATTTTCTAAGACTTTTACGAAGGATGGGAAATTCAAAGATGTGTGTGAGCATCTAATTTTCTCTTCATTCAGACATTTATTGAATACTTTAGCAACAAACTCCAACATCAAAGTGCACAAAATGAATCACAAAGCTCTTAAGTGTAAATTGTTCCAAATTCAAAAACACCGCAAGTTGAGAATCTAAAATTTTGTCTTTGTTTCACTACTATTTACAAACATGACCCACACATCTTGTTCTTTTACCTTGATGCGTTTATGAGAAATATTGGACCACTTGAATTTGGGAGGTTTTGCACTAAATACAACAAACAAACATTCCAATAATTGCAAGAGACATAATGATAGTATGATACCTAGAACTTAGATTGTTAGATGTTTGTCACAGATTTCATTTTGGGGTGCCTACAATACAAGTGAAAGTGAAGGGAATATCCAATTCCTAAATGGTACCAAAACTTTGTTCATGTTTAGCCTCTTCTACTCACGTATACACAGAAGGCATTTGGAAAATTCCCAATCACCACTTTGTAAAAGCAAAAATCCATATGTACATGTTGAAATCTATGTAAGTGGAACCAATTGGCACCCATGTATCATAAAACTACGTATCATAAAATATGTACTAGATAACCCACCTTGAGAGGCTAGAGAACAAGTTATCGAGGTTACTAGACATGTCATTTCAATAGACATATATTTACAACCTATTGAACTTGTAATAAAAACAAAGATTGTGAAGTTATTCCTCGCCAATGAGAGAGTGACACGGTTGCCTCTAGAAAACCAGATTGGAAAATAAGATCAGTTGAGGTGGGTCACCATGGAATGTAGAAAGGTTATTTTTGGGATTTGAGATGTTCCAATTGCTATAGATTGTGGAGCTTTACTCCTCATTTTGTGGTCCATCTTCATCTTTCAAGTGCTGGAAGGGGAAAACCAACTGATCCTGTTGCCTCCATTGCGCCTCCAGCTCATTAATTGCCTTACTTGCAGCTGCTGCCACGTCAAGGTTGGAGTCCAAAGCTAATCTCTGCCCAAGTGCCGTTCCACAAAATATCAACAATCACACACAACTTACAAAAAACACGTCACTATATAGAAAGCTCCAAATTGGAGTATTCCCTTAAGAAATAGAGTTTTCTGAAAAACTGTTGCGATGGACCTAATGGGGTTGATGAATAGCTTTAATGTAGGACAAATTGAACACTAAACTATGAAAAAATCTCTAATGGGAATTTGGTGTTTTATTTTGTGTCCTCACCAAGAAGTTTTGTTGGATCAAATTTGAATTGATCAAAGTTCACGTTTTAACATCTCATTGTGTGCATAAGCTCTTTTGTCATTTGTACAAGTCCAACAATAGGTTGATGTAGTATAGAACAATGATTAGGAAAAAGTAGTTATCAATACAAAGTCAAATGGTTGAAATGGCAAGAAAGCTAGTTGAGATTTTAAACTACTAGGCAAAAAACCAACCAAATTTTCCAAAAAATCTAATCACATTTTTTGCATGCCCGGTAAAAACTGGTTGAAATTGGAAGATACTGGATTTTAGTCAATGAAGCTCAAAAAACATTGTGAATATCTTGCACATCCATTTTATAATTGAATTGTCAATTATATCTATTCCATTATTTTCCCACGTTCAAGGATCATGACATATTCAAGACTCAAACATGCCTATGTTGGATAGTTGGTTCCCTTTAAGCCCTACAAAGAGTCCTACATCACATGCATATATTCTTGAAAACATACCATCTCTAGACTATCTCATAGTAGGTCTTCCTTCACTTCCAAAACGCTTGTACAAAAGCTAGCTAGAGTATACTAGTTGCATCACTTCAAGCAAATTTAAATAACCAAATATGTTATGTATGGAGCCAGCTTTCATTAGAGATTGCTCAATATTGGGACATTGCTTTGGGTACCAAACACCCAAACTCTAGTTATATCACCTCAACATATTGGAAGATGTTTTTTTTGCAACAAGTGCAAGGTTGTAAACCACTATTGAAGGGATTCTATAAAAACTTATTTGTGATTAAAAAATAAGCGCTTATAGGCATTTATCCAAGTTGTGTTTACACCAAACTAACCAATCTAAGGCCTCTTGAGTATATTGGAAGAGATGAGCTAAAGTTTGGTAAAAGAGTTGGACCTGCCACAAGATTGTAGTACTGGCCAGGAATAAAATAAAATAATTTAACAAGACTTCACCAAAAACTCAATTTATTTGAGATATTATGTAAATTGGGAAAAACAGAGGGACCATTTTCTACTCCACCTTTATTTCACATCAATAAATGTAGGCATAGCTATTGTTCAAAAGTTGTAATTATCAAAGTTCTTGGAGGCAATCACTGAGACTTCACTATTCACTACAATAGGTTGAGAGCAAATTGGGCATAAAATAATTTTCAAATTTTTTGCCTAATTATTCTATAAATTATTCTCCAAAAATGCCCAATGTCAAACAAAACAAAAAACTGAAATGTTGAATATTGTAAAAGTCATTAAGCTTAACTAACAATGGAAGGTCAAGGCTGATTCCAAGAGGGCTCAATCTACTCCAAACTATATACCAAGGGCTAATTTTAGAAAGTTGAAGATGCTTAGAAAAAGGCTTGATTCTACTAAAAAAATTGGTTGAATGTCAAATAGTAACAACTTTTTTTGAAAATGCCCCAATCTTTGTCTAATTACAAAACTTGATGCCAAATTAGTTTTTTCTCAAAATAATCAATTTGGCAGCTACCTGCCAAATCTACTCTCAACCTACAATATTGTACAAGAAAATGCACGCTAGTTTTTCTGTGATATGCTAATATATACATAATGACAAAAATAATTAAAGTCCCATAATGTACTAGTTTTCCCAATTTACCTAATACTGTTATTAGGAATTGGCAGAAATTATATTATAACTACCAAAACAAACCAAAATGGTATGCAAAGCTTGCCAAAATGATAACCTCAGCCAAATTCTTGACACCATGAGAAATGAAAAAAACAAGAAGAAGAAAACTACTCCCTCTTCCTAACAAGTGGCCCATTGAAAACGCATGTCTTCTTTTAATGGTTTTGAGTAGGTTCAATGGAGGCTTATTGCACCCAATTTTTGAGCAAATTGCAATGAACACATACAATGGTCATCATTGTTTGTAGTGATATAAAATTTGGACCCTTATGAATAGTGTGTTTTACAATATGATCAATGAAACTGGGATGAAAAAAAGAAGAGTTTCCAATGGGTCACTTATTATGAAAGAGAGAGAGGATCACTACAAGTAAATAGTGTCAATTTGGACATTTTTGGTCAATTCTGATGTGTCGATTTAGACATTTTTATCAATTCAATTTTATTTTTGTCAATTTGGACATTTTTTATTTTATTTTTGCCAATTCAGACACATTTAGTCAATTTTGACACATTTAGTCAATTCGGACGTGTCAATCTGGACAGTTTCTCTTGTAGTCGAGTAATGGGTTTTAGCATCTTCTCCTTTGACTTTGACTTTGAAAATGGAAACATGGACGCACGTATGTGGAAACATGAGTTTTGTACCTGAAGTGCGCTCATGCCGGCATTCCCAAGCGTCCACAGCGATGGCGCATCAGCGAGCACGCCTGCCAATGCAAGACTGCACAACGCATACACACACTCACAAGTCAGGATACCATAGACACCGCATTCTAGAAGACAGTCGTGTGCACAAAATCCCAGCTAATTAAATTGTTCCATGGCGAAACTCACTCACTCACTCACCGAGTGGCAACATCAGGGGAGCTTGCGCTCTGGGTCACCAACAACGCACCGCCTCCACCCTCCACCTCCTCCATGTCCAGTAACGCAGCCACAATGAACTCCAGCTGCGATTTCACCAAAGCAAAGTCTCAGCAAACTCTCAACAAGGTCTCAGCAAAATATCAACAAAGTCTCAGCTAAAGTCTCAGCTAAAATCTCAGCGAAGTCTCAGCAATGTTTCAGCAAAGTTTCGACAAAGTTTCAGCAAAGTTTTGGCAAAGTTTCAGCAAAGTTTTGGCAAAGTCTCAGCAAAGATTCAGTATATCTGCGTAAACTGGCGAGCTTGAACAACACAAAAGACAGGAGGTATTGGAGGTTTTTGGGTCGCAGCGTACTTCATCAGGATCGGTGCACTCCATGCCCTCTGCCTCGACCAACGCTGCAGCCATTTTGAAGCACGCATCCTGCGAGGTCCCACGTATTATACTCAGCGACCATATCTTTGTTCTCTTCTGAGAAAGAAAGAAAAAAAAACAGAACTAAAGAATACCCTTTAAAAAAAACGTAAAATCCAAAGGTCCCAAAAGGTCACTTTTTCCCAGTTTAATGAATAACACTTCTGAAGTGATTTCTGCAAAACTGTGGGGCGGAGAAAGGTGCGTTTTGTGTGTGTCTCACCTGAATGGCTGTCAAGGGGTCCGGCATTGGGTCGTTACTTCGGAGATAGCTCCGAAACCCCCCCTGGTTGTCCTCTGATGCAACGCCACCCTTTCTGTTATCCAGCTGCTGCAGAGGCTTGTTTGATCTGCACTTTCTGTCGTGGTGGGGATAAAAAGACTTGAATATCCTGGATCTTAAGTCTTTTTAGATCCACGTGACCTAACCCTAAAAAAGAAAGAGTTCAGAAGAAGAGTGTGCTGAGGTGAACCGACGCAGAACAGTACTGACCTGATTCTTAACGTGCTGGCAAGAGCACGATGAACATTCTTGACTGCCTGCAACGCAACGTAAAGGTCCTCCATAGCTCGACGACGAGCTCGTAGATCCGCTAAACGCAAATCTGCCTGGAACGCCACAACAACCAAGACAGGAGATCAGTTGGAGATCACATAGAAATTCAAAGAGCAAATTGCTCCCTCTGTCCCTCTAAAGACGTCCAAAGAGCTTCCTTGCAAAGGATTAACTGTGTTTTTAGTCTTTGTGCTAGTGACACATGCATTCTAGAAGCAATCTATCATCTACCAGGTGTATGCAAAATCTCCAGCTTTGATGTCGCTGTTTGGGCACCCAAATTCCATGCAAAAAGTACCATATTTGTGCATGCTGCCAGCTCCTCATTAGTGATGATTTGAAAGATTAGTAGCAACAATGGTACCTCATATGGATAAGAGCCAAACTTGCTAGAAGAGAAATGCTCTCTAATTTGCTTAACTTGCCCCCATGAGATAATTGAGCATGGCAAATGCTTTCTCAGCGTTTGAAATCAGCAAAAGGGAGCTTTTTAATGGTACAAGAAATGTAAATGTGTCTGATTTGCAGCTTTTTAGAGGGACAGAGGGAGTAGGATTTTTGGTAAAACTAAAACTCTTGCCCACGTCTGGTTAAAATAAATATGGGATGTCAACACTAGAATTCGCTTTTGCAGGAAATACGACGCTTACGTCCAACGCGCCATCGCTCCAATGCTCCTCCGCTGCACTGCTCAGCTCCATCGATGCACTCTCCGACAAACCCTGTTCACAAAGCTTTCCCAGTGAGACTATTGTCCTGAAAGCACATAACCCTCAGGCCAAAACGACACCGGCTTCGGAGACGGTCTGCCAGACACTCTAATTCAGGGTTTTTTTGGGCAATTAAAAGCCCAATTGCCTCAAAACAAAAAAAAAAATGAGCTTCAAGCTTATAGAAAAAAAAGGGGGAAATTTTTTCAAAAAATGCCAGATTGCAATTTAATGAGAATTGCATTGCAGCTAGGCTTTCATGTAATTCTTATCAAATTGAGAATTGATGATATCATTTTATGATGAGACAAGTTCAAAAGCACTGTCAAATAGAAGTTGATTATGCCAACTTCATTTCATTGCCATGATGCTACAAAAATCCATGCATAGGGGCCACCTTCAACCCCAACCAGAATGGAGCCAACAAGCTACAAAACATTTTCAAAGAATTCCACACCGCCATTAGTCAGAAAACCCAGGGAAAAAAAAACCCTGCTCTGATTGTGGGAACCAGCAAAGGCAAACTGACCATGGCGAGATGTCGCAGCCGCATAATCTTCTTGCGCGCTCGCGAGTCTAGCTTCTCCACGTCCTCTCGTGCCCGAGCTGCAAGCAAGCAAACGTGGGTTGTTAGCTATCATCTCTCCACCACGCTGCATCGAAAGAAGATTGTGCCTCTGAATAAACATTACTCCCTCTGTCCCTCTAAAAACGTCCAAATGTGACACATTTCTTGTACCACTAAACAGCTCCCTCCCTTTTGCTGATTTCAAACGCTGAGAAAGCGTTTGTCATGTTCAACAATCTCATGGGGAGCAATAAGAGAGCATTCCTCTCCTAACAAGCTTGGCTCTTGCCCATATGAGGTACCATTGTTGCTAGTAATATTTAAATCATCAATAATGAGGAGCTGGCAACATGCACAAATATGATATCTTTTGCATGAAATTTGGGTGCCCAAACAGCAACATCAAAATTGGAGATTCTGCACACGTTTGGCAGATGGTATATTGATCCTAGAATGCATGTGTCACTAACACAAAGTCTAAAAAACACAACAGTTAATCCTTTGCAAGGAACCTTTTTGGACGTTTTGGACGTTTTTAGAGGGACAGAGGGAGTACCCAACTCTCCATCTTCTTACCGTCAAGCTGTAAGAAACTCGAGCCCAAACGTGCAACACCCTCACGAGCTCTCACGTCAAGGCGCACTATTTGCCTGCGCACAGTGCAACAAGGTAAAAAAACCTTAACACGTCTGATTCTCGAAGCAAAGGAAGAGTAAGGTAGGAGGCTCATAAACCGACCATCTAAGGGTTGAAACTGAATTTCGGGAAGGTGAAACTTCTTGATATATGTTTCAATAAAATTTATTTGAAAGATGAGAGGAATTGGCATGTAACCCAAGTCGTTTCATATTTTTTGGAGCTTTGTGGAATTAGTTATGAAATTTGAAGTGAAAAGACCATAGGGCTCTAAAATCGCCCACCTTCTCAAATATACATTGCTTGTATATTGTTGAAGATTATAAAAAATAGCATGTACAATACCAGTTAGTATTGATAGGTAGAACCTATTTTGGCATTCCAAAAAAGTTTGTATAACAAGAATTGTAAAGGTCATTTCAATCTCATATTTTTGGTATATGATTCTCATGCAATCCCAATTGACCATACCAAATCTTGGTTACTAAAAACCAAAATCCTATTTTTGGTAAGTTGTTTTGTGTCAAAATCACGGTTTTACAAGAAAGTTGATTAAAACACATTGGTGATGAATTTTTGAAATTTGATTGCATGGATGTGTAGGAGACATCCATAAGCACATCTTTCCTTTTAACAAACATCTTCAAAAAGTTTAAAATTTTGTCAATAGAGGTTCAAATGCTCAAGTGATCATGACCAAATTTAGTAAAATAAATAATTCTTCATGGTAATTAAATTGTGCTATTATGATTAAATCTATACCTTTGGACATGATGATATGCTTATTTTGCCAAAAGCTAATTAAAAAATAGAAATATATATCTTACTAAATTTGGTCATGACCACTTGAGCATTTGAACCTCTATTGACAAAATTTTAAACTTTTTGAAGATGTTTGTTAAAAGGAAAGATGTGCTTATGGATGTCTCCTACACATCCATGCAATCAAATTTCAAAAATTCATCACCAATGTGTTTTAATCAACTTTCTTGTAAAACCGTGATTTTGACACAAAACAACTTACCAAAAATAGGATTTTGGTTTTTAGTAACCAAGATTTGGTATGGTCAATTGGGATTGCATGAGAATCATATACCAAAAATATGAGATTGAAATGACTTTTAAAATTCTTGTTATACAAACTTTTTTGGAATGCCAAAATAGGTTCTACCTATCAATACTAACTGGTACTGTACAGTGGGGGGACAAAAAGATTGGGAAACAAGGTGTTAGAGAGCAATCTCTGAACTAGCTAAATCTTGTAGGATTGTTACCCAAAAAATTATGTAACTAAAAAATTTGGAAACTAAGCAGTGTTAAGTTTGATAAGTTTAGTTTTTAAATAGTGGTGTTTTTATCCACTTGTGCTGGAAGTGAAAATCATATTTGGGAACACTAGCTCGTTGGGTGTCTAGTTGAGATTTCCCAATCTTTTTGTCCTCCCACTGTACAGTACAAATGGAGTATATTTGAAGAGGTGAATGGTTTTAGAGTCTGGGCGCTTTTATAACCTCCTACACTTCCACGAATGTAAGGTAAGGCAAGTGTAGCAAGATGATGGCTCATGGAGATGAGAGCATTGAGACGTGTACCGTGACAAGAGAAGGAAATCGTTGCGTGCTCGCACGTCGATGCTCTGGGCAGCCTCGCACATCAGCATGGCGTCGTTCACGGCGCGACGGGCGGCTGCTGCAGGCCCTCCGACCTGCTTCCCACCAGCACCAGCACATCTCGGTCCTCGACACATCGTCGTCTCTCCCACCGTCACTCCATCATCGCCGCTCTTCACTTCACATCGCCACCCTGCAACTCCTCTCTTGTTCTCCCTTCTGCTCTTACAACTCCCCGCTTGTGCACCCAGCTTCTTCTGTGAGCAGCTTTCTCGAAGGAGACGAGATCCCGCACTCAGCGACATTGCGGTCGTGCAGCACTCCTCACTGATCAACAAATTCACCTCATCCTTCAAAGCAGCAACCAAATTGGACAGTAAAGTAGGAGGTTCTAAAAGTGCTCAGGCTCTAAAACCACCCACTTTCTCAAATGTACCCCATTTGTACATGCTTTTTTTAATACATTACATTTGTCCAGCACTCCTCACCGGATCAACAAATTCATCTTGTACTTCAAAGTAGCCATCAAAATGGACAGTAAAGGTATGTCAGACTTGATGTTAGGAGGGGTGTTAGCAATATGAATGCAATCTAAAGCTGCGTTTAAATGCATTTAATTTTTCTTCACTAATACCCTTCCTAACACCAAGTATGAACATACCTTAAGGTAGGAGGTTCTAAAAGTGCTCAAGCTCTAAAACCATCCACCTTCTCAAACATGCTCCATTTGTAGTTTTGTACATTCTGTTTTTTTATAGTCTTCAACAATGTACAAGTACAAGCAAAGTACATTTGAGAAGGTGAGTGGTTTTAGAGCCCTATGTCACTTCAACTTCAAAATATCATAACTAATTCTGCAAAGCTCCAAAAACTTTGAAACAACTTCTGTTAGATGCCCAATTCCCCTTTTCTTTCAAGGATATGTTACTGAAAAATATTTCAAGAAGTCTCACCTCCCCAAAATTCAGTTTCAGTCCTTTAGATGGTTGGTTTATGAGCCTCCTACCCTTAGTACTCTACAAAACGTGCTCACAAAACAGCCGATCATCGTCACGGCCCACACTAATGGCACTTCCCGACGTACATCGGCAAAATTTTCGCAAACTTGAATTATAACAAACAAAAAACTTCGCATTTTTCCAATCCAATTTTTTCAATTCATCAAAAGGACCTCACCACAACCAAAAAAATGCTCGAGATACCCTGCATGGAGCGAAGTTCAACAAACTCGCTGCAACGCAAAGAAAAGCTTAAAAGGCTGAGATTTTTTCGAATTGAGATCTCACCCTTTTGTTGATCAGAAGTGAAGATGATTCCGCAAGCAGCTGAAGAGTTTGAATCTGCAACTAATTATGCAGAACTCTAGTATTTTTTTGACGTAGGATGAGAGACGCGGCGTCGGTGGAATCCTGCGGGGAACGCATTTCAACAAAACTTGATGACAAAGATGGAATTTCTTCACGAAATGAGAAGAAAGTTGGGAAATTGAGAATGTTGGAGTACTGATCTGCGGAGGTGATTCCCAGACTCCGCAACTTCGGTAGAGAATCTGCAAATTAGTGTTTTGTGCTTCCTGTCAAAAGTGCGAGTGACGACGAAGGGTGGCCCCCATGTGTTTCGCATTTAGTACTAGGAGCCACGTCGCATAATCGTGGCCCTTCGTTTGGTTGAAGTCAACGTCTCAGATCGTTTGACTGTCACCCTCCGACCCACATCCTGACTGACACACCAGCTCACATTCTCGGCCATACAGTTACCGAATCCCGACCTTCACAGACTTTTCGTAAAATTCGAACTTTTGTGAACTTTTTCTCAAGTGTCCTGTCGGTTGCTTGTAAGAACCAATATCCATGTAAGGTAGACACACCCATACCCAACCATTTAAGGATTTGGGGGCACCTCAAGGGCTCAGAAAATTCAGGGAAAAAATCCATATGGTTAGCCTTTCAACAAGCTGTCATGGAGTGTAATTTTTGTGAAAAAAAGTATTGTAGATTATTTTATATTAAAGGGCAAAGTTGTAACTCATAGGGTGCCTATTAGCATCTCTAAATTAACCTTGAAACTATTTGAGTATGTTCCTATAATGGCACTTGGTGGTCCCAACCCCAACCATCTCAAAGCACCTCAACAATTGACATGTGGCAAGACTTGCTTGTGCAAGGAGTGTTCAGTGCTCATTATGGGTTCAAAAGTGTGTGGTGAAAGCATCAAATGTAGGGTGTGGAATTGGGGACCAAGTGGGAATGGATGCGTCTACCTTATCATTGGAACTGGAGGAGTCCAAAAATATTGAAGGGAGTTATGGAGTCATGTGTGGCTTGAAACACTTGAAAAAAAAAATGTCCCAAATTACTAGTGCACAACAACTCCAAATGTCTTAAATGGCTCTACAATGACTCAAATATAGTTGTTTAAGAACAATTTTTTCTTTTAGTGAAATCAACGTAACCAAAAATTGAAAATGGTATTTTAACGAGCAAGTCTCTTGCAAGAAGCATGGGAATTTTGAGTAATTTGGTTTTTAAAAAAATTGGAAAACGTTGATCACTGTGGCTGATTATGGTGCAACATGGAAATTTGCCTTTACGCAGTGTTCACACATGTGGGTATGGTTTTGCAAACCTTCTACCAAACTTTTGTGATAAGGGATTTCAATGTTGGAATCAATAAACCGTGTATCATGCAATTTTATCAAGCTAAACTCCTTGCTTGCTTATACGATGATAATATAGTTTGCTAATTAAGCCCTCATCATTTGATTTTGTTGTCTATTCTTTCTCACCTGAAAAAATGTACTTGCCTAAACCGAGGAGGTTTGCTAGGATAAGAGATTTTTAAAAGTAAAAAATCCAAAATGCGCATAATTATAACAGCATATAATTGCCCTCGAGGTGCATGACATTATAGCTCCTTGCTGCAAATGAGATCTTTGGGAGCTGTGAACCCCAAATGTGCATCATTGCTTCATGATGCAAAACACTAACTTAGCTATGCAAATTTACTTCTACATAAAAAAATATATGGTGAATTTTTTATGGCAAATTGTAACTTCTTAACTCCTAAATGCTTGGAACCAAATGTTGGACTTCAAAGAACTTTGAAATCTTGTTGAAAGCAAAGATTTATTTTATTTTTTTGAAGATGAAATTTAAATTTAGCTCCAACGTTCAATTTGAATGTCTTATATTATGTTCCAATTATTTTTGGTGGAAGCTAAAGGATAAACATGCCTATTGTGCACTACAAAGTGTGTTGAAAAGTGTCACTGAGGGGCTTATGACAAGGTGCCACATTGGAAATACAAGTAGCAAATTGACTATAAAATCAAGATCTCTCTTGGCCAATGAGAGCCCTTAAATCAAAATTTTATCATCTCAAAAAATCCAAGTGTGTTTTGCACTAAGATCACTTGGAATGTCTCTTATAGGAATTAGAATTTATCCACTATTGAATTATCTTTGTTCATAATGATTTTTGACCAATAATTGAAGCTAAGTTTTTTTTTTTTTGTTGGGTGGTAGCTCTTTGATTGTTGCATTGCATGCCCATTTGTGAAACTATTGTCATATTTCTAGAAGGGGGGTCATTAGTTTTGAAGTAAAAATAATAAATAATAAATCAACATATGTGCTTCTTTTCCAATTTTGCACACAAAAATTGCTATTTTTACATAACATATTTTCATCAATTGAAAAAAAAAGTAGTAAATTTTGTGCACATCCACTTTTAGTCACAAATATCTTAACATGCACATGGCTTTTTGAGGTTTCTTTTTGGTAGCACCATCTAAGAGCCATGCAATTCAAGATCCTACAATTACAATTTTGATTCAATGTCTCACAATGATCTTACAGCAATAGTTCTGAAAAACTTCCAAAATGCCTTCTTAAAACAAGATCAGTGGCCTCAGGGATTTAGAGGTTAATTGCTCTCGGAAAGTATGAATACTTGTGTTAGGCTTAAGTTTTTAGTTCATTTAGTAGTGATTTTAGCCACATGGGCAGCTAATAAAAATTGCATTTAGCCCCTCATCGCCTAAGGGGAGGGAAAGTGCCCTTGAGGAGTCCATCACTCCAACTTGAAGTGCTGTAACTTTTGCGTTTATTGTCCAAATGCAATAAAGTTTGTTGGTAAAATTGAGCATACTAGCTTAGTTTCTATGATAGAATTTTCACATCAATCTAAGACATATTGGGATTTTGAAAACCATTCAAAGTTCACAAGGTTAATTTGAGTTCACCAAACTCCATTGTGATGGCTGCAACTTTGGGGACTTGTATCTTTTTCATCAAACATTTGTTTTCAATAACATTTGATGGATATTGTTCCCATTAAAGTTTATTTAGTGTGGTAATATTTCATGTCAATCCAAATTTTCTTGAATGTTTGCGAGCAACTCAAAGTTCAAAATCAACACATGTTTTCATAACAATAAACTTTGGTAGCTTATAAACTTCTTCATACAAATGTTGTTTTCAATATTTATTATTAGAAAAGTTGCGCATACTAGTCTAGTTATTGTAGGTAAAGACTCATATCAATCCAAGAAGTTATGAATGAATGAGAAGCATTTTAGTAGAGGGAGGTTCAGCCATAGATGTGATTTTTTGCTACTTTTTCACTATTTTTTGACATTTCAGAACAATTTTTGCAAACAAAATGAGTATATTGATTGATATTTTCTTTCACCAATGTGATTGTATATTGGTTTGAATCCCTATACATTTTAATTTTTTTTCATTTGAATAGGTTCAGAAATCAAATTACACCTCCAATTGTGTTTTTAGGAAAATTTTAGCATCTTTTTTCAACACTGAAACATTATAATCTTCCAATCTATGTGGTCAAATGACCTCAAATTTGATCTACATCATTTGCAACATGCACACTACAAAATTGTATGATTGAGATTTTTGTACTCTACTTGCATCTAGACTTACAACACTTGAAAAGCAAGGATGCTTTTAAGCCTCTTTGGACCTTAGGCAATGAGGGGTTAAGGTCTTTGCTAACAGATGAGGCCATTTGGTTCAATTGGCAAGTTTCTAAGTGCTAGAAATCTGGGAACCCAAGCAGTTTTTATGCAAATATCTACCTTGAGTACTTCATTTAGGTTGTCCCACACTATTTTCTTGACCTTCTACACTATATATATTTATTGCTCCTACAATGTTGTTCATTAACAATTCATGTCATAAGCTTTATTTTAAGAGTTTGGCAACAACAACAAAGTTGCAGAAAAAAAACTAGCTACATCTGTTTCATATATCATGTGAAATTCTAATATCTAGAGAATTGCATGCACCTCCAAGTGGCTAAGCAATGCGTCATGAGATAACTTTCCAAGGTAAGGCAACCAAAATGCAATATTCAGTGTAGAACCTGCATAGAGTCAAGCTCAATGCAGTTGTAAACCTTCTTTTGCCGCTTTAGAATAGAACATTGCCAATTTTAACCCCTAAAGGACCAAGTGGTTGTTCAACAGCCACTTGAGAACTTGGGTAGGGTCATATGGAGTTAATTTTTATTGGATGTTCTCAAAATTGTTACACAAGGTGCAAATATGTATCCTCCAAGTGGGAATCTAAATTTTTCCCCAATCAGATGTCCGATTCAGTTATGTTGCCCAAAAGAAATTGCGCAATTTGAGCAGTTTGAGCATCTTTGGAGAATCTTATGCTAAAACTCTCATCAACTTTTGAAATTTGGCAAGTATGTAACTAAAAAAACATGGTGTAAAATTGTCAAAAAAAAAATGAGCTCTCACATCACATTTTGAAGGGAGTCAAACTTTGTTAATTATGTTTGGGTAGTTTCAAGAAAAAAAAATTCTTCTAGCTTCAAGCCCTGTTATCTTTCAATCTATAAATCCAAATTAAGCTCTTGAAACTTTTTTTCACATATTCTAAATGCTTGTCTCCAACTTTTCACCGTTTAGATTTCATATAAAAGACTTCCACATTGCACAAGAAATCATGAAAGAATGACTAGTGTATTGCCAATTCACTAGACCTCCTTGAATTGGAGGGTGATTTAGAATAAGCTAAACTCTATATATGCATCTGAAAATTTTCATGAGTGCACCTAACATCATATACTTGTGAATGGTCAAAAAGCTCAAATTTGTGTAGAGTAATAATTTTACTTTAGGAAGGCTCAAAATCTGTTGACCTTGTTTTGCAAGAATGAGAAAAAGTTGTTTTTCTCACTTCAAATGTTATAATCTTACAATCCGCATTGTCAAATGGGCTGAATTTTTTTGCACACGGTGGTTTATTGGTTTTACAAACTTCTGTACGATTGAAATTGAGAGAAAAGATTTTTATTTCTGATTTTGGGCAATGCACTAAAAGTTGGCAGTTTCTGAGATCTTTTCTGAAAAAACACCCTTAGTCCTTTAGGGGTTAATGAAAACTTGCATTTCGTATAATGGAATTCCAGCCTGGGGCAGAGTGGTCGAGATGGGGACTGCAGTGACTTTTGCCATAAGCACTTCGGCATTATAAAGCGAACTAGAACAGCGCAATGGTGGAGCCCCTAGATGGAGAAGCCTGTCAGGTGTGAACCACCAATTAAAATGCAACATGTGGCACTCCTTCCTTTACGATATTGGATAGTTTCCACCGCATGCACTGCAACAAAAGTATCCGCCCGCTAATTACGGAACGGGTTACAAAATCAACTCCTACATTCTCGGCCACCATGTAAGTTACACCTTTTCGAGAGATTGATTTTAGGGAAAGTATCAAAAATACCCCTCAATTCTTTCAAAATATCAAATATATTCCTACATTATGTGAAATATCAAAAATACCCCTGACTTTGTGTAATAATATCAATTATACCCCTAGTTCTTTGGAATCCTCAATTATTATGAAACATCAAATATAACCTTGTATTATTTGAATTATAATAATATTCCAAACTCTCTTGTGCTTTGTTTTGCAAGGTTTTTGTAATTACTTGGATGATAATGAAAAGTACAAATATTAGATGTAAGTTGAAAGCAAGCCAAATCTTGAAAACAAGCTCTTTAAGCTCTAAATAGGGTGTTTGCATGTAAGTCCATTGTGGTCAAAGCCATTCCAATGATTATATAGTAATTTTTGTTGTCATTTTAATATATATTTTTAAATGTTGCAAAGAGGCACAAAAACTAGGGGTATTAATGATATTCTCAAAGATAACTAGGGGTATAATTGATATTACTACACAAAGCCAGGGGTATTTTTGATATTTCAAATAATATAGGGGTATATTTGATATTTTGAAAAAATTAAAGGGTATTTTTGATATTTTCCCTTGATTTTATATACAGATACAGTTAGCACTTTGGAAATCCTCAAAAAAAATGAACAGAATTTAAAATTTCACATTTTCAAAAAAGAATGTTTGATGGCTATTATTTGCAAAAAACTGGCACTTTCAACGCATATACATTAACTACTTTAACGACTATTCCAAACCAACATCAGAAATTCTAAGTACAACCAGGTACAGGGTGTTTACCAACTACCGGTTTGAGTTATTGAGTTTTTTTGGTGGAACATGGTATACGTATATTTTTGTCAAAAAATTTATCATTGTATCCTTATGCAATATCAAGTAAGAATATTAAATTTTAGCTCCTAAAAATCAAAACTCCATTTTTGGTGGATGATTTTGTAAGAAATTCATGGTTTTACATGATAGTTAATTGAAAAAAATTAGTAATGAGTTTTTGAGATTTGATTCCCTAGATATGTGGGAAACATCCATATGCACATCTTCCATACTAAAAAACTCCCCTTAAGTAACAAAATTTTGAGCTACAAAAGATTCAATGAAACTTGCAATAGGCTCAAATTTTGTAAAATACATATTTTTTTATGAAAATCAAATTTTATTGTTTGACTCATAAATTGTAACTAGGTTTGTATCTCTAAACTTGATATTTCGTTTACTTGATGAAAAGCTAGTTAAAAAACAAAAATATATATTTTACAAAATTTGGGCCTATCATAGGTTTCATTGAATTTTTTGTAGCTCAAAGTTTTGTTACTTAAGGGGGGTTTCTTTAGCATGGAAGATGTGCATATGGATATTTCCTACATATCCAGGGAATCAAATCTCAAAAAACTCATTACCAATTTTTTTCAATTAATTATCATGTAACACTAGAAGAAAAACAAGGATAAACGACTAGGTCACCAAAACTGCCTTGCAACTGCACAACAACTCCACAACATTTGCACAACTACAATCTAGTTGTGTTGTTGTGCAGTTGTTTGTGGAGTTGTAAGGCAGTTTCGGTGACCTAGTCGTGATTTGTGGAATCATTTGTCCTTATTTTTCTTCTAGTGTAAAATCATGAATTTCTTACAAAATCATCCACCAAAAATGGAGTTTTGATTTTTAGGAGCTGAAATTTGATAGACTTGTTTGGTATTACATAAGGATGCAATGATTTTTTTTTGATAAAAATATACCAAATATATACCATGTTCCACCAAAAAAACTCAATAACTCAAATAGGTAGTTGGTAAAAACCCTATACCCGACTATACATCCTCATCACTATTGAATAAGAGTTGGATGAACGGAATTCATATCATATAATGGATGCAATATTATTTTGAAACCTGTTGTTTGTCTTCAGTATACTGAATGTGAGACTCTGATTTTGATCTAGGCACAACGTTCTCCACATTCCCGAAAAGGGAATTGATATGAATACACCCTGGGTTTTATATATGCACACTTGGGGGTAAATTTTAGATATTTACCATCAACAAGCTGAACTTGAAAAAATTAAATTTAAATTTGGATTTCGATACTTTGATTTTGGATTTAGTTTAAAAACCACAAAGGAGGTCACAATTAAACAACGCTTAGTGGCAGAGCTTAGTTAGGAGGCAAAGTTATTACTTTTACGCTTGTTTATAAAAAAGCTAAGCTTTTTCACTAGGCGTTGTTTGATTGTAACATCCTTTATGATTCTAAACTAAATCAAGGTCTCTATATCCAAGTTTAAATTCAAACTTTCCAAATTCAGCTTGTTGATGATAAAATTTACCCCCACCCCCCGGTGTCAATATATCAAACCCCGGGTGTGCACATTTCAAGTCCCTAAGAAAATCAAAGATCATGATTAACAGCCGCTACGAGCATCGACTTTAGCATGTAGGTTCCAACGAAGGAACATATCCGATCTCATACGGGAAAAGCCTGACACGCACCAACATAAGTAGGACCTTCCGATCACGCAATCAAACAACACTAGACGACAACCTCATTTAATGCAAAAGTTATATATTCTTAGCATGCGCTCCTACACAAATATCACTGCAAAATGTTGACACGAAGTGAAGACAAAATCAAATCATCAACCCATTGCAAGCAAGACCCATCTGTTCTTCAGGCATCAACAAACTTCACGGTTTCAAGTATCACAAATTACTGAAACTTCGAAGGCAACAAAGCACCTACCTTGAACTGCATCCTTCAACGACGCTTGTTTCAACCAGCCTTCCAAAACCAGAACAGAAATCCAGTCCTGACGCCCACTCATACAAACCCATCCAGAGCTCCAATAACAAGAACAGAAAAAATATGACTCCCCATCCAGGTGTGCAACACCTCTGCCAGTCCACATTGCACTCAAACTCCCACCGCTGCAAGTGCTCAAAGCAATGGCCGATCCATCTCCGTCCCCAACAAACACAGCTTCCATCCGCATTTGCACCACCTCACAAACCATGCACCACGCTCCCATTCACAAGCCCACACAGACATAGCCAGGAGCCAGCAACATTCCTCGTACTCGCCAAGACCAGTGTCGGTCCACGCACCAACCATGGAGGGTTGAAAAAAATGGGTCTAACCAAATAACATTATAACAAATGCGCAACCCCCACGCCCCTGCGCCCGAGCCTCATCATCGTACAACGTCACGCGCCTGCACTTCCGGCACCCGCGTCACCGCCGGGCCCTAAACCCGCGTCCTAGTTGAACAGCCCTCCCAGCGACCCCGCCATCCCCAGCCCGCCCAGCATGCTGCTCCCCCCCAACTCATGCAGCAGCGACGCGTGCCCCAGCTCCTGTTGCAGCAGCTGGCTCTGCTGCTGCTGCTGCTGCGCCACCGCTGCCGCCGCCGCCATATTCATCCGAGCGTTCTGCGCGCTCATGCTCCCCATCAGCCCGCCCAACGCGCTGCCCCCGCCGGTCCCCCGAAGGCTGTGGCTTCCCAGCCCTGCCAGTGCCGCGCTGCTGCTGCTGCCTCCGACGCCGTTGGCCCCGCTTCCCACCAGCCCGTCCATGCCGCTGCTGTTCATCATCGCGCCTGCGTGCTGGCTCATTCCCAGCCCATGCAAGCCGTTCGACCCCAGCCCCATCAGCCGAGCTTGTCCCGCCGAGTTCACGCCCACGTTCCCTGCCAGCGGGTTCGACAGGTTCCCGTTCATGCTCTGCAAGTTGCTGCTGCTGCCCAGCCCTTGATGCAGCAGCGACGACACGCCGTTGTTCGCGCCGCTGCTGTTGCCGTTCAGCTGTTGGTTGATCATCATCTCCTGCAGAAGGTGATGCACCACGCTCGAACTGCTGCTTTGCTGCTGGTTGGCCTGCGCCTGATGCTGCAGTAGCACGCTGCCTGCTCCGCCCCCGCCTGCCACGTTCTGCTGCGACGACGACTCGCCTCGCAAGTACGCGCTCGACGATTGTCCGCCGCCTACCGCGCCTCCGCCCGATATGGACGGGAAAGAATTCTGAAACGACGACAGCGAGTTCGTAGGCGACGACCCGGATACGGCTCGCCCTGATGACAACTGCTGCTGTTGCTGCTGCTGCTGCTGGACTGTGCCTGGTCCTCGGGGGGTGTTGCTTTGCGCGTGCCCGTGCAAAGGAGCCGAGGGTTGGAGACTGTCGTGCAGCGACGACTGTAACGCCGCTAAAGAGTTTGACTGGAAAAATGAGCTCAGAGGGTCAGTTTCCGTCGGGGCTGACATCGCTTCATCCAACCCGTCCACGGTTTGACTGTCCAAGTGCATCGTCTCGTTCAAGTGCTGCTGCAAGCCGCTCAGGGCGGTCGTGTCTGCCAGAAGACTCTGAAGATCAAGATCATCTTCTTGCAGCTGCTGCTCCTGCTCCTGTTGTCTCTGCTGTTGCTGCTGTTGCTGCTGATCCTGTAGTCTTTGTTGTTGTTGCTGCTGCTGCTGCTGCTCTTCCTGCCGTTGCCGCTGTTGCTGTTGCTGTTGATGTTGCTGTTGCTGTTGCTGGTCGTGTTGTTCTTGCATGGCCCTCAACTGGGCATTCCGAAGCATCATTCGACTGCTCCCGTCGCTTCTCCGAGGGAACTTCTGCAAACTATCTGCACAACGGGGTGCCACCATCAACCTTAGCCACACCTCCAATCCGCGCCACCACTCACATCACTTGCAGTTCCCGAATCTCGAACCATACCAGCACAATGCAACATCACGAGGCAACATAAACCATGCGAGTGCACAACAGCTACAGTTCATGACAAGGAACCGTACCAGCGGGGCCCACACTGTTGTCACGGCTGAAATCTATCAGATCTTTCATGCTGTTCACAACCTCCGAGATCTGCACACATCATCCCCGATGTTAGTGTTGTTATCATCGTTGCCATCAGAATACCAGGACCCAAATCTCACTTCTCTAGACAACAAGCTTGCTAAGGTACCTGCAAACAGCGCACATAGCGCTTCGTGTATCCGAGATCGTTCACAGTTGGCAGCTCCAGATTCTTGGCAAGCTGCCGAGCACTCGTCACAAACCTGTCCATACAAAGGCACATACATCAGCGGTCCCGCGATGACCTTAAGCCCGCCAAAGGTCACAAATGAAAAAGAGAGGATACTATGCGAACGGCACGCTCAGTTCAGGACAAATAACTGGTTCCACAAGCGCCACACTGAGCTATAATAAGCATTTTGAAACACCTCACTAAACGGCAACTGGAAGTGGTATTCAGCGAAGGACCAGAGTGAGGACAAGCTTGCATACACCGTACTGTCACTCTTGCACAAACACCGCTCACAACGTCCCTCTCGATAGTAACAACAAACCAAAGTCCAAATTTTTCCTTTATACACCTTTCATTATAATCACAAACACTAAAGCAACCTTTGCATTCGTCGCTACAGGGCAGAAACTAAAACTTGCACGAATCTCAAAGCATGACCTTCAACTCCATAACCATGTGTCCAAACGACAAATTCAAGATTCAAAAGGTCAGCTTACAAATGGCTATTCGTTTGCAGATCTTGAGCTGAAACCCCCGCTCCACCACTTTGTGAACTTTGATACTTCTGCGATATTTGTGCCAGCTGGTTCACCTGGACACCCAACATCACATCAGACCAAAACATGCCTCAGCCGAACCCAACTAAGGTGCCGCACCTTCAACATGCATACGACCTGCAACCATATCGACTAACATCACCCATCTCGACTAGCATCACCCATCTCGACTAGCATCACCCATCCAAAGCGCCCACCCCTGCCCACACGCCTCCTCACACAACCTACATACCTGTGGTACTATCAGCCTTCTCAGCAACAGCTCTTCGTGGCTCCGAGCACAGAACTCCCAAGACAATATCTGCCAACCCATCCAATATGCACATTGAATCACTACCTCATACCCAACCGTCTCGATCCACTCCTTCAACTCATGTTTTCACAGCATAAAAATCACATCCACCACAACTCGAAATTGATTCCCACGGTCATCAATCAGCTATCAACCTCGGTGCTTGCTCTTGGCACGAGCTACATGGCCACGAACCTCTCCATGCCAACGCAATTCACTCTCTACTAACACTTCCACTGCTCTAAACCCTCCCGCTCCCAACCTACACCAGACTTCACTGCAATGTCATCACATCTCCACCTCCGAAAATTTCACTTTCGTGTACACAAACATTTCCACCTCCGCTTCACATTACCGAGTAACTCATCCAACAGACCTTCCCCTGCTTCCACTGAGTCACATACTACCCTCCGCTTTATCACAATCCTTATCTCATAACCACCACTCTCCAGTTCTACCACCCAGGCACACGCTCTTGCTACCCCTCCTGAACCACACACCTGCTTGCCCCATACTCACCTTCAGCTCTGACGAGAACACGATGCGCAGCTGCCCTTCCCGGACTACCCGCAGTTGCTCGAAAACGCTCTCCTGAGTGGCCTTCCCGTACTCCAACACCATGTTTCCCGACGCCTGCCGGTACTCGTGCGGCAGATCCAAAAACAGCAGCTCCTCCTGGATGCCGCTATCGAACTTGATCTTGAACAACCTCGGCAGTACCTCCACCGTCGTCTCTGTTGCGCGCACCACCGTCCAAACGCATGCACCTCAATAAAAGCTCCACCCCGGACCTTGACTCCCAAACACGCCAACACCCTCCCAACCCAAAGATGACCGACCAAGCACAGTCACCAATATCACAAGGCATTCACCACCAACTCACCGAAACCTCGACCAGGATTCGTCCCGCATATCTCGCAGTGCCACACGTCCTGCCAAACCCACGCACCCACAACCTCGTCAGCACCCTCCAACCACCCATCCCTTCCCTGTCTCCCACCCACAACCACACCAATCACCATGCACACACAAACCATAGCCGATCACCCTCGCTCTCCCAACTGTTTCTACCTTGCAAGATCAACCGCTACACTTTCATTCCTCCACAAGCACAACCTCTCACTTTCCCTCCACCCTTTCAACACTGCTCAACTCCACTCCTGCTAATGCCAAACAAACCACCTCCGACTACTTCTGCCACGTACCCCTCCAAATCACCATCTTCAAATTCCACCTAACCCTTACAACCCCGTCGCCATTCATGTAACCGACCTTCCAAACACCACTTCTGAACTACGACCCTCAGCCAAGACATAGCTCAACGTGCACCACCGCCACCGCTTCTGCCACCGGATCCACACCCCAATCCTCCAGACAACCACTCCAACACTCCAAAAACACACCATCACCCACACACACACCTGCGGAAATATCCCCGTCGGTTGCCGACCGCCGCTCACGTACAGCGACACGCACCACCTCTTCTTCGCATGCGCCGCGAAATACTTCCCCACAAAGGTCCGCCAAAATGCGATGTTGTTGTCCTGCACTCACCCACCCACATCATCCACCGCTTCAGTCCACTTCCTTCGTCCACATTCCTCTACACCACTGCTCCAAAAACTGCATTCATTCCCCCGCACAACTCACACTATACCACACTCATGCTCCGGCACTCACGGGTGGCCGGTGTCTCTGATGATACAGGTACTGCATCAGTCTCCTCGCACATCCTCCGACCTCCACATCTGCGTGCTTCCTCACACCTGAACACCACAACCTTGCCGTCAGTCCCACGCACCACCAACACCACCATCGAGGACAGCAAACGACCACGAACCGACCACGCCACCACAGCTCCCCCGCCACTCCCGACTACTGCACCACCTCCACACATTGCCATGCCAGTACACCAATCCTCTCATACTCCACACTCTGTCGCACGATCACCACCCCTCCGCCCATTCACCCAAACATCATGGCCAGCTCGCACCCTCGCGTTGACCGTAACATGTCTCCAACTTCTGTACAACTTCAATCCCCGGTTCAAAGTGTTCCCAGCATTTCTACTCAAGATAGCGAGCTCCGTCGTGGACACGCTACCACTCCCCACCCCGCACACCCGACCATCATCTCTCACCAAAACCCAAACGCCACTCACCCGCACCCTGCAACATGCTCGCCTGCTGTTGTTGCAGCTGCAGCTGCTGGTGATGCTGTTGCAGCTGCTGCAGTTGCAAGCTCCCCGCGTCCTGCAACTGCTGCTGCGCCGGAAGTCCCTGCAGCACTCGCTGCTGCTGCTGCAGAGCACTCAACTGCGCCTGCAGTTGCTTCGACTGCTGCCTCTGCACCAGCGCTTCCTGCAACTGCATCTCCGGTGTCACGCCCACGTTGTTGCCCAACCTTCCCAGATGCATTGCGTGCTGCCCCACCTGCCCCACCCATCATCCAATTCCACCCACACTCCCTCTCAGAACCACGGCAATCACCACCGTCTCAACCCGCTCCACGTGCCACACAAGGACCCCCGCTAGCAACCCCCGAATCTCATCATCCACCACACCAAAACCCACAAGCCGAGCTCACATGCCCCCTTCCAACAACGCCGCGCAGCAAACCACAAGGTGCTTACTCTCACATCCAGGTTCGCTTCTGACTTCACCTCCATCTTCGGAGTCAAAATCTGCTGCTGTTGCTGCAGCTGCTGCTGTATCGACTGACCCGCCATCGACTGCGCCTCCATCTTCACTGCACCCGTCCCTTGCTGCGCATACGCCCCGCTCGCCTTGCCCTGCTGCATGTTCATGCTTGCAACCAAGCCGTTCACCACTTGCGACCCGCCTCCCAGCACCACCGCCTGCTGGTTCGCACCCCCTCCCAATACCTGCGCTCCCATCCCTCCGGAATGTCCCGCGCCCGCTGAGTGCGGCGACCGTGGCACACCCCTCTCCTGATGCATGGACTGCGTCAGCTGGGACAGCTGCGACAGCTGCGCCGCCGCCGACAGTGGAGGTGTCGCTGACCGCATCTGCTGCTGCTGCTGCACCAGTAAATCCTGCACAAACAACCCACACCCCGTCACTCACCCACTCAGCTTCCGGAAACCACAACCACGCCTCGTTCCGAAGACCCCCTCACTATTCCCTCACATGTCACTCGTCATACTCCCAAATCCCGGCTACGGATTCAGGCTCGTCACACTGCAGTACAGTATGTGTCTGCCACTGCCAAGCCCTCGACGTTCACTACACAGCAAGAGCCCGGTCGGCAGCCACAACCCGAGGGCTGTGACAATCTCCACGGCGCACCCAAGCACATGCCCACCACATACAACTAGTCATACAGCACCCATACCATCGTTCAAAACTCTCCACTCAAAATTCTCCACTCAAAATTTGGCACTCAAAATTTCAGAATTTCACGCCCTGCAGCTTCGACGCATTGCGAAACCTCACCGCCCTTCCGGGACCCCCTTCATCCCACTCCCACCATGTGCCAAGGCCTCTCTCGCCATATCAAACTTTGTATACATTCGCCCCTATACACCATTCCGCACGACAATGGTACCCAGCACATCCATCCATCCATACACCACCACATGCACACATCTCCCCCCTGCATCATGCACGCCCTTGAGACAGCCTCACCTGCTGCTGTTCTAATCGGGACCCGGACGAGCTCCGCTGCTGGTTCACCACAGAGTTCACCATGCCCGACGAGATGGACACCGGCGACGTCGGCAACCCCATCCCACCCAACCCGGACACCGCACCCGACTCCGACCCCGCACCCCTGCTGCTCTTCTGCTGCACGTCCGGGAACTCGCACTTCGCCCCACCCACCACACCGCCGCCACCTCCGCTCGACCCCGACATCGCACTCCCCGTCATGCTCTGCGGAGCACCTGCCACCTCCAACCAAACCCGCAACCCCGTTCATCGCACTGCGCCACCACAACTCAACACACCCTACCTCCCACCACCCAGCGCACGCCATCCCCACACCCTTCACAGTCCCCATCCCGTCTCCTTTTCACTGCACCCCACTCCCCTCATCGACCCGTCTCTTCGCATTTCGCAATTCATGCATTTTCCAGCACCAGCCTCGGACTAACCATGACTCCTATTTCCATCCACATGGGACCGTCACCCGTAGTGGCTCATCGAGCTCCACGACTTGTTACTTTCTACCATCGCATCGCCACCACTTCGTGCGCCCACATCACAACTCACACCCTTCACCGACTCCAGACACTCACAGCGCCCACCTAAGCCATCCTCCCCCTTCCACAAACGCCACACCAGACTCCTCACTGACCCAGTGCCCCACCCAACCCTGTGACCCACGCACCTGACACTCCCAGATTCGACGCCCCATTCAGCAGCGCACTATTCGAGAATCCCGCCAGCATGTTCGCGCCCCCCAATTGAGCCCGCCTGCCTCCGCCACCTGCTACCGCGGACGCCTGCCCGCACGGGGGGCCCGCACCGTTGCCCACCACGTTGACATTGCCCGCGCCCGCGCACCGCACAAGAGAAGACGCCGCGACTGTCCGGGCCTGGGCACCGGCCATCTGCTGCCCCACCCACCCACGCTGCTGCCTCCCACCTCGCTACATCAACGCCCGCACTCCCGCTCCTCTACCGCCACCGGATCTCCCTCGCCGCGCATTCCCCTGCTCTGCCCTCCGCCATCCCCCGCCCCCTCCGTCTCTGCCCTGCAGCCACCGGGCAGGGCGCCCACGCCCGGGCGCCCTGGTCCGGTAGCTTACCCCGACCGACGCGCCACCGTTCCCACCCCCGCCCACGCGCCCCGCCTCTCCCCGCCCCCTCTCGCCCGCACTCCGCCCTCAAATGCCTCGTCCTCCGCCTTCACGCATACCCCTCGCTCCCCTCGCGTTCGCCAGCTCCTGCGCTGCCGCGCGATTCGCCTCCGACCGCACCTTCACCCCGCCTGCCAATCGCCTGCCTGCATTCGCTTCGTCCAGACCTCCAAATTGCTCCCACCCGACCTCACCGCATCCGCCTCGCGCCCCACCCAGGCCGTGCCAGGCTGCTTCACACGGCAATGCTCCCAGCGAACGTGCAAGTCCGCCCACGACAGGATCGGACCGGGCAACAGGGACGCTCGCTGCCGTCGCCCTGCAGCTTCTCGTCGGGCCAAGCCACGCCCTCACACTCACCGTTTCCGAAATCCTCACCGTCGATACGCCACCATCCTCCGTCCCCCGCGAACCGCATTCCCACCTCCACCATTCTCACGCCTCGCCCCTCGCCCCACCATGGACTCACGCGACCGCCCCATCACCACCGCACCATTCCACGCCCCGGGAATGTCAACCCCACGACCGGGACCACGTCCAGCTCCGACGTCCAAAGTCTTCCCCCACTCGCTGCCCCGCCTCAGTGCCTCACTCCTAACGCACCCACCACCCACGCTCGCCTCGCGACGGTCGCGCAGCTCCACAATAGGTCATCACCAGCTGCTCCGCTGCAATGATCGTGGTGGGACCTGGTACTGCTCTGAATTAGCCGCGTCCAGCTCGCTCCGCCCTTCGCCTCGCCTCTTCCTTCATCGTCATCGTCGTCGTCATCGTCACCACGCCCTCCCCCACGACGACGCACGCACGCACGCTCAGTCCAAACCGAAGTTTGCCAGCACCGACTCTGTCTCAGAGCTCCAGCTTCGCCACTCCCAGCTCCTCGTACGGTTTCATCGCAACAAGCGCCACCATTTCAGCTGGGGGAGTGCGATTTTGGCTCCGAATCCCGACAGTCTCCGAGTGAAGTTTACAACAGCGCTCAAGAACAAAGCATCGTCAACAATCCGGAAAGGAGGCACACGCCAACTCCCACGAGCCTGGCCTTCTTTTGCTTACGCCTTCCTCGCTTCGCATCCGGGTTTCCCTGCACGACAAGCAGTCGCTGGCTCCGTTGGATACCCGGTGCTGCTGGTTGCCTTTTTGCGCTAGAGTGCGGCCTGCCTGCCCTCCTGCCCGCTCAGTTTTTGGTCTCCGCCGCTGTCGTTGCCGCGCGGGAGCGGCGGGTGTCTAGTGGACTCTCATATCCTCATCCGTCGACATTCTGCGAATTGGGAATTTGGGACCTGAATGAGTTTTTGTGACCTGGTAGATTTCGACTTCATTTTGGGAGATTTGGGAAGGACCTAGCTGAGGGGGAGAAATATCAGCTGTAGTGACACTGAAGTTACTGGGCAGGACTGACTGTCCGTGGTAGTTGACGTGGTAAGTAGTAAATGGTGGAGCCTCTTAAGCCACTCTGAGAACGTTTTGTATTTGGCAGGCTCAAGGCCCCAAAAAAAGTTAATGACATGCATTTAGATTGATATATGTGGAAGTTTTTCATTGATGTGTGCAGACCCAGCAATCCAGTTTTTTTATGAATGTAAGGAGTATGGAAGTTTTGTTGTACATCTTTACTAGGCTTAAGCTTATATTTCTAGTGAAGGTTTCAATGTGAGACATGAGTATGGGCCGCGTTCGTATAATCTAACTTTGCTTCGCCCCCGAACTTTTATTAGAAGAATATGTCTAACTTGAAATGGGATGGTGAGGTTTGTGTTTCAGGACACTTTTCTCATCAAAGTCTATATTATATTAGAACGCTTTTTCTAGCCTAAGGTAGTAGGCTCATAAACGGACCATGTAATGGCTGAAACTGAATTTTGGGAGGTGAAACTTCTTGAAATGTTTTTCAGTAAATTTCCCTTAAAAGACAAGAGGAATTGGCGTTTAACCCAAGTTGTTTCATATTTTTTTGAAGTTTTGTGGAACTAGTTACAAAATTTTGAAGTTGAAGTGGCATATGGCTCTAAAACCATCCACCTCCTCAAATGTACATTGTTGAAGGTGAAGAAAAGCAGCATGTACTAGAGGAGTACCTTTTGAGAAGGTGGACAATTTTAGAGCTTGAGCAAAATATGAGCCTTGTACCTTAGTTCTTTTTAGATTACACAAATGAGCATAGTAGTTTTGACGAATTTGCATATTATTGTAATTAATATCATGATTAGGTACTATAGAATGTGCAAAGAGCCGCATGTTTTGTCACAAAAGCTACTACTGATGTCATGGACTTGGAGGGCAAAGTATGTTATTCCTTGCACTTCTTGAAGCATTTTAAAGCAAAAGGGGCTAATTATGCCATGCAATAATTGGTCCTTGTTGCAAAAATGGTCATTGTTGCAAATTTTGCATTTAAAAACAACATGAAGACTAAAAAATGAGCCCCTTTTGCTTTTAAGGGTTTCTTAACAATTGCTAGTCTTTTGCTTAGAGAGCCTTTAGTGATATTTATTGGTAGAAAGAGGATTGGAAAACCAAGCTTTAGTATTGCAGTAGATTGGGTTCATAAACTAGCTAACCCTTAAGAATTTGAAAGACTCTTTGCAAATAAGACAATACAAGATTATTATTTTTGTATTTAGAATGGATACATACGTTTACTACAATTGAGATCAACAAACAAGTTTGAATATAAATTAATGCGGTTGTAGTGAGCTTTTGGGATCCCAAAGCTTTCAAGAGATCCCAAATTAAAACTCCCTGTTGGTTGCAAATGCCAATTTTACTACAAAGTGTCTACTATGCCCATGGACGTTCAAGGGTTAATGGGCGTTTGGGAACTAACCATTGATACTACTACATCTTGGTTTTTAAAAATATGTTTTCTTATAGTAATTTCTTGTATGTGATGTTGTTTAAATTTCTAAGATGTTATAGCTGCAGAAGTTGTAATTTGAGTGAATCTTTCAGAATTTTGATCTGAAATTAATTTTACTGTAGTAAGGCCGCATTTTTTAGTTGAGCCTCATTTCATATACTGTAATATGAAGATTAGAAAAGTAGAGTTTACAAGGGTTACCTTTTGTGACAGTTGCATGCAATAACAGAGTTGCAGGTTGTGGGGGAACTTAATAATGCTTACCGCTGATTTAGTAATGGGTAATGGATTTTTTTAATGGAGGTGCCCTTGGATAGTATCATTGACAATATGACATCTATGAGCTAACATTTTGATCTAGGCAGGGGCAGGGGGTCGTTGGAACGAGAAAACTCTTGGTAGGCACTGATCTTTCAAAAGAAGCTAGAGATCTTCTTATTTTTTAGAATTTTTTGACATCAGATATTTATTGCGGCCCAAAAGTTTAAAATTAGTTGATTATTATTTTTTCCTGTCAAAAGAAATCCATTATCCCCTGCGGCTCTGAGCAATTGAAAAAGTGTGCACCTATGGTCTTTGCAATTTTAGGTAGATCATCAAGGATTCTATTGTATCTTTTGTGTCTTTTCGGGACACTGTGACTGTTAAAAATTATTATAATTATATTGTGCAACTAAACTGCATTATAAAATTGCCTGGACAATTCCGCCCCTCTATTAGTCACCTCCCACCCCCCCCTTTCATATTTTAATGAGTGCTAGCAAGGACCTTTTTTGTTCTTTTGTTGGTAGAGAGACATGATGCATGTAACGAAATAATGGACAGAATCATCCATGTGTGCACGTTCATTCGACAAAACCTTATATAAAGTGACCACCTAGTGTTTCTTTAGGAGGAATCTGGCAATTTCATCCATTTTTTCACCAGTTTTTTCAATGTTAAGGTGGCCAGGGTTGACTCGAGGTAAATATAGTTGTAAAGATTCGTCTAGAAAATATTCCCTGACTGCTGGATTAGCAAGATAAATTTATACGGGCAGCTACAAATTTTGAAGTTCTTGTATATTTGGAAACTGACCATTCAATGGTATTTTAATTATGTGATTTTCAAATATATCAGGTGATTTCGTTCAGCATTCTCTCGGGGAACTTTTGCTCAATTCGCTATACAGTTTTTCATCTTCACTCGTCTATGGGATTACAACATTTAACCCCTCAAGGATGTTGCCTACCAATTGTTTGTATTTGTACAAGAACCATTCAGTACTTAAAGAAATGACTATATGACAAATATTAAAAATTCCCAAAAAATCC
Organism: Ulota crispa; assembly: GCA_963920765.1. Classification (NCBI taxonomy): domain Eukaryota; kingdom Viridiplantae; phylum Streptophyta; class Bryopsida; order Orthotrichales; family Orthotrichaceae; genus Ulota; species Ulota crispa. The sequence goes on from OY987248.1 coordinate 1,759,999, forward strand.
TAATTGACAAGTAGTATGTCGATGATTTGGTTTGAAACTTACAACTCCAATGGGGTTCATGTGCTATCCAGATACCCCATCCGTATACAACTTGGGAGTCCGTATACAAAGCATCAACATCCTTTAAGGGTCAACTATAAGACCAAGCCCCCTTTTTGGGGACAGATGAGATTTTTGGGCATGTACCTATGGCTAAATTACTTTGCGTGATTTTTTTAAACCTTTTTGGAAGATGGAGAATTCAAAGGTCTACATGGGCATCTAATTTTTTCTTCATTATGACATTTATGGTAGAAGTTAAAAATGAATTTCTAGAAAAAGGTCCAAATTGGGCAGCCCAAAAAATTCTTAAAAATTACATTTAAAATAAATAAAATTATGAAATAGGTTCTTTGGGCTTATGTATAGGTGGGGAGCTTTTAATCATTCAATTTTCATTGATGAGATGAAAGTTATGAGAAGTTTTTGTTTGTGGGTAGGTATGGTTTCTCTCAAAATCACACCTACCTGTAAACAAAAACTTCTCATAACTTTCATCTCATTAATAAAAAATTGAATGATTAAAAGCTCCCCACCTAATTATAAGTCCAAAGAACCTATTTCATATTTTCATTTATTTATAATGCAATTTTAAGAATTTTTTGGGCTGCTCCGGATCTTTTTTTAGAATTTTTTTTTAAAATTCTTCAATAAATGTGAGAATGAAGAAAAAGTTAGATGCTCATGTAGATTTTTGAATCTTGCATCTTCCATAAAAATTTCAGAGAATTATACAAAGTAGTTTAGCTGTAGTTACATGCCCAAAATCCCATTTGTCTCCCAAGGGGACAGTTGGTCCTTTATGGGTTAAGTAGTGCAATGTTGCACTACTTTGCCCCGCATAAAATTCATACAAAGCTGTTTTGATCTATTCAACGTAATGGTTTAGAACGCCCTCTTAACGGCTTATGATTTCTTCTAGTCTTTGAATTCCAAATTTGTCAATTACACACCCCATCATTAGGATAAGTTTGAGACATGTTTATAATCTTCTTCTTTGTATGGGATTTTGTTTCGAAAACATGGCAAGTTGTATGTTCTATTTTTAACACTTTTGATATTTTGTACCGAAAGCTTGATACAATATTCAGAGTAGTTTTTCATTTTTTTGGGCGAAGTCAACATAATAAAGTTCTCTAGGTTTCATTTTTCTTGCACTTAAAAAGACCACTGGAAAATCCTACAATGGTGTTTAAGTTCAACTTGAAGTTGAAACCCTACAATCATGCTCCTAATCATAAAATGACACAATAAATTGGTTTGTACTATGATGGTCCACACCCCAATATTAATTTGTGGTAAACCCTTCAAAAAAATACACCTTACTTTTGGTTTGACATGAAATTCCCTTCATTTCTTTTTCTAAATTTTACAATTATTTATAATATTCAAAAGCCAAACACTTTATGAGACTAGTATGAAATATCACTATAAATTATTGAAATTCTAAAAAAACTGTTCTAATGTAGATGCAAAATGGACGAAAGGTAAGCTCTAAACAAAAAAACTGGTCCTAATGCAGTTGCCCCAAGAATCACAAAAATAATAAGAAGCAACTATAGCGGCTAGGTGTGCATGCATAACCAATCACAATAAACAATTAGCTAAATGATGAATCAATCATAGACTTGGGCAAGAATTGAATAACCCTTCAAACCTCTTATGTGCACATTGAAAACACACATGGAATTGTTTGAAATTGCATATATGTACAATGGATGATTAGCATTGAGATTAATCAAAGGATCCGTACATAAACCACCACAATTAGAGATGTGGACAAAAAGATCCATTCCTCACTCAAACCCTTCCAATGTAATCAATTCTTCACCAAATCTAAAACCAATTACATATTTTCAAAAGCTTGTGACGAGGGACAATATGCATTAAAATTTGAAGTAGAGACTATTCCAACTCCATGCCTTTAAATCATGTCAAGTACAATTAAGCATTATCAAATACGCTAATCATCAACTTCTAGTCTTCCACAAACAATCTTTTTAGCTTTTAACCACCTTTTGAAGCTTGAAATTGCCTCAAATTAAGCAAGCTTCTTGTAGATAGAAAGAGGGATACAATGCACTAAATTTTGACTTGAATCAAATTAAAGAAAGTGTTAAAAAAACATATGAAAAAAGCATTAAATTGTGATTGAATTGCTTTTTAAATCATTACAAAATCCACACTCAATCTAAAACCAATACATTCTCAACTTATTATAAGAACTTTTGAAATATATGATTTAAAATTTTGAATTTAATGAAGTATTGAGTGCTTGGAAAGGGGTGTGATGTAGGAATGGATCTTTGTATCACCATCTATAAGTAACATACTTACACAAAGAAAGATTCACTAAGCAAGTCTGTTGGACTAGTGAGTGTCTAGGGCAATTTGAGCTTCCTTGATAAAAATCGCAAACTTCTCATTTGCAATTGATCTTTAAAGTGCATGCATTGAATCTTGCTTGTAAACTTGTATTCTAATTAGACATTTCTAAAATGTCTAACTAATTTTTATCTATTTGATTCTAATTCAACCAATTTTTTTGACATTTCATTAACCCCTAAAGGACCAAGTCCCCTTTTTTAGCAACATAATAATTTTGGGCAGGTGCATGTCATTGGAGATTTTCATTTTTTAGGCTGAAATTTTAATAGAATGTGGGAACAAGGATTATCTTTCATTAGCACTAAATTTCATGACATTGGAATTAGGAATAAGAAGATATAACCTAATATGTTGTTTTTCCTAAGGCGGACAATATGGACAGATTGTAAAAAATTACTTTTTTCATAAATAATAACTTAAGATTGATTTAGGAGATTTATGTGAATGTGGAAAGCTTCAATCATTCCACTTTGATCAATGAGATGAAAGTTATGAGGAGTTTTTGTTTGCATGCATGCAGTTATAGATTCTCTATCCTAAAATAAAATTTGAAGTCCTTTATCCCCTAAAGCACTGAACACCCTTTTTTTTGGCAACATAGCAATTTTGGGGAGCTCACTACCAATGGGGGTTTCATTTTTTTTCTTTGAAATTTTCACACATGATGTGTTGGAGGAGTAGCTTTAAGGCCCAATAATTTTCATAACTTTTGACTTCATGGTTCAAAAGTGATTGCATGATATGTAGTTTTCTTTGCTCAGCAGTCAACCAAAAAAATTCTTTACAAATTACATTTTTTGAAGTTTGTTTTTTGAAATTGGTTCTTTAGATTTATTTATACTTGGGAAGCTTTGAATCATTCCATTTTTATCAATGAGATGAAAGTTATGAGGAGATTTTATTTGCGGGCAATTACGGATTCTCTAATCTAAAATGAACTTTGAAGTCCATTAATTTACTCAATTTTCAATATTCTAGAAAGAAAACAAAACCTAAAGATGTAGACTATTTATCCCCTAAATCCCTGAGTGTCCCCTCGTGGGACAAATGGGATTTTGGGCAAGTACCTACGGCCTCAATTTTTGTCTTGATTTTTAGAAACTTTTTTTGAAGATAGAAAAACACATTAGCTTTTGGGGAATATAATTTTTATTCCAATCTATGACCAAAAGCAAAAGTTATGCCTAGATAAGCAAAACATTATGGAGATCGAGCAGAATTTTTTTTACAATTTTTTTCTTCTTCTCATAGGCTATAGTTTTTCCGACATCTGAAGCTTTGATTCATTCCATTTGGACTAGTTATGAGAAAGTTATGGACAATTTTGTTTTTTGGGCACCTCAAGCATCTTCTTGAAAAAATAACTTATAAACTTTATTTTTGAATGAAATTTTAACATTTTTCAAAAAAAATGTTGGAAAAGGTGTAGTTTGCTTTCTAGAACAATCTCACCATTGGGATTATTGCATTTCAATTTCATTGCAGGGTTATTTACAATACAGGTTTTTGTTTAATCTCATACCTTCTTCTACCTAATGTTTTTTTAAAGGATGAAAATGAAGTATTTTTTGTTTTGATTTTTTTTGCAAAGATTCTCAATTCAATTTTCCACCATTAAAAATTAAACCCCAAAACTCCATGGTGCAAAAATTTGAAGTTAAAAAAGATTGAAGTCAAATAATCTAATCATTCAAGGTGCAAAAAAGTTTGTTTTTTACATTTTAAATGCAAATATCTTGTAATCTATACGATCAGAGTTTTTGAATTTTTGTTTACACACTCTTATACTATTCTAGTACAAGATCCTACGATTAAATATGCAAAAAGACCAATTTTCAAACTTTTTTACTCTTTGCAATAGAAGTGGCAATTTTGAGTGTTTTTTGACAAAATAAAGGCTCCAGGGATTTAGGGGTTATCCCAACATTATAACCATTGGGATTGGAATTTATCATTTTCATAATTAAGTTCTTAACAATTTGGTGGTTTGAATCATTCTCTATTTCATTTTACTTACTATTGTTTTTTCATGTGTTTCACAATTCCAAATGATTTGAAAATTTTCAAGTGTGTACCTAACTTGCTTTGAAGAACAAATCCAAAAAGTTGCAACCATTTTGGAGTTTTTTTCATACAAACATGACCTTGCAAAGTGCAGCTGCCCGGATTTATGCAGAGCCAAAAAATGACTTTTTGTCAATTCAAACTTAAATATCTAAGAATCTACTTGGTGAAAACTCTTAAAAAATTTCACATCTTTTGATACTAGTTGATTACAAGATCTTACAATTACATTTGTCAAAAAAAAAAATTCTTCTAAAATTTTGTACTTGTACTAGACTAGCAATTTTGGAGCGATTTTGGTGAAAATTTGAGTTTAGTGCTTTACAGATTATTTGACTCAAGTTTTATTATTTTGGAAAAAAGAAAAACCAAATGATGTGGATGTTTATTACAACATTGCCACCATTAATATTTGGCATTTTTCATTTCCATAATTAAATTCTTAACAATTTAGTATTTTGAATCATTCTCTATTTTTTTCACTTATTATTATTTTTCCTTATATTGTACAATTCCAAATGATTTGAAATTTTTTTGACATCTACCCTACTTAGGCAAGACAAGGAATATAAAGAAGCACTATTCATGCAGTCTTTTTTCCTTAGGAAGTTTACCTTCTAAAGGGTAGCTGCTTGCTTTTTCACAAGACGTTCATAAATATTTAAATTGTTGTCACGATGGAGATCTCTTCATCATGTAGATACTTGTTATTTATTTATGTTTGTAATGATTTCAATAAATCAACAGTTGTGGCAAAAAAGATGGTCATGGTGAGAACCACAGTTTGGTGACAGCGCAACGGCCATAGATTCCAGTGCACTGTGCCGTCTTGTCACATATATAGTTCAGGGGGGTAGGTAGCGGGTTGGCTATGCCAATTTCTTGCCTCACTAGCTGCCAAGCCGTGGGCCGCCATCATCGCTCGATGAGTCCCCTGGGGTTCAAATCCGGACCGGCGGGCGATCAGAGACAATCGCTTCTCCAACCAATCAAGTTCACGATTTGGCGACTGAAGACAAGCGTTTATCGCTATTATATGTTTGCAAAGGCACGTGGCTACTTTACCGTGGTGTTTATTTTGTAATTTAGTTATTTTTATATGTTTATTTAGATGTTTTGGAAGGCTCATATATTTTACCATTGTTTGGATAAAAAAATACCAATGATTTAGAAATGAATGAGAAAGGTGTGAAAGGAAAAAGGATTTGGTATTTATGATGGGATTAGAATAGAGAGGCGCATGGGCTGATGTGCCCCACTTTCCTATTCTAGATAGAGTTGAAATTAAAGAGGAGAGATTCCTTTGTTGTTGGAAGTTAGTGGATGAGCGTTAGTGAGAAGAAGGGAGAAATCTCAAAAATTTTATGTGAAATTTTTTCCTGTGTATACATAACTTTGATTTGAAATTTAGAGGAGTTGTTCCTTGGGTGATCATTTTTTCAAAATGAGTTTGCAAATTTGATTTGGAGTTGTGATGCAAAAGTTATGAGTGTTTGAATTTTGGAATCAAAAAGCCAAACTATGAAGAAAGGCTGAAACTTTGACAAGCCATAGCTTATGATCTGTATATCATTTTACAACAAGACTTAGAGAAAGTGTTCATCTTAGCTTCAGCTCTTTAGAAAATTATTAAATTCAAGATTTGAAACTTAGAAGAGAAAGTTATGCAATGTGAAGGATTGGAGGTGGCTGCCTTTTTGTTATGAGAAGGCTGAAACTTTGAAGAGCTACAACTTCTAGAAAATATGAAATTTTTTTTTTAAAATTTTAGAAGTGATAGTTTGTTGTCATGACTTTCCGTAATGTCTTTAATCATTCTATTTGAAATCTTATTGAAGAAATTATAGTGTGTAGGAGTTGGGGGTTTGGATGCTCTCTAAAAAATTGAGAACCACACTTTGATTGACTAGAATTTTTAGACAAAGTTTTATTTTGAAGTGAAAATTTTAAGAGTTGTAGCCAGTGGTATCATTTTTTCAAATTAATATCACATTTCTATAAGTGATGTGTAGAATAAAAGTTATAGAGGTTTATAGAGGCTGTGTTTAGTTTGCAAGGAGGAAGAAAAGCCTCTACTTTGGACCCGCATAACTTTTGGAAAATAGCTTAGATTGAGTTGAAACTTAGAGGGATTTTAGAGGGTTAGAAGAGCTTTTCAAATTGCTATTATGCTTAGCATTTGGATCTTTGAGCCATCTGTGGCACTAGAAAAAATGTTGCAACCTTTCTAGGACTTGTTATTTGTGATTTTCCTCATTGTTTTTATTAAAACATAAAGACTTGAAGACATGAAGACTAAACATCTAAAGAGTGAAGATCAAGATCGAAGACAATTTTAGTCAGCAACGCACAATCGCAGCGAGACACCCTGCATGTTCTTAAGGCGTGCTCCTCTCAACCTGACACCGTTCTATCTTCCCATTCTCATGGTAAAGAATTATCTAAATTTTTTTTCACATCTTATGAAACTATTCTATTACAAGATCGTACAGCCACATATGCATAAAAATGATTTTGTTTTTAAATTTGGTTGATGCTCTAAAATGGCAATTTTGGAGATTTTTTGATGAAAATGTTGCTTGGTCATTTACGGGTTAAGCTGACTTTACTATTATTATTTTTTTGGATCTCCTCGCTTATTAGGACTAGGTATGTAATTTAACCCCTAAAGGATCAGGTCCCTTTTTTTAGAAACATGGCAATTTTGGGCAGGTACTTATGATTGGAGCTTTTCATATTTTAGTCTGAAATTTTAATAGAATGTGGGGACGAGGTTTATCTTTCATATGCACTAAATTTCATGACATTTGGAATTATGAGTAAAAAGTTATGGCCTAATATATTGCTTTTTACATTCAAAGGGCAGCTTGGGCAGATTTTCAAAAATCATTTTTTTAGAAACAAAAATTTTAAATTGGTTTAGGAGATTTTTGTGAATGTAGGAAGCTTTGGATTTTTCTGTTTTAATCAACAAGATAAAAGTTATGAGGATTTTTTGTTTTTGGGCAATTATGGATTCTCTACTCCAAAATAAACTTTGAAGTCCTTTATTTTACTCAATTTTCAACATTTTGGAAAAAGAACAAAACTAAAGGATGAACATTGTTTATGACAACATTATGACCATTGGGATTGGCATTTTTCATTTTCATAATTAAATTCTTAACAATTTAGTATTTTGAATCATTCTCTACTTCTTTTTACTTACTAATGTTTTTCCATATGTTATACAGCTCCAAATGATTTGAAACTTTTCAGACATGTACTTTACTTAAGTGGAATAAGGAATTTAGAGAAGCACCATCCACATGGCCTTTTTTCTTAGAAATTTCACCTTTTGAAGGGTAGCTGCCCGGTTTTGCATAAGACGTTTTTGAATATTCAAACCATTCTAACTTCCAATCCACGTGGTGAAAAGCGCTGAAATTTTTTCCACATCTCCTAAAACTATTCTTCTACAAGATCTTACAATCATGTATGCATAAAAATGTTGTTATTTTCAAATTTGGTTGATGCTCTAAAAATGGTAGTTTTGAAGAGTTTTGGTGAAAACTTTGCTTGGTCCTTTAGGGGTTAAGGGTTAAGAGTTTTGAGGTTTGGTTCCAAGGTTATAAGCTCTTACATCAAAATTTGATTGCTGATGTCTCATGGACAAGAGCCTGCCCTTTAGCCTGGGTAGCAACATGACCACCTTCTTATCCATGGATCATGCAGTATGACACCTTGTAACAAAGTTTGTAACTTTGTTTCAAAAAAACATGAACCTGGCCAATATCTTTTCTTTTTATCCTTTTAACCCCTAAAGGCTCGAGGGTGTGTTTCGAGAAAAACGCTCAGAAACTGCCGCCTTTTAGTACATTGCCCAAAATTGAATTATTATTATTATTATTATTATTATTATTATTTTAAAACTTCAACCGTATAGAAGTATGTTAAAAAAATAATCCAATGTGCAAAAAAAATTCAGCCCATGTGATTGCACGGATTGTAAGATTATAATGTTTCAAGTGAGAAAAACTTTTTTTTTTAATTCCTGCAAAACAAGGTCAGCAGGCTTTGAGCCTTCCTAAAGTAAAATATTTGCTCTACACAAATTTAAGTTTTTTGATCTATCGCAAGTATATGATGTTAGAGTCACTCATGAAAATTTTCAAGAGCACATATAGAACGTAGCTTACTCTAAATCACCCTGCAATGCAAGGAGGTTAAGTGAATTGTCAATACATTAGTCATTCTTTCATGATTTCTTGTGCATTAAAGAAGTCTTTTATTTGAAATCTAAATGGTGAAAAGTTATAGGCTAACTTCTGGAATATGTGAAAAAACAATTTACAAGTTTTGGTTTATAAATTGAAAAATAATAGGCTATGAAGTTAGAGGAAAACATTTATTCTTGAAACTGCCCAAATATAGTTAACAAAGTTTGACTCCTTTCAAACGTGATGAGAGAGCTCAAATTTTTATTTATTTTTGACAATTGTATACTATTTTTTTAGTTACATACATGCAAATTTCAAAAGTTGATGAGAGCTATAGCATGAGATTCTCCAAAGATGCCCAAATTGCCCGATTTGCCCAAATTCTTTTGGATAGCATAACTTTTGAATTGAGCATCTGATTGGGGAAAAATTTATATTTTCACTTAGGAAATACATGTTTACACCTTGTGTAACAATTTTGAGAACACCCAGTAAAAATTGACTCCTTATAATCCTACTCGAGTTCTCAAGTGGCTGTTGAACAAACACTTGGTCCTTTAATCCCAAAAGGACCATTGTCCATTCGAGGGACAAATGAGATTTTGGGCAGGTATCTATGGTCTCAGTTTTTGTTTTTATTTTTTGAAATTTTTTTGAAGATAAGAAAATGCATTAGCTTCTGGGGAATATAATTTTTATTCCAATAAATGCCAAGGAGCAAAAGTTATGCCCAAATAAACAAAAATTTGGGGGTCCAGGCATGAAATGAAATTTACAAAAACCTGATTTTTTCTAAAATTTTTCTACTCGTAGATTATATCTTTGCTTACATTTGAAGCTTTGATTCATTCCATTTGGATTAGTTATGAGAAAGTTATGGACAATCTTGTTTTTCGGGCAATTCAAGCATCCTCTTGAAAAAATAACTTATAAACTTCATTTTTGAATGCAAATTTAACATTTTTGCAAAAAAACTATTAGAGAGGGTGAAGATTGCTTGTTAGAACAATCTCACCATTGGGATTATTGTGTTTCAATTCCATTGCAAGGATATTAACAATATAGGTTTTTGTTCAATCTCAAACCTTCTTCTATTTAATGTTTTTTTAAGAATGAAAATTGAGTATTTTTTGATTTGGTTTTTTCCCAAAGATTCTCAACTCAATTCCCCACCATATAAAAATAAACTTCAAAACTCCATAGTACAAAAATTTTAAGTTAAAAAAGTTCAAAGTCAAATATTTTAGTTGTGCAAGGTGCAAAAAAGCTTGTTTTTTAGACTTTAAACGCAAATATCTTGCAATTTGTGTAGTCAAAGTTTTTAAGTTTTGAATGACATATTTTTATACAAGTCTAATACAAGATCCTACGGTCAAATATGCAAAAAGACCAATTTTCAAACTTTTTTTCTCTTTGCCATAGAAATGGCAGTTTTGAGTGTCTTTTGACAAAATAAAGGCCATGGTCCTTTAGGGGTTAAGGGTTAAAGCAAACACCTTATTGAGAAATGCTCACATATTCTTCTATACTCCCTCTATCCCATTATAAAGCTCCAAAAAATTTCTCCATGAAGAATTATTTTTATTTTTAGTCATTATGCTAGTAACAAATGTATTCTAGAATCAATATACCACCTACCAAATACTTGCAAAATCTCAAGTTTTTATGTTGTCTTATAGACACCCAAACTCCATGCAAAAAGTATCATATTTGTGCATAGTTTGTGAATATTGCGGTGTCCTAATGGTAAGTATTCCATCATGTAGATATTTGTGGTTTTATTAAACATGTTTGGATTTCAATAGGTGATATATTTTGTCTTTAATTAAATAAAATTGCTAAAAAGAACGTGAGTAGATTTGAAAAGTGTGAGAGGATTTGGAAAGCGTGAGAAGATAATAGGATTAGTATCTTGATTAGGGGTTAGGTAGAAGTTAAAAGATGAGCTAACACATCCCACGTGTCCTTCAATTTTAATAAGGATGAAAAAAGAAAAAAATGTTTCTCTTTAGCAAATGTGAGTTAAGTGTATGTCAAAGTTAACTATCAGTTAGGAAATCCAAACCTTGAGGGGAAAATAGCTCTTGGTGTACGTATCTTTTGTCTATGAAATTGTGAGAGTTTGTTCTTAGTAAGGAGAGGTTTTTGAATTGTGTTTGCAACTTTGACTTGAAGCCATGATGCAAAAGTTATGATTGCTTGAACTTGAGGATAGTCAAGCCATTTGAGGTAGAAAGACTGAGATTTTGACAAGCCATAGTTGATATTTAATTCATTATTTTGCAAGAAAATGTAAAGAGTGTGTTCTTCTTAGTCTTAGCTTTCTAGAAAGCTATTGCACTTGATGTTTGGAGCATTTGAGAAGAAGATATAAAAGAGCAAAGGCTTGGAGGTTGTATATCTTAGGAGAATGGAAGGCTACAACTTTAAAGAGTCATAGCTTCTGGTTAGATTCATGCTTACTTTTTAAGTTTGTAGGGATAATAGTCTGTTAAATTATCTCTTCAAATTGTTATCACTTATATTATTTAAAGGATTATTGAGAGAATTATGTTAAGTTGAAGTTGGGAGGTAGACTGTCTTTTTATAAGAGGAAGGCCGCAACTTTGATGAACCATAATTTTTGGTTTGTTTGGAATAATTTTCTTTTGAAAAATCTATAGGTAATAGCTCATTAGATTAGTTTTGTAAATTGTTATCATTCAAGTTGTTTGAAAGATTACTAAAAGAGTTATGATTTGTAGAAGTTAAGAGGTTGGGTATCTTCTTCAATTAAGATATCCAACTTTAATTGGCTATAGCTTTTGGACAAAGTCTTAATTTTTGGTGAGTTTTTAATGTGTTGTACATAATAACATCAACTTATTGAATTGCTATCATACTTGTGTTTTAAAGCTATAACATAAATATTATACAACTTCAAAGAGTTAGTGGTTGGTTTACTTAAGATGGAGAGGAAGCCCCACTTTGTTTTTTTTTCAAATTTTGATAATAGATTAGAGTGAAATGAGAATTGAGGATTTGAGAGAATTTAGAGGTTTGATAGATTTGGGGATTTGAGGGACTCAAAGAATTGAATAGAAGCCCATTTTTGAGAGCATGTGCTCTCTAGAATTCTCTTTTGAAAATTTGTAGTAGAAAAAAACCATTTTGCAAAGTACATGCTCTCTAGAATTTTGTTTAGAGTTTGTGATAGAGGAGCCTATTCTGCAAATCAAGCGCTCTTTAGAGTTTTATTTTGAGATTACAACAAGATAAATCGACAACACATATAGTTGCAGCCAAACACCTCGCTTGTTCCCAAGGCGCGCTCATCTTAACCCGACAATGGGCTCTTCATTATTTTAGTCTTTGTACTAATGACACATGCGTTTTATAATTAATATACCATCTACCAAATGTGTTCAAAATCTCTAGCTTTGATGTTGCCATTTGGGCCCCCAAATTACATGCAAAAAATACCATATTTGTACATGTTGCTAGTTCCTCATTAACCCCTAAAGGACCAAGTCCATTTTTCCGTGGAAATCACTAAAAACTGCCACTTTTGGAAGAATGAATGCAAAGGTAGGAAATTTTTTTTTTTGAAAATTCATCCATAGGATCTTGCCCTAGACTATGGGAGGTACTTGCGAGAAAAAAATCAATTCATTCTAGATGTAGAGGAGTGAGATATTGGCATCCAAAGTGCAAAAAAAAGTTTTTTTCCCTATTGCCCAAATTTTTTAAAAGCCTTTGACCACTCTGATATCAAAAAAATTGCTCTACGCAAAGTTGAGGTTTATTTTTTCCATGTTGAAGACCAAGTTAGGTATGAGTAAGGGAGAAAATTCAAATGAATTGGAGGTGTGGATCATACTTTGTAAAATATTGTAAGGTTGTAAGGCCATGACATTTGCATATACATTAGGCAAGATTTAAGGATTTATGTAAAATTGAGAAATATGAATTACTTTGATCCAAATGGTGAAAACCAAGGAGTCTTAGTCTACTACAACGTGAAAAAAAAGTCAAAAAAAAAATTAAAGCACTAAATTTAACAATGAGCAAAAAGAATGGAGGTTTGGGAATTCCATACATGCCTCCAAACTAAAACTTCTTAGTCATCAATCAAATGTAATTGATTCAAAGCTTTCCACATATATAAGCATTTAAAGAATAAATTTCAGATTTTTATTTTTTTTAAATGCAAATTTTAAAGAAATTTTTTGGGCTGCCCCGATTATCCGCCTTCTCATATTTTTTAGAAATTCATGCATAACTTCTTCAATAAATGTCAAAATGATGAAAAAATTAAATGTGCACGTACATTTTTGAATTCCCCACCAACCTCAAAAATTTCAAAAATTTATAAAAACTAGTTTAGTCATAGGTACATGCCCGAAGCCCATTTGTCCCTCAATGGGACAGTTGGTCCTTTAGAGGTAAGAACATTCATAAGCGTTAGTGTAAGGATTTTGAACATGATGACTATTAATAAACATCTAGCAAATTATAGGATCATGTCAGCAACAGAAAAATAATGAGTTTGCACTTTTGAATGTGTTATTTGGATTCTGTGAGAATAAGTTGTGAAATTTTAAAGAGCAAATTGCCATTGTAGCCATTATCAACACTAAGGATTCATGTTCACATGTTGTACATCCTTGTAATTACATCTATTTACTTCTATAGATTTTCCAAGATTTTAGAGGTGATAGTTATGCATGGGGACACTAATGCTTATGGGTGTTCCTACTTTATTGATGATTTAACCCCTAAAAGACCAAGGAGCCCACTTTGGGCTTTATGAGAACTTGAGCAGGCTCTATTGACTTCATAATTTGGAAATTTTTCATGAAATATTTAGGATGAATGCTACTCATCACAATCTACATGTAAAGTTTTATTTCATGTCATTCCTATAAGTAATGCAAAAGTTAGAAGGTTTTTTCAATTTCAATGTTAAACTGGGCAGCAAAAAATATGTTCTAAAATTTTTAAATTTTAATTTATAGAATTGCATAGATTGATATCTACTAAAAAAATTGAATTACTCAATTCCAAATAATGAGGTAAGAGTTAAAAGGAGTTTTGTTTTGCGGGCAATGAAGGTAGGAAGACGGTAGAAAAAACATATAAAGTTATCTTTTACTCTCAATTTTGAAAATTATCAAATGAAAATGGAATTTAAAGTTACTAATTGTTTGTTAGAGCATTCTCACCATTAGGATTAACAATTTTCAAATTCTTCCAAAGCTTATTAGCATATTAGTTATATCTTTCCTTCATCAATACTTTTCACTTTACAATTTTTGTAAAAATGAATCCAATTTTTTTTTGGTTAATTCTTTTTATGTATATGCTTTTGACCCATCTTCCAACATATTGCCAAAATTGCACAAGAAATACAACATATGTGTTTTTCTCTAAAAAGTTTGAAAAACAAAACTTCACCTTCTAGAAGGACTTTAAAAGCCTACATTTTGAAGTTTAGGCACATCAATCTTGATATTGGTGGGGATATTCATTCTGAAATTTTGGGACAATGTACTTGTGCAAGTCAACCAAAGGATCCTATGGTTGGATTTGTTACAATAGTAAGTTTCAATGAAGATTTTGACCTTGCTTTAGGAACTAGTAATTTGAAGCAATTTTGGGCCTCTAAACCCAAAAGAATTTTAGGGGTTAAAAATAAGTAGCAACAATGGTACCTCATATGGGCAAGGCCAAGCTTGTTAGGAGAGGAATGCTCCCTAATTGCTTAATTTGCCCTCATGAGATCATTGGACATGACAAACGCTTTTTCAACAATTGAAATTAGCATAATGGAGCTTTTTAGTGGAGCAAGAACTATGCCTAATTTGGAGCCTTATATTGGAACTAAGGAAGTATTATATTACAATAGTAAGGGCCGGTTCAAACTGGGTCCCAAGTCCCAGTTCACGAAGTCCCATCGGAATGCAAAGTCCCATCTTTCTAGGCTAGAAAAAATGGGACTTCGGCAAAAAGATGGGTAGCCAAAATGCTAAACTCAATCGTGGAGTGAAATCACACTTTTTTTGGCACCAAAACTTGGAAAAGTGCTACCATGTAGGCTCCATGTAAGCAAGTGGGATGTGGGACTTGGAACATAGTCTGAAACCCAAAGTCCCGTCTTTTGCCTCTCCGCCAATCAAATTCTCAGATTTCAATGGGACTTGGGATGTGGGATGCAGTCTAAACTGGCCCTAAGAGTGTTGAATAATGGTTCTTGTTAATGAAATACTCTGCCAGAAATTAAGAGATTGAGCCATATCAAAACAAAGTAGTATTTTAATGGGTGCCTCTTTTGAAAACCAAACCATATATGAAAATTTGTTGATGGGGTACACATGTCATTCACCCATTGGTGGTTAGACAATTCCAAAAGAATTTAGAGGGATAGATGTGTCACTATTTTACTGGTTAAAAATTTGAAAATGGTGCTTGTCACTGGTACCTATCCACCCCATACTTGTATTTGTGTGATACTAGTTTGGCTAACAAATGATATGGGACATTTGAAATCTATTTGTTGTTTGTTGTATCCTTGAGGTAGGATGGAGAATTGGCAGGGTGGAGTTTTCCAAATTTTTACGCAGTCGAGTGGTTGAACTTTGGTTGGTTTTTTTTTATATATATACAAGTCTTGATCCCATTTTGCTACCGCAAAATGGTCTCAAGACTCGTCTATCATGGTGGTGTGGGATTCAAGTTGGGGGATTTTGAAAAACAAAAAAGAGGAAAATTTATTAAAGAATGAGGTTGCCCCATTTAGCATAGTAGAGGTAAACTCAATGTTTCCATTTAGCATAGTAGAGGTAAATGCAATGTTTCCATTTAGCATAGGTAGATGAGTTGGCAACCCCATTTAGAATTTTTTTGTACAAATTCCACTTGAAATTTTTAGTAAAACAAAAAACATCCAATGAGGTAATTTTAAATTTAAATAACTAAAATTGAAATAAAAATAATTAATAAAGTCTCCAACATTAGAGAGGAAGAGGGAGAAAATCTACCATAGAGGAGGGGGGAGGAGATTCTCTCCATTTAGCATAGCTGAATTGATTTGAAGTATATTGAATTTCAATTTCAAAATTAATAAAATCCCTAATATGGTTCAATCAATCCAATCCTTAAATTCAAATCAATTTGCCCCTTCATCTCTCTCTCTCCACCCCTTTGTAGTCGAATTTCAATTCCAAGTTGGAAAAAGATCCAATGGGTTCCAATTTCAACTGCAAACTAAGAGCTATCCAATAAGGTTCATTGAGAATGTCCTTTCATTTCCCAGATTCAACTCAATGCCCCTTTGCCCTCGGCCAATCACAAATTATCAAGCCGATGCACAAATACAAAATACACTATGGATAGTGGGCATTCTTTTATAAGGATAGACAAGTCTTGATCTCATTTTGCTACCACAAAATGGTCTCATGACTCGGCTATTGTGGTGGTGTGGGATTCAGGTTGGGGGATTCAAGTAGGAACTTTGTGAAATGGTCTCATATTGGACGCTTCTATTTAAAACAGCTGCACCACGTGAAGGTAGCAATCCATGTAGCCATTTTTGCTTTTTGCAAGGGATTTCAACCTCTGAGTACCGTCATTGTAGATTCTACCTAGGTCTTCCAATAAATCTCATGATCAAGTTGTGCTCCAAATAGTCACCGCAACAACTCCTTGTACACAACATTGGTTGTTGTTTCACCGTTCTGACAATGTAGTGCCACATTCCCAACACTGGTAACTCGAGACAATGCTACATACAACTGACCATGCGTGAATACGGGCTCTAGCAAATAAATGCCCACCATTCCCACGGTCTTGCCTTGCGCCTTGTTGATCGTCATTGCAAATGCGAGCTGTATTGGAAATTGCCGCCGCAAAAGTGTAAACGGCTAGCGATGACCAGTGGACGACGTGGTAATTCTTGGGATGTTCCATACGGTGCCTGCATGCGTACCACCAACAATCTCTGCCACAACCAAACGGCGTGCAAGATGTCGAACAATGAGTTGGGTCTTGTTGCATAGGCCGGAACTTGCATCTAAGTTTTGCAATAATATAACAGATACTCCAATCTTCAAAGCTAGCTGATGTGGGGGCATTCTAGCTAAGGTGATCACATTAAGAAACTCACTTCCAATCTCCATGGCTCAATCATCTCCCACTGCAACTGTGTCTGCTGACAAAAAAACATGCTCTTCTTCGAGCATTGTTGTAGCAATCTCTGTGTTAATTCTGTTCACAACTGCGTTTTTTGTTGTTAAGATAGCCCGACCATCCATATATCCGGGGTGTACATATTGCATAGGAAGATTTGCAAACATAGTGTCAATAAGGTTTTGAAGACTTATGCAACGTGTAATCCCAGGGTATAGAGCAACCTCCAATTCAGCAGATGGTGCAGCGCCCACATATGGCAGAGGGGGTTGGTTTGATTCAAGAACTGTAGCTTCAATATCAACTCTGACACAAAGAATGTATTTTGCATATGGTCGAGAATCTGGGTCTGCATGCAATCGCATATTTTCTGTTAGTGTCAAAATATGCACATGCCTCCAAAGCATCAACTACTTGAGGGCTGTACCAACGATTACCGGGCGCGATCCTTGAGCCACAATATGTGCACACTGCCAAAAGTCGCCGCCAAATACAACCACTCTTCTACCAAAAGGAGAGTTGGGCCGCTACAGTATATCTCGTAAAGTTTGATCCACTGCTTTGGCGCAATGTCTGTATTGGACTAGGGCCTCATCCCAAACAATAAGTTTGGCTGCACGAAGCACGTTAGCAATGTCAAATCTTATTCAGATGCCACAGATGAAATCTCTATCAATATCTATAGGGATTTTGAATACTAAATGCGCCATCTGCCCACCATCTAACAAAAGAGCTGCAATTCCAGAAGAAGCAACAGCAAGAGCCACGTCACCTCCTCTTTGAACAAAAGCCAGTGAGGCGCTGTACACAAATGTCTTGCCGGAGCCCCTTGGTCCATCAAGGACAAAGACTTTGCCTTTGTCAAGGTATACAACGTCAAGAATCAATGTGACGGCCCTTTCTTGGTCAATGTTTAGGAGAATTAGGCTTCTTTCCACCTGGATCTGCAGCTCAATCTTGTCGTAATTAAGTTTTGCTGCTAGGTACGCATTGACGCGCTTAACTCCCACGGGTGCGACTGCCAAGGGCATTTGCAGAAAGTCTTGCAAGCATTTATTTGCCAACGCTAATTTTGCATCCATAAGCAAAAGGGAATCATTATACGCCTCTTCAACGGTCCCGCCTTCATTTCTTCTTTGATATCACGTGTCATGGGACATTTCATCTCGATACCTCTCTCACAATACCTCTGGATGCAAAGGGGAGCAAAACAACAATAGAGTGACAAATAGATTTCTCAATCTTTTTGCATTTTGGTCAACACATGCCTTGCGCATGCATGCATCCTACTCCATGTCGTCTTGCAACAAACCCAATGCACCACAAGCAGACTGAAAGGTTGGATACACAATGTCATCTACTGTTTGTAGATTTTCAAATGACATCGCTCTTGGTACAACGGTTAATTTCACTCATAGGTAGAATCACTCACCCGCTGTTGCATGAACAAAATACATTTGACCAACAGTTTCTTTGCCACTTTGACGTGCAAACCAAGCTTTTTCTCAACATTTCCATACGTGCCGGCGTGGGAAATCAATGTAAAGTACATGTCGTGAATCTTCATATTTTTAATTATATGCAAAATACCCCGTCAATGTTGTTCTCTAGTTCGCAGCACGTTTTGCAACAGCTGCCAGGTCCTCATGAGCATTGAATAATATGTTATGTTGTCCTGGCAAATGAACTTCCAATTGTTTAACAAGAGGCCACTCCACATGTTTCTTAAATGACAACAACAAATCTACAGCTTCTGCAGCACTCATATATTGTGCATCAATATATTGTTTGATCTCATTTGTTGGTCCGTCTACCTCTACTGCAACGCAATCTTGACCCTTTTAGATGTACTTGAACACGTACTTCACACTCCAAATCCTCATAGAAACCTCCACATTTATGTGGGCATTGAACTTCTTGGTCAAATAGGGGTTATGAGGGACCACCCACTGATTGTCGTATATGAATCCATTGAGGGTTTTTGGAACATGCGACCATTGTTGCAGCGTCGGTACACGGCGTATCCATCTTCTCCTTGAGTTGTCTCTTCAAAAAATGAGTTTGGATAATGTTTTTTACAACGGCCATCCACCATACAACAGGCATTTGGATACTCCGCATCGCAAGGTCCATGCAGAAGACATTTGGTAACCGTTGCGTAGAGTTTTGCATTATCCTTCAAAGGTAGCTCAGCTAAAACCAAACAATCAATATCGTCCACTATTGTCACCTTCTGTGCATGAGGAAAAATCAATAGCAAGTGCATATGCGGCAAGCCTTGTTTCTGATACTCTCTTGTCTAAATGTTGCCCACGACTTGTGCAAACCATCCCATCTTTACCAATCCCTTCAAAAGAGTCTTGGTCTTCATTTGAAACACTCAAGCAACCAATTTTGGGCGATCCGCAAGCGTCTGACCTTGTTGAAGTTCAGAAATAACTTTTGGCCAATTGGGATTGCATGTAAACATTAAGAATACATTGGGTGTACCCATTGTACAAACAATGGCCATAATATCCTGATACGCCTGCATCATAAATTGAGGGGATCCGGGAAAACTAGTAGGCAAAACAACTCTACGGCCGGCTTGAGCCAAATCAACCCCAGCATCTTGCTGCAACATGTCCACCAATCCCTAATACAGTTCAGCCGGAAGTAGTGCTTGATTGTGGTTCAAATAGTTGAGCGTATTCTGCTCCGTTTTGGCAGTAACGTCAACAATATATTGTTGAAATAGCCGCCTTCCAAAGTGTAATGCAGACATCTCTCTGGTAAAATGCAATCTTTGTGCATAGAATGCACTCATTGTGACTCTATGTTGAGCTCCTCCCTTGTTGCTCTATAGACAAATATTCTCGGATCATCCATCTTCTCTTGCCAAGAATAACAACGGATACTGCAAAGGATCATACGATGGTGCTAACTCACTCATTTGTAACAAACCACCTCTATATTGTTGTTGTACAATGACATCTCGATTTCCAACCTCCCTTGGTTCTTCAGGGATGACCATAGCAGCTTCATCGGCATTTGGTGCAATGTATCGACGTGGATCTCTTTGGTCGTACTGTTCGCGAGCAGCCGTGATAACAATTCGAACTACCTCAATAGGATTTGCAACCATGCGGTTTGCTGCACGCACAAAGACATTGACATATGGATTTGTATGTTCGAGGATGGCTCTAATGGTAGTCAAGGTCCCAGGATTGAGGTTTGGATTCTACAGTTCACAATTTTGACCCTCATGTGCTGTGTCGTAAACATATGCCTGAAGAAAACGTGGTTCTTGCCCTTCTTCCGGTACCATCCCACCAATCATGTGGTAGTATCCTCCATGCACTTTGTAAGTGTGCACTCCTGGTCCAAGTTCAAAGCCCACACTTTCAACTTGCGTAGATGTAAATGCAAACGTAGCATTATACGATCAAATCTTCCTGTGCAAATCAACGTCTCCAAAGTCTTGCAATAATGCTAAATATTCTCAAGGGTTATGAATTGGCGGCAACATGATCTTACCATGTGCACAGCACTTGCTATACTTTGGTGCTTGAATTGAGCTACCCGTCTTCTCTTGGAGCCAATAGCGTGCCCCACAAAAATGGCACTCTTGGTTCATGCCTTCTATAACCTCCATGTCTACCAATGGATCTGCCATAGGAAAACGAATGTCCCCCAATCTGGATGGGCGAGCAGCTTGAAGATGATCCACTTGAGCTTGTCTTTGATGATGTTTCCTCTATCGCTCGGCTTCCACTGCTTGTCGCGCTTCTCGCGCATCCTCCGCTTCCATCTCTCATGCTATCCTCTATCCCTCGGCATTTGCTGCTTGTCGCGCTTCTTGCGCATCATTTGCTTCCATCTCTTGTGCTACCTTTTGTCGCTCGGCTTCCACTGCTTTTTGCGCTTCTCGCGCATCATTTGCTTCTATCTCTCATGCTATCCTCTGTTGCTTGGCATTTGCTGCTTCTTGCGCTTCTCGTGCATCATGTGCTTCCATCTCTTGTGCTACCCTTTATCGCTCAGCTTCCACTGCTCGTCGCGCTTCTTGTGCTTCCATCTCTTGTGCTACCCTTTATCGCTCAGCTTCCACTGCTCGTCGCGCTTCTTGTGCATCCTTTGCTTCCATCTCTCATGCTACCCTCTGTTGCACAGCATTTGCCAACTGTTGTGCTTCTCGCACACCATCAGCTTGTAAAGCCCAACGGCATTCTTGAGTCTTAGCTTGCGCAACCCGACATGCGACGATTTGCATGAGTCTTCTACGCTTTGCAGCAGCTATTCTCCTTTCCTCCACATTATTATAGATGCGTCGTCTTCCGCGGCCTCTTTCTACACGGGGATGCATGGTGTAGGTTAGACCAAAGTGGTGTCAACTCTCAAGAACTCTACTCATTCACTAACACTTGCATAAACATCACATGTGTTTTTTGATATTCTTGTGTAGTTTCCAAATTATTCTACTTTAACAATTTTTATTTTGAAGTTTAGACTCTACAAACATTTTGCGCAAGTATAAAGTTCTTTTTTTCAAAATTTGCAATAGTTAAGTTCATGTGCTTTCTTAACCCTTAAAGAACTATTGTCTCTTGGATAAGGTATTTCAAAGATTTATATTCATAGTTATTTTGTTTTCTTACTGCCTACATGACTGTTGCTCCTTTGGTAACAACTAGGATTTTGGGCATGTACCTATGGCTAAACTACTTTGTGGGGCATGAACCTATGGCTAAACTACTTGTGCAATTTTTTAAAACTTTTATAGAGATGGGGAAATCAAATGTGTACGTGGGCATCTAGTTTTTTCTTCATTCCAATATTTATTAAAGAAGTTTTGCATAAATTTATGAAAAATAGCTGAGGGCAAGTAACCCTTTTTTTTTTAATTTTGTTTTTTAAAACTAAAATTTAAGTTTTGATTCTTTAGATTAATATAGATGCACGTAGGTATGGGATTTCCAAACCTCCGTTCCTAGGCAAATTTCATGGCCATATGGAATTTCACACAAAATGTACAATTTGGTGCTTTGCTTTTTTTAGATCTTTGTGTGTTTTTTAAAACTTTACATAAATCCTCCAATTTTGCCTAGTCTATGTGTAAACTTCATGGCCTTAAGGATTTTGGTACTTTGCTTTTTCTAGATCTTTGTGTATTTTTTTGTTTACTCATTTTATTTTCTAAGTTGGAGAAGACTAAGATTACTTTGTTTCTACCGTTTGGATCAAAGAAATTCATATTTTTAAACTTTACATAAAACCTCCAATCTTGCCTAGTGAATATTCAAATTTCATGGCCTCATGGAATTTGGTGCTTTTCTTTTTTTAGACCTTTTTGTACTTGTTTGTTTACTCATTTTATTTTCTGACTTGGAGAAGACTAAGATTCCTTGATTTATACCATTTGGATCAAAGAAATTCAGATTTCTAAACTTTACATAAATCCTCCAAAATTTGGAGCTTTTCTTTTTTTTCATAAATCCTCCAATTTTGCCTAGTGAATATGCAAATTTCATGGCCTCATGGAATTTGGTGCTTTTCTTTTTTTAGACCTTTTTGTACTTGTTTGTTTACTCATTTTATTTTCTTAGTTGGAGAAGACTAAGATTCCTCGGTTTCTACCATTTGCATCAAAGAAATTCATATTTTTAAACTTTACATAAAACCTCCAATTTTGCCTAGTGAATATGCAAATTTCATGGCCTCATGGAATTTGGTGCTTCTCTTTTTTTACATCTTTGGATAATTGTTTGTTTACTCTTTTGATTCTCTAAGATGGAGAACACTAAGATTCCTTGGTTTATACCATTTGGATCACAAAAATTTAGAGTTTTAAACTTTACATAAATCCTCCAAAATTTGGAGCTTTTCTTTTTTGAGATCTTTTTGTATATGCAAATTTCATGGCCTCATGAAATTTGGTGCTTTTCTTTTTTTAGATTTTTGTATTTGTTTGCTCACTCTTTTTATTTCCAAGTTGAAGAAGACTAAGATTCTTTGGTTTCTTAATCCTTACATAAATCCTCTAGTTCTTTTGTTTACTCTTTTTGTTTCTAAGTTGGAGAAGACTAAGATTCCTTAGTTTCTACCATTACAATCAAAGAATCTTAGATTCCTTGGTTTCTACCATTACGATCAAAGAAATTTAGATTTTTATACTTTTCATAAATCCTATAATTTTGCCTAGTATATATGCAAATTTCATAGCCTCATGGAATTTGGTGCTTTTCTTTTTTTAGATCTTTGTGTAATTGTTTGTTTACTCATTGTATTTTCTAAGTTGGAGAAGACTAAGATTCCTTGATTTTTACCATTTGCATCAAAGAAATTTAGATTTTTAAACAACATAAATCTTCCAATTTTGCCTAGTTTATATGTAAATTCTATGGCCTCATGGGATTTGGTACTTTGTTTTTTTTCTCTTTTAGATTTTTTTTCTGAAATTAATTATCTTTTCATAAATTTTTTGGTTAAGTATTGGTATATTTATTGAAGTTTTTCTTAATTGTTGGTATCTTACATGTGCTTTTTTAGTTCTTAAAATTTTAATTGGTTCATTACATGTGCTGTTTTAGTTTTTAAAATTGTAATGATTTGATTTTCTTTTTTTTTTTACATTTTAGTTTACAAATTTTCATGAGTTTTTTCATTTTTTTATAATTTTTGTTTTGTTTCTCTTATCTAAAATCTAGTGTTCATTAATTATTATTAGAAATCTTATATAATATTATATTGAAATTTTAAATACTCACATATAAAAAGAATCTCCCATGCTCTATCTTCTTTTAAATATTTTACAATAAAATAGATTCTTCCTCCAGTCTCCAACATTCCAAAATCTTCTATACATTATATTTTCAATTAAATCCTACATAAAACATACCACATTTTAGTAATCAAAATATATAGTACTCAACACATAAAACATAATCCAAACTTTTAAAATCACTTGTAATTATAATCTTCAAATGTATTTTAGGTTTAAAAATTATTCTCTACCTTAAATAGAAGTTTGCATTATAGTCTTCATCTATTTTTTATATTCTCCTAGCTTCTATTCTCCCATGCTCCAACATTTCACTAACATCATCTATTTTTGATATTTTGATAGCAACAAAATTAATTAATCTTTACTCTCTATTCTCTACCTTAAAATAAGTTTGCAATATAGATTTGAGAAGAAATTTGCAATACAGGTTTAGACTTAAGTATTTTAGGTTAAAGAAGTTGGTTACACATTCAAAACTAATTTTTGATATCCAACTCACTTATAGTTATTTTAGATTTTAAGAATTAGTTAGCCATTCAAAATCCATTTTGCATTTACATAATGATTCATTTAAATATTTCAATCTTTTAAAATGATAGATTAAAAAAAAGAATATAGAATTTAAAAAAATATGATAGATTTAACTTTGTCATGAGATATGAGATTCCCTAAAATTTCATTTAGATATTTCTATCTTTTTTAATAAATTGAGCAAACTATGATGATCATTTGAACTTAAATTGGTAAAAAGAAATAATTGTCATTCATAAAAAGAGCACAAAGAAGTTCAATTTTGTTTTTTTAAATAAATAATATCTCCAATGTGGATAAGAAAAATGCTCCCCACCCCTTGAAGAATATTGAGTTTCAATTTCAAATTTAATAAAATCTCCAATGTGGTTCAATCCATTTCTTAAATTCAAATCAATTTGCCTCTTCATCTCTCCCTCACCACCCCTTTGTAGTTGAATTTCAAATCCAAGTCAAGGTGCCCTTCCACACCCAACACCCATGCCATTGTCCTTCCACATAGATTGTCCGTTGGCCCTCGGTCAACCACGAATTATCAAACCGACACACAAACAAACACACACAAACACAAAATGTACTATGGAGAGTGAGCATTTTTTTATAAGGATAAATAATTCTCCTAATCGGTTGGTCTTTTCAGGGGATAGCGGGTGTACAAAGAAGGTGCTACAAAAAATTAAGCAATTTTTTTGTGCAAAACAGTGGCGGTAACTTGAGAACAACCCAAAATACATCTGTGAGAAATTCTGAGGAGCTTAGTTCAGATTGGTATACGGGTGTGCACTTTGCTCAAGTTGGCTGTGTATGAATGTTGCGACATTCCAACATCTAATTTGTGGTCCCAATCAATCTACCTATGTTCTGTAAACACTCACTTCAATATTTCATTATTTTGTTGGCTTTTTAGCACATAGAGTTGCTTGGTGTTCTATATTTGGAAAGTCTTTTGTTGCTTTGACTTATACCAAATTTGATTTATGATCACAATAAATCTAACAGTGTTCTGTAAATGCCCACTTCAATATCTCAACATTTTATTGATTTTCTTACATAAGGAGATGCTCAATATTCTATATTTGGAGCATCTTTTTCTGCTTCAACTTATATTAAAAAATTCTAATTGTTTTTTGAAAAATTACACAGAATGTGAGAGGGCAAAACCCCTGCTTAGTAATGTAGATACTATATGTGGAAGAGGTTCTCACCCCATTTGGATTTTTTGAACCGTTAATTACTTTTCCAATTTTCCTATTTAACCGTCCTTGACTGGTGCGGTACCCCTTCATAATATTCAGTAGCACTGAGCAGGCTTGCCCTCTTTCCAATTGAAGAGTGTGGAATATTCCACACCCATCAGTAGCTAAGAGGACACTTGGCTAAATTTGTCAGAGAGTTTATGAAAAAGAGGCTCAGTTTAGTGCACATACGTCGATGTGGGGGTTAGGCATGTCAAAAAAATTAAAATTTAAAATAATTATAAAAAAAGAAAAGAGTTCAAGATGAAATTCGAGGATGATACCTAAAAAGAGGGAAAGGCAACCTCTCTTCAGACTACTGAATGTTATGTTTTTTTTTTCCCAAAAGGGGTTTCCAAATCCGTGCCCACCAAGTTGTAAGGTAACGAAAACTAAATGAGCACTATCTGGAGCACAGTAAGCAAACAATTGAGAGGAATCTTTGTACTTGAACCATTAGAAATTAGACTTCTGAGTGGGTTGGCCACTGTAGCACCGTAAGGGCCTTCTTATCTTCAGAATGTAACAAACTTATCATTTTAGTTAGTCATGACGTCAACATGCCTATTACCATCCATTTAACCCCAAAGGACTTGATCCATTTTGAAATGGTCAAACTTCATGTCTAAGCTCAATTTTGTTTTTTAAATTGTGTTCAAACAACAAATTTATATTTTTATTGCTTGAAACTATGGATAATATATCATTGCAAGAAATTTCAATTTATTTCATCAAAAATTGTAATTGTTATCATTTTTTTTTCAAAAAATGAACATAAATAAGTTAAAATAGTAAGAAAAAATTAAATTATTTTGATTTTTTTCAAGAGGTACAAGCAGCATTAAAGACTAGTGTGAAAATTTCTCAATTGTTTATTTTATTTTTTACACCCAAAACAACCACAACAAAGAATTTAAAGTCAAATTTGACTATCAAACTAAGTTTATCCTTACATTTAATTAGTTTATAAAATTTTGATATTTTTTGTTGGAAGACACATTCATTTTCTATTTACGTTAATTTTTTTGATGAATTTGATGGAAAATTCGAATTATTGGGATTTTTTAAAGCTAAATGAGGAAATTAAATTATATCAATTAGAATATATATACAAAAAATCTATAATTTCTACCATAAATGAATGGTAGAATGAGAAATATAGTTTTGTAGTTTAAATTTAAAATGCATTTAAAGAGTAGAAAATATGAATGGAAAACACACCATGTTGTGTTATTTGGATTCTAACGCTTGGAGCTTTCAATGGAAATAACTCTTTCAAATTTTGACATTTTTCAAAAAAATTAAATAGAATTGAAAGAAAACTTGTCAAGCTTCATTTTCTTAGTTTGAGCCACATACCAAAAATTGATGTTTTGAAAATTACAATCAGGGTTGACTAAGGAGCATCCAAAAAATGGATACGTGGCCCTTTAAGGGTTAATGATTCTGCCACCCTTATGTAGCTAGCAATACTCATTTGTATTCATTTGTGATATAGAATGCACACTTTCAAAGTTCCAATACACGAAATGGAAGTGAGTAAGGGTGGTAACATATGTGTTCACCAATTTTGAACATTAAAAATAAGCAACTAAGTAGTAAGAGGCATTTTGCTTTTTAACCCCTAAGCGCCCCGGCCCTTTTCATCAAAATGTCGATTTTTTGGGAGATCAACAACTATGCTGTATTGTATCTTAGTCAATCAAATGATTCACAAAAAGTGACCATTGAAAATAGTGGAACACCTACTTCGAAAGTGATTGGTAAATTTTTGGAACAATTGATTGTGGGAGATGAGATTATAACATTTGATCAAACAATATGTGATAACAAACTCTCTTTTTTTGGTAGGTAGTTGCTCTTTAATGATTTTTACAAAATTTTATAAGTCTTGGATTCATCTCAATTTTTGTAAGTAGCAAGATTAGATATGAATGCACTCACTTGTAAATTATTGAGGATTGCACTTTTTTTTATGTCAAGTTTTAGGGCTTCAAATTTCTACTGCACGAAAAACAATGACCGGCATAGTCTGTGACAGTTTCCATAATATGGGTCTAGAACATGTTTGAACCCTTGCCAACAAATTTCCTACTACCATGAAGCACACAAGGAAGCTTGCAAAGGAAATTGACTTGTTGCAACTTATAAAATGCTGCTTGCCACCTCGCTCCATATGGTGTTTCACCCAATCGAGGCTCTTGAGGCACTTGTACAACATTTGGCTTGCCTCATCATTAGTCCATTGGCATGAACTATTTGAATGCCTTCATAATTGTAGTTTATAGCAAGATAAACAAAAAAATCCAATGCCTCAACACTACAAGAAAAATTGTCCGCATTGACACGTCCAAATTGATTAAATTGTCTAAATTGACTAAAACTTGACAAAAATATGTCCAAGTTGACATTGACAAAAAATCCCAAATTGACATTGCTCCCTTATACTACAAACAAACCTTTGAAATCATGTGAGGACACTTTTGGTCCTCTGAGGCGTTCAAGGTAAGGTACTTCCTCAAACTTACTCCATGTAATTTTTCTTCATGAAAGCCTCCTTCTCTGTTGTTCAAAGCCAACAGACAATGTAATTAGAGAGTATATATTTGTGTTTTGAGTTGTACACTCTAAACACATGATATGAAACTGAGTAGTGGGTGGTAACAATTAAGTTACCTTATCTAAGTTTAACCCCCAAAGAACCAAGTCCATTTTTTTTGGGAAGAGCACTCAATATTGTCATTTTTAGTCATTAGAAGAATACTAAATATAGTTTTTTAGATATCTTGGAAGAAGATTTTGCATTGGATTTTTGTAGAAAGACATATAAATTTTGCTTTTGCAAAGTTTGATTGCACAAATCAAGAGATAAGATCATTTGAAGCTGATCTAGGATTTTTCTTGGTCCTTACTCAAAAATTTAAATTTTCTCTAATCGCTAGTTGTGAACCTCTTTTATACTATAGGTGCTCAAATTTGTTGGTTTAACTGCTCTAAAGCATGTCAAGCACATTACCATAAATTGCCATGCCCAAAAAGACATGAAACACACCCTATACATATTCGCATTACAAACATATGTTAGGAACTTGTAACACATTGAGCTTTTTTGCAAGCTAAAATGCCAAGACACAATCATGAAAATAAAAATCTGAGTCACCAAATGATAGATTATAGCTTCATTGACTATCACCCAAAAAAAAGTGAAGAGAAAAGAAACCACTACAATACTCCCTCTATCCCGTTGTAAAGCTCCAAAAAGCTTCCTTGCAAAGGATTAACTATGTTTTTAGTTTTTGCGCAAGTGACACATGTATTCTAGACTCAATATAGCATCTATCAAATGTATGCAAAGCCTCCTGTTTTGATGTCGCTGTTTAGACACCCAAATTTCATGCAAAAAGTACCATATTTGTGCACACTTTGTGAATGCTGCTAGCTCCTTGTTATTTTGGTATTTGTGCTAGTGACACATGCATTCTACAGTCATTATATCATCTATTAAATGTATGCAAAATCTTTGGCTTTGATGTTGTCATTTAGACATCCAAATTTCATGCAAAAAGTACCATATTTGTGCATGCTGCTAGCTCCTCATTACTGATGATTTAAAGATTAGTAGCAACAATGGTACCGCATATGGGCAAAGCCAAGCTTGTTACAAGAGGAATGCTCCCTAATTGTTTAACTTGCCCCACAAGATCATTGAACATGACAAACGCTTTTTTGGTATTTGAAAATTGCATAAAAGAGCCTTTTAGTGGGACAAGAACTATGCCTAATTTGGAGCTTTATATTGGGACAGAGGGAGTAGTAGCTATTGCAATTCAAAATGTAATGTATTTATTTTGTACACTAATGCCTTAAACACACTCAAAAGAAGAGACCAACTGTGTTCTTTTTGAGTTCCTAGCATGTTTCCGAATCCACTTTCATCATTGGGAACGTTTAGCTTCTTTCCTTCAACCACATGATGCTCCTTGATTGTGAATGGAATCAATTCTCATTATACCAAGGCATAATAAAATTCCTTTAGAACATCAAGTTCTCCTCATCAAATTGATTGCCTCATCATACATGTGTCCAACATCCATGCTTCTCAGATTTTCTTTACCTATTCAAAATGTGGTTCACCAAAGTTCTAAGGACATAAGAGCTTCACTGCTTTGCTCCTTTTTATGTCAAAGTTGCCTTTTGTTTACCCTTGAGGGAATCCAAGTGTAATTGACATGCCCAAACTATCATCTTCCATGTGCAACTTTTCCAAAACCCCCCGATAACTTTTGAACAGTAAACTTAAATTCAGTATAGTAAAAAACCATGTTTCCTTGTAGCCCTTGCAAACCCTTTCTCACAATAATCTTTCAAAAAATTGGTAAAAGGCCTATTCAAAAGCTATTTTATCCCTTTAAGAGTTCAAATCCAATATTTAGAAAGAAGTAAAAAAATAATAAGTGCATAGTAGACTTGGCAGCATGCTTCTTGTTGTGGTCAACCTTTAACCCTTAAATGATCATAGGGCATAGTATATATGTTGTTGTATAATGGGCATTTGCTATCAACAAGAAGTTTTAATTTCGGATCTCAAATAGCTCACTAGAACAACATTGATCTATATTTCAACTTCTTTGTTAATCTCAAATGTAGTAAAGCTATGAAACCATTTGAAATGCAAGAAAAATACTTTATATTGTATTAGTTGGAACGGCATGCACAGATTTTTAAGGGTTAAACGTCATACTAGATATGTCAAGTCACCAAAACACATTGGTATTGCAGGCCTTTGGCATATAAGGATTAATTGAATTGAATGAGTCTTGTATTCTTATAGACTTATGGATTTGGGAACAATTTGCATAATCTAGTTAATCTTGCTGTAATTGTGTTTTATAAAATTATAAAAATTAAATTAGGGACAATTTTCATATACATATGAGTCCTAACCTCATGCAGTACAACTTTGGTCAGTTTATAAACAAGGTTGAATGTTGCAACATAAGATTGTGTCCTTCAAAGTCATGTTTTAACCCCTAAACGACTTGATCCATTTTGAAATGGTCAAACTTTATGTTTGAGTTGAATTTTGCCCTTTAAATTTTGTTCAAACATCAAATTTATAATTTTATTGCTTGAAACTATGAATGATTTATCACCATAAGAAATTTCAATTTGTCTCATGAAATATTGTAATTGATATCTTTTTTTTTTTTTAAATGAACATAAATAAGTTAAAATAACAAAAGACAACCAAATTACTTAGAATTTTTTTCAAGAGGTACAAGCAACATTATAGATTAGTGTGAAAAAGTTTTAATTGGTTATTTTATTTTTTACACCCAAAATAGCATCAACAAAGAATTTAAAGTCAATTTGACTATCAAACTAAGTTTATCCTCATATTTAATTAAAGTATAAAATTTTGGTATTTTTTACTAGACGACACATTCATTTGCTATTTATTATAAAATTTTCATTCAATTTGATAGAAAATTTGAATTATTGTGATTTTTTAAAGCTAAATGTGGAAATAAAATCATATCAATTAGAATACATATTAAGAAAAATTGTGATTTCTAGCATAAATGAATGGTAGAATGAGAAACATAGTTTTGTAGTTTAAATTTAAAATACATTTAAAGAGTAGAAAACATGAATGAAAAACACACTATATTTTGTTATTTGAATTCTAACACTTGGAGCTTTCAATGGTAATCACTCTTTCAATTTTGACTTTT
This sequence comes from Ulota crispa, assembly GCA_963920765.1. NCBI lineage: Eukaryota > Viridiplantae > Streptophyta > Bryopsida > Orthotrichales > Orthotrichaceae > Ulota > Ulota crispa. The sequence continues at coordinate 1,791,119 of OY987248.1, forward strand.
TTCAAATAATTTAAGTGGAATACAAAGAAAACTTGTCATGCTTCATTTTCTTAGTTTGAGCCACATACCAAAAATTAATATTATGAAAGTTACAATCAGGGTTGACCAAGGCACATCCACTTTTTGGATGCATGAACCTTAAAGAGTTAACTGTATTTAACAATAGAAATGATATGTGAACAAAGCCTGATTTCATAAATGAGGAAATGTGATGAATATGATTAGGTCTGATGTTCTTTTAATGTTTAAATGAAGTGTTCTTTTTGTAGCTCGTGACAACAACTACCTCAAGCAACAAGGATATAAGAATATTACCAAGAATGCCTTCAAATTAAACGGACACTCATAATAAAACTTCATCAATGATTGGTTTGCAACCACAACCACATTTTTACAATATGTTAAAGCTTTGGCCTTCATTCAATCAATGTTTACTTTTTCTTTTAATGACAAAGATAGTATACTTGTGAGACTTTGTTCAAACAAGAGTTGAGGAACAAATATGTTTCTCTCTGATTTGCATTGAAGATGGTACTTTTGGTAAAAAGAAAGTCTCAAAATATATATTCTAGCAAGTGCTCTTTGCTCCTTTGAAATAATAATGATTTTCTTCATCTATTTGGAAAGAAACAAGTGTCTATCAATCTAGAAGTACATTACCAACAAGGCAATTGATGTAGTATTTGATGGACCTACGCATGGTTCTTTCTTTAGAATTATGTTTATTTGGTTGATTTTGGTTGAAAATTGAAAAAGATGGTAGATCATTGTAGAACATATATATTTTACGCCACAATATGAAGAAATTAATATGTCATTTAAAACATTAAATTTTGGAGTATTAGAAATTGGTCCTAAAACTTGGTGATCAGAAATCATACTTTTTTGTCAAGAAACAAAGCAACAACTTGGTGCTCTCATCTTTTATATATATGATAAAAGATTCACAATTGTATTTGATTTCAAAAAGGAAAAAGTGATCAATCAATTGTTGAAATTTTCAGTAAAGAAAATCCAAAATTTCAACTTTTCTACTTTAGTGTTTGCTACGCTTAAAGACAAAATTTTACAAAACCAACCTTTTTGTGAATTATTCCTTAAAGATCCTTGTCTAAAATGTACACGTTCTAAAATAAAAACCATAATCCCAATTTTGGGTACAATTATAATAGGGGTGCTAAAGTGTGAGTGGGGAGCAGTGAGCGTTGAGCAAAAATTCTTGAGAATTTGGAAGTTGAAAATAATAATTTAATTAATTTCATATAACTATAAATATGCAAAAATGGTCATTACATGAATTTTTTTTGTTGATGTAGTATGAAAATCATCCATTGAAAAGAACGAATGAAAGAATCATATTGAATGAATGAAAAATTGTATGGATGAATGAAAAATGAAATGGATGAATGTAGATGAAAGGTGGACAATAAATATGATGCTAATACATTTATAATGATACATTATAATAAATAATAAAGGCAAAGTACTTGAAAACTAGAGAATACAAAATTTCATAGATATCCACTTTTTCAAAGAAAGAAGATCAAATACAAGAATGTTCCACCTTCTCATGTTCTAAATAGGGCAGCACAATCCACATTGCAATTTTAATATTTCAAAAGATTGCATCAAATGCTTTAATACTAAATTTGAATATTTCTACTTTTTCACATTCTCAGCTTCTACATAAAACGTCTCAAGCCCACATTGCAACTTGTAATATTGCAAAGGGCATTGTCAAATGCTTTAAAATGAGATTTACATTACTTTAATTGTGCATGTTCTACCTTTCTAGGTTCCAAATAGAGTAGCTTAAGTCCACATCTTAACTTGTGGTATCTTAAAGAACATTGTCAAAATGCTATAAAATAAGGTTTACATTTCTTCAATTATGAATGCTTTACCATCCCAAGTCTCAAATAGGGTAGCTCAAGCTCACATTGCAACTTGTAATATTGCAAATAATTATCAAGTATTTTCAAATAAGATTTACATATTTTGATATGTGCAAAGTCTACCTATTTTAGTTTCCAAATAAAGTAACATAAACACAACAAATCAATTAAGGCAAATTTATGTTCATTAGATTTGAATTGTTTAACTCAACATTATTCTCAAATCAACTTAGTAGCAAAATGGTAATTTTGGCAATTTTCTGTATACCATGTCATTTTAATTTATTTTTTAACAAATTTTATGTTTCTTTT
>OY987248.1:3039612-3224143 GCA_963920765.1 Ulota crispa
ATCTTTGGAGAATCTTATGCTTGAACTCTCATCAACTTTTGAAACTTGGCATGTATGTTACTAATAAAATATGGTATACACTTGTCCAAAAAAAAAAAAAAAAAAAAAAAAAAAACTCCTAAACCACTATCTAAGAGGAGTCAAACTTTGTTAACTATGCTTGAGTGGTTTCAAGAAAAATAGTTTCTTCTAATTTCAAGCCCTATTATCTTGTATTCCATAAGTTCAAAGTTCTTGAAACTTTTTTTTACATATTCCAAATGTTTTCCTCTAACTTCTCATTGTTCAGATTTCAAACAAAAAACTTCTTCATTGCACAAGAAATCATAAAACAATTACTAGCGTATTGCCAATTCATTGAACCTCCTTGCATTACAGGGTGATTTAGAATAAGCTAGATTCTATGTTTGCTTTTGAAATTTTTCATGAGTGAACCTAACTTCATATACTTGTGAACGGTCAAAAATGTTAATGTTTTTGTGTAGAGAAACAAATTTACTTTAGGAGGGGTTGAAGTCTACAGACCTTATTTTGCAAGAATGAAAAAAAGTTGTTTTTCTCAATTCAAACACAAAATCTTCCAATCTACAAGGTCAAATGGGCTGAAATTTTTCTTACACATTGCTTTATTTTTATATTACACTTTTGTACGATTGAAACTCAGAAAAAGATTTTGATTCTGAATTATAAATAAATCATCAAAAAATGACAGTTTTGGTCTTATTTTTTTTGCAACACCCTTAGGGCTTTAGGGTTAACAAAGATTGACTCCTCTTGGATTGTGCTTTGTGAGCTCAAACATGTGTTTTTTGACAATTGTATACCATATTTTATTAGGTACATACATGCCAAGTTTCAAAGGTTGATGAGATTTTTTAATTTTTTAATTTTTTTTTTCCACGTACACAAAGGCATTCATTGTGTACATCTTGTTTCCATATTTCAGAAAACATCAGCCAAAAATTGGCTTCCTAGGAACCTACCCAAGCTTTCAACTAGTTATTGAACAAACAATTGTGGTTTAGGGATTAACCAATCATAATATATAAAAAGCTAAAAGTAGTATATTATAGTGTAAATAATATCCAATGTAATCTAGCAAAAAATTGGTTGAATATGAAAAATACTGGATTTTAGCTGGTGAAGTTGATCAAAAAAATTTCTAGGAGCGGTTAAAAGAGGATGAAATTGGTGACAATTTCAGGGAAAACAGTATATTTTGTGAAAGGAGGAGAATTACAAGGTACTTTTAAAAGCTCCCCAAATTCTGGATCCCATTGGCAAAATTTGATTCTCATTGGGGAACTCATCTAGATCAACTTTGAAATAGGTGGACATCCAACGATAAGATAACCCCACCCATAACCGACCATTTAACAAACTTGACTCCTATGTATCCAAGGTTTACATTTTAGTTTTGAAATGAAAAGCCTAGGTACACAGGGGTCGGATTTGTTACACGGTCAAGAATGGGTGGGGTTACCTTAGTCCTTTAGCAAATCACTGACCATCATTGTCGCTGATTTTCTATTTTTCTAGATTTAGAAGAACTCAAGTACTTTGAGATTTTTTTGTTAAATAGTAAACAGAAAATCAAATTATTTCTCACAATTTGAGGGCAAATATCACCCACAAATAGCTTTTTTTAGGAAACTCCAAAATTCTAAAATTTTAAAATCTTGAATTATGAATTTTTTGAGATTCTACAAAAGGTTGTTTTTGAGGTATTCAAGGGACGGCAATCACGGCATTAAGGTAGAAGGCTCGAAAACCAACCATCTAAGGGCTGAAACTGAATTTTGGGGAGGTAGAACTTATTGAAATAATTTTCAGTCAAATTTCCCAAAACACAAGAAGAATTGACATCTAACCCAAGTTATTTCATATTTTTTGGAGTTTTGTAGAATTAGTTGTGAAATTTTGAAGTGGAAAGGTCATAGGGCTCTAAAATGGTGCACCTCCTCAAATGTACATGTGCTGTACATTATACAAATCTATGAAAAACACATGTACAGAATAAGAACATTTTGGAGGGTGAGCGATTTTTGAGCCTAGACAGTTTTTGAGCCTTCTACCTTAGTTCCTGTGACAAAATGCATCTCGCTTTGTTCTTGATTGCAAAAGAAGTACTTATGATTGAATGTGATTGACATTTTTTATTTTTTATTTAAAAGTGTTATATGACTGCCTTTTTTTAAAAGTTTTCATTGTACTACACAGATGCTTTCATTTAGTGCAAGACTTTGAGTAATTCAAAATTCTTTCAGACTAATTTGAATGAAATGTTCATTAGGTTTTACTACTCTTAAAATGAGACATGTCTCTTGCCTTTACTCTATAAGTAGGACTTTTTCACAAATTTTCATGTCCCTATAAATGTATTTTTATCTAATTTTGATAAATTTCCTTGTAAAAAAAAAAATTGTGACAAGTAACTCTTCTAGGACTTAATGTGTTAAATTAGGTTAACTTTTTATGATAGTATGAAATGAGGTAATTAGACGATTTATATAGCTAATAAAATTTGGTGTAGGACAAATTGACCAAACTAGCAAAATTACTTAACAACTATTATAACTTGAAGGGCGAACAACTTATATGATTGTTTTCTATTTGTGCTTTCCTTTGAGCTTTTAGTGATTACTTGTCTCCTTGTCAATTTGTACTTATGTTTTCCTTTATATAATATTTCAATTTGATAATTCATCTTTGTGCTTTTGTATATGACAATGATTGGCATTTTTTTTTCTTGATTGAGTCAAGTTGCCAAGAATTAGCATAAGGTTTTCATATAAATGTGTGAGTGATGGATTGGTAAATGGACTTCTGTGTGTCAAAGAGTTTGCTACTAAATGACAATATTAGTTATGAAGACAGTAAAAACTTGTGATAAATTTTGTAATACGAACCATTTAGTGGTAAGGGAGATTTTTTTAAAGAGCTAGTGATTGGCTGAGTCAAATGGTTGAGAGTTGAGACCAATAGGCACTAACAAAGTTTAGCAAACCAAGTATATTGTTTAGTGAAATGAATTGTGTTGAACTGTTGAAGTCTATTTGGGGGTGTCAAACCTTTGATTTTGGGATAACTTTATCTTGAAATTCACTTGAAGTTATGGGTGGTTGCTCATATTCAAGGCAATCCTAGAAGTTATCACCCTTGCAAAGCTTCATAAATCACTTGATAATTATGGTTGCTTTCTCCACATAATTCCTTCCCCTTTTCACTAGATGCACAATGGAGTGAATTGTTACAAAAATCTTCAAAATTTTCTCATTAAAAGTAGCTTTTGGCACTAGCTATTTTGCGCATTCACCATTAGCAATTTATTAGGATTTTTGTATATTAAGTCAAATGCAAACTAAAAATTTCAATAAGTTTTCAAATTGAATCTATGTGATAATATCACAAAGAGTGAATATGTGATATTATAGAGGTGAGGATGTGATATTAAAGAGGGAGAATGCGATATTAAATATAGAGAATGTGATATTAAAGAGGAAGAATGTGATATTATAGAGGTGAGGATGTGATATCATAGAGTTGAGGATGTGATATTACAAAGATCAAAATGTGAAATTACAAAGGTCAAGATGTGATATTACAAATGTCACTATGATTGTATTCATATTATCATAGAAAATGGAGATGTGATATGATAGAGGTAATTGTGATTTTAGTAATATGATGTTGCTACTAATCATACCATTAAAAGCACAATTACCTCTTTAATCCCTAAAAGACCAAGCCATTTTTTCTGCAAAAAACACAAAAAATTGCCACTTTTGAGGAAGCAAGTACAATGGTAAGGAAACAAGTTTTTACAAGAATTCAACTATAAGATCTTATAGTAGACTACAAGAGGTACACGTGGTAAAAAATTCAGCTCAATCTACACAAAAATGAGTGAGGTATTTACATTTGAATTGCAAAAAAACGTTTTTTTTTGCTGCTGCCCAAAAATTTTAGAAGGCTTTGACCACTCTTAAATTAAAAAATTACTCTACACAAAGTTGAGGTTTATTTTTCTCATATAGGAGACCAAGTTAGGTATGTGTGGGAGAATTTCAAATCAATTGAAACTATAGAACACATGGGAAAAAATAGTAAGTAAAAAGAAGTAGAGAATGAGTCAAAACACTAAATTGTTAAGAATTTAATTACTGAAATGAAAAATGCAAATCCCAATAGTCATAATGTTGTGATAAACATTCTACATCCTTGGGTTTTGTTTTTTTTCCAAAATAATGAAAGTTGAGTAAAATAAAGGACTTCAAAGTTTATTTTAGAGTAGAGAATCTAGAACTGCCCGCAAACAAAAACTCCTCATAACTTTCATCTCATCTATCAGAATTGAATGATTCAAAGCTCCAACATTTATATAAGTCTAAAGAACCTATTTCAGATTTTTATTTGAAAAAAATGAAGTTTTCAAAAAAAATTTGGCTGCCTGGGAAGCAGCATTTTTCATATTTTTTGTGCATAACTTCTTCAATAAATGTCAAAATGAAGAAAAAATTACATTCCCACGTAGATCTTTGAATTCCTCACCTTCAATAAAAGTTTCAAAAAACCACGCAAAGTAGTTTAGCCATAAGTACATGCCCAAAATTCCAAATGTCCCTTGAACTGTTAATGGTCCTTTAGGGGTATCACATCCTGAACTCTTTAATATCACATTCTCCCTCTTTAGTATCACATTCTTACCTCTTTAAGATCACATAACCATTGATTAGCTTGCTAGAAGATAGTTACAAGATCGTTTGATAACTTTTATAAAAATGGGCCATAACTTTATAACTCTATCACCCACCTCTAGAGGTGGGTAATAGAGTTATCACACATGATAACTGCAAAAAACAATAAAGTTATGGGCAAAATCACCAAAAGTTATCACGTGAAAAAACAAGGGGTTTGACACCCTCTATTAGCCTGAGAGTGACAATTTGAGTGTGAAATCCAATAGGCAACTATTGACTTAGATGCAGCAATAACAAATAGTTTGAAAAATAAAATTATGGATTAATACTTAATAGGTTGTGAGAATTGAAATATAACAAAACGGTTTTTGTTTGTTAAATTCTTATTTAAAATAGATAAAATTGATCAAATAAGGGTTGTTACTATTTTTAGAAATTGAATTGTTTTGTTGAATGTCTATGTGCTTTGATTAAAATTGTGAACTTGCTGACTAGCGTATTTGCAACTCAAGGACTAGTTTTACAAAGTGTGCATTGCGGATGCCCTAACCCCTAAGCGCCTAATCAACCATTTTCTGGTTGCTACCTATTTTTTTGGGTTGCCCAAGATGAAAGATAACTTTTTTCAAAAAAAACATTTTTTTTCTTAGTAGAAAATCAAATCTACTTTCCAACTTAACTTGAATCATGTCAATCCAAGTTAAACTCCACCCATGAGAATTTTTCAAAGACAAGCACTTCAATATTTGCTAGTGTTGTAAAATTTACTATTTTGGGAAACTAATGATGTTCTCTCCTTTCAAAAGATTGTGTTTTTGAAGTTTAGGATAGAATGTCTATTTTTAGCCAATCATACCAAATTTTGAAATCCATGGGTAAAATTTGTAATTTTGGTGAATATTAAATGGTAAATGCTTCTAAATTCATTACATAAAAATTCGAAACTTTTTTTGAGTGTTTTGACCATATGGATAATTACTAAACATTGTGATTCTTATTTTCTTTTTTGAAGCAAATTTCATCAAAGTTACAAAAATACCATTTTATAACACATCTATGTTTTGCCCTTACCCCTTGGGCCTTTAGGGGCTAATTAGGAAAGGACCTCTACTTCAATTTTTTTATGTTATTAAGAGTCAAGTTGTTTTATAAATAGAGTATATGATATACCATATGCTAGTGACCAATTTATTTTAAAGCATGTCAAATTGTTAGGAATTGACAGTCATGTAAATGTTGCATTTAGCAATGTCTAATTGTTTTGAGATATTATGATAAAAGGAAAATGTCCACAAAGCATAGTTAATCAATTTATGATGCTTTGTGACATTATAACTTGATAAAGAGTATAGTAGTGTAGAATGATTAAACTAACACACTGTGATTATGGCCAAATTCATTTGCCCATATTACTAAAGAGCAAGAGAAAACAAAAATTTGTGACTATTAGAGTGAAGCCAATTGTTGCATGAATGACAAATTGCAACCTAATATTTTGTATCACTAAAAAAAATCTACTTAGATTACTAAATTTGGTTGAGCGTGCATGATTAGTAAGCTAGATGGTAAATAGTTACTAAATAAACATAAATAACTTGTGCTTAATTACTAGGATGAAATAAAAATAAAAATATCTATATATGAATTTTTTAACTACATGACAAAGCATGCACAAAAACTTGACAATTGAATAGTCAAACAAATTGACCTTATGATCATAGAATCCAAATTTGGACAAAGATTGCATTCACAAACATGCATTCATTTGGGTCAATGGATTGACTACTAGACCAAAGTAAACAATTGATCCCATCTTCTTCATAAAGTCAAGTCTATTAAACTTCATCCCCTTATAAACCAAAATAAGCGTTTTTTTTTCCCCTAAAAATGACTACATACAAAACAATAGATGATTTGATCTTCTCCACTTAAGAACCCCCACTTAAGAATTTCCTTGGGTGTAGTTTGTGAGGAAGTTTCGCACTACAATCCCATCCAAAAGTAACTTGGAGGCATAAACTCCTCTATAATGTAATGAAGATTCCCTTGTGCAATTCTATGCACATTGAATCACTTTAGGATTTTGACCATTTGATTGTTAAATCAATTGGAATTCAAAAGAGTTATCAAAATCACAATGATATTCACAATATCTAAGATAGAGTCTAAATATTGTGACCTTTTGTATTTTGGATTTTCTTAAAATAATGTGAATAATCTTATTAATGCTCTCCACAATTTCATTTGTTTTTTAAAATAGTGTAAAGAGAAATAAAAAAAGGAACTAGGGCGTTCATATATTTTCCTGATTTAATTATTTTAAAGTATTTTATATTTTGTGCTTAAGATAATCATATTCTCATTCTTAGTTTTAAAACTTGAATTGGAGATAATGAATACCTACAAAGGTCAGGTTCATCAGTTCGCAGTTGGGTCCTTTATGTAAGAAAGAACTCTAAGTTCAACATTTAAATTTTTTGTTAGTTATAACTTAACCCCTCAAGGCCCATGCACTTTCCTGAGTATCTCAAAATATGCTCATGGATGAACAAAATGTCAACATTTTGATAAGTTGCATCAATTTTTGAAATTGTAACCGTATAAATTCAAACTAGATATGTTAAAGATCACATAAGAAAAAAAAAACACAACAATATCACTTATGGATTGAAAGGTTATAACATTTGATCAAGAGGGTGTTAAAATAGTGAAAGTGAATTGAAGTCTTTCAATCCTCTTTTTACATCTCAAATTTAAAATTGAAAATACCAAAAAAATATGAGTATATAAAGTACATGTATAACCCTAATTTACGGCTTCTTAAAATCTACTTCACAACTTTTTAAATTAAGTTTCTAATGTGATTGTTTCTCCAAGTTCTAATGTACTCTTAGGCTCATTTCCAAGAGCTCTCAACACTTACTAGAAAGTGAAGATTTGCAATGGACACCCTTGCATAAAATCTTAAATTGAAAAATCATAATTAGTCATTTTCAAATTCAAACTTTTGATACTAAAACAAGACTTCAACAAGAACTTTAAAAAAAAAAACATTGTGATTAATCATGAAGAAAATTTATGCATCCCAAATTACAGACAAGGGGGGACAGTTTTGGTCCCCTTGGGCCTTGAGGGGTTAAGCTTAATAAGGAAACAACTCAAAGAAGGACTTCATGGAGGGCAAAATTTCCGTGATTTTTGAGATGAATTATTTAGTAAAATATTTGTGCAACACACCTTGACATAAGTTAAAAGCCCTCTACTTAATGCTTCATAGTCTTGTTATTTCTATATTTAACAATGGATGAATTCACAAACATACTACTAAGTGGGAGGATTTCCCTAAATACGCTCTTTTCCATGACCTTTTAGAACTTTCTGTTGTAAGTTGAAGCAACACAAGACGCTCAAGATATAGCACACCAAGTGCCCTCCAACCATGTTATTTTCCAAAAATTACTAGAACTTCTTTGTGGAAGTTGAAACAATAAAGGATGCCCCAACACTAGTAGAAAACTCTATTTAAAAGAACAGAAAACCAACAGTTTCTTGTTGATTTGGGCACTTGCCCATGCTAATTGACTACTTTAACAGAATTTTGTAAAAAACTAAATACGTTCTATTGATTTGGACACCATTATCTAAATCAATAGAAAATTTGGAATCATTTGGGAATCTTTTGGGAATTTTTGTGAATCTTTCAAAATCTTTTGGGAATCATTGAGAATCTTTTCAAGATTTTTAAGAATATTTAAGAATCTTTTCAAGATTTTAGAATCTTTGAGAATCTTCTTGGAATCTTTGAGAATTTTTTAGGAATCTTTTAGGAATCTTTGAAAATCTTTGCAAATCTTTGGGAATCTTTTCAAGTTTTTTTGGAATCTTTGAGAATGTTTGAGAATGTTTGGAAATCTTTGAGAATCTTCTTGGAATCTTTGAGAATCTTTTAGGAATATTTGAGAATCTTTGGAAATGTTCTAAGAACTTTGAATATTTTTGAGAATTTTTGAAAATCTTTAAGAATCTTCTTGGAAGCTTTGAGAAGCTTCAAGAATCTTTAAGAATCTTTGGGAATCTTTGGGAATTTTTTGAGAATCTTTTTTGGAAATTTTAAAAATCTTTGATAATCTCTGAGAATTTTCAAGAACCTTTTTGGAATCTTTGAGAACCTTTTTAAAATCTTTATGAAATTTGTTAAAGTACTTCAAAATAATTATAGAAACAAAGTCTCTTAGAGTGAATTAGAGTCCTTTAGGAATCTTTTTGTAATTCATCAAAATACTTTAAAATATTTTAAATAAAAATACTATTACAATAGTTTAGGTTTGTTTTTGAAATCTTTCTAAAATCTTTTTGGACCTCATTAAAACGTTTTGAAGTTTTAAAAAATAAAAGAAGTGCTGAAAAAATATACATATATTTTAGAAGTTTGAGTGTACATTGACTGGTTTATTTTCTTTACTTTTCACAATTTGGTAAGATTTAAAATTAGCAGCCTTTAAAGTCAAGTAAAAACATGACCATAATAACAAAAAAATCAACAGTTTTTTGTTGATCTGGACACTTTTGGACACAACTTCACTAATTCAACAAAATTTTATATAAAAAGTACAACATTTTGTTGTTTTAAATACCAAAATTTCTTTACAAACATATAAAAAAGATACTTCTCAATTCTTTGAAAAAATCATATATGTCCCTTGAGGATCAAAAGTACCAAAAATATCTTTACTTTTTGTATAAATATCAACAATGCTTCTAATGAATTGAGAAAATATTAAAAATGCTCCTCAACTATTTTAAATTATTTATATCTTTGTGTTATATGATAACCAAGTGTATAGTTTAATGCAAATTCTTACAAGAAACCAAAGGTGATTTTTACATTTCAAATAACACAAGGATATATTTAACATTTCAAAATAGAAGACCTTTTTTATTATTTTGAAAAATAATAGGAGTATAATTGATATTCCTACAAAAAATAAGGAATATTTTTTATGTTTCAAATATTTTTGGCATAAACTTGATATTTTAAAAGACTTAAAGGGTATTTTTAGTATTTTTCCTTCTATTACTAACCAAATGAATTAAAAAAAAACAATCTTATAAAATATTTTTATAAGCTTTAAAAGATGGGAATTGATATGTGTACCACACCCTTCCAATTACTATACCACATCATGGGGTAAATTTTAGATTTCTACCATCAAAAAGCTGAATTTGAAAATTTTGAATTCAGATTTGGACTTAGAGACCATGGTGTTGTCTAGAACCATAAAAAAAATTGCAATTCAACAACACCCAATGAAAAAGTTTAGTTAGGGAGAAAATTGTTAATTTTACTTTTGTTTGTAAAAAAAGATAAATTTTTTCATTGGGTGTTGTTGAATTGCAACTTTTTTTATGGTCTCAGACAATATCATGGTCTTTGAGTCCAAATTTGAATTCAAAATTTTCAAATTTAGTTATTTGACGGTAGAAATCTAAAATTTATCCCGAGGTGTGGTATAGTAATTGGAAGGGTGTGGTTCACATATTAATGTCCTATTCAAAACTATTCAAAAGTCTATAGAATTTTAATTTTATGATTGCAAGGTTTTAATTCCGTAACTTTTCACGATTTCATGTTATTTAAAGCTATCAAACTATGGAGGCTATTTTAACAAAATAAGGTTCTTTTTACAAAAAAACTAGCACTAAATAATAGTTATTAATGAATCCAACCTTTGCCTGCAACAATCCTTTTGAGATTTGTGAATTCCAATTAAAAGTTATAAACAAAATCAAAAGGATGGAAATAAACAATTATTTTAAAATTTCTAAACACCTTCTCTGATTTTAGCTCATAACTTTTGATAAAAAGATTGAAATCCAAAAAAAATTGTTGGAGGTGAAAGTTAAATACATTTACCAACTTTTCTTAGTTCTCAGTTTTTTGAAAAAAAGTCTTTTAATGGGCCGAAATAGCCTCCAAAGTCTACTGGGTTACTAAAAACATGAACATTTAATGTACAAATACAATCATGATACTATTGTGCATGTGTGTGAGTACACGCGTGCTAGTGGTTGTGAATGATGTGGTAGTCTTGTGGTTTGTGAATTCGGAGGTGGAGGGTTTAAACCCCACTGCCGACAGCCTTGCCCGGTGATGCAAGCAGTTGCCCACAGCGTTGAGCAGCTGCTTGCACCACCGGGCAGCTACCTACAGCGTCGGGCAACTATCCGGCCCCTAAAAAATTTTCACTATTTTATTATATAAAAAAAAAATATATGAAAAAAAAAAATTAATTTAAAAAATACAAAATTGAACAACATAAAATACGTGAAAATTAACAGAAAATCAACAAAAAATTAACAAAAAATAGCAAAGAATCAACAAAAAATCAACAGAAAATCAACATACTCTTGTTGAAACGTACCCAAATCAACTTGACTAAACAGAAAAAATCAACAATTTTTGGTTGAAATTCAATTGATTTTGTGCTAAATTTTCTACTAGTGCAAATATGAAACACCAAATGCCCTCCAACCATGTACTATAAAATTAAAAAAATGCTAGGCTGCATTATCCATATATGTCCAACTCATGCAAAGCTTGTGCTTGTACACTAGTATATAATATATGCAACAAGAAGCTACAAGTCTTTCAATAGGACACTAATCAAATTGCAACACAAAACACTTGACACCAAAAAATATGAACCCAAACTGAACAATATCTTGGACGTATTGCAATTTAGAATACCTTCACATTAGGAAATGAGATTGCTTTGGAGCCTAAGAAGGTCACAATCCTTGTGTTTTATTGTTTGAATTTTTGAAATCAATCTCTAAGGCTTCCGTAACAGGAGAGTAGGCAAAAAGCTTGAACAAAAAATGTAGTAAAAAAAATACAAGGTATGATGCAGCTTTGATTTCAAAATCGGGTTGACTTAAAACAGAAAACGCAGTTGTTGATTTTGAGATACTAGCCAAATTTCATTCAAATACAATAATTCGATTCAAATTATAAATTTAAAGAATAAAATAATGTTCTAGCCTGACTTTCTGCCACCAGGGTTGAAATTATTTTACATATTAAATTTGTGTGTTTTTAATCTTATTACAACACAAAATATATACAACTTTTTTGTAATTTTATAGTACAATAATGTAATTAAGTAAGTATTACATTTTTGTAATAACAATGTAATGCTAAATAATATTTATTGTATTGTAAAAATACTATAGCATATACTGCAATGCAGTACAACATTAGTATCAACAAAGTATTTGAAAATTCTAGTATCGTAAAAGCATTACTTAGGTATTCTACTGATAAGCCACTTTAGTAGTATTTTTGCAGTACTGCAAAAACATTGAAAAAGTAAGCCACAACCTTGTGATGGTAAAGAAAAAAATAACTTGCAAAAATGGAGATCCTCAAAAGTTTTAGATGTTCTGTACATGCTTCACCCCCTTGCACTTGTAGAGGGTTTTCACTAAAACTCATCTTAAACTCAATTAACCCCTATAGGCCCAATTGTCCCCTTGGGGAACAAATGGAGTTTATACATGTATCTATAGCTAAACTAGTTTGTGTGGTTTTGGAATCTTTTATTGGAGGTGGGGAATTCCAAGACCTATGCGGGCTTCTATTTTTTTCTTCATTCCAACATTAAATGAAGAAGTTATCAAGAATTTTATGAAACTAAGCGAGAAGGGGCAGTTTGGCAAAGCCTCTTCTTTTTAAGTGGGTGTTGACTCCAAAGAGGGTCAGCCCTTGTGGGCACAAGATGTGGACACTTGGGCAAAGGAAAGTGGAGTGGAAGGTGTCCATCTTGGAGGACTCCCAAACCTCCATTCCGTTTGCCCCTTGTAAAATTTGGTGCTTTACTTTTTTGAGTGGTTTGAGTATTTGTTATTTGATTGATTTTTTTCCTAAGTTGTAGTAGGCTAAGAACCCTTGGTTTTTACTAATTTGATCAACGTGAATTGAATTTGAGTTCTACATAAAGCCTCTAATTTTGCCTAGTGTATATGCAAATTTCATGACCTTCCGACATTGCAAGATTTTACAAAGCATGATGCATACCTCTAGTTCATTTGAGAATTCTCCCACACATACCTAACTTGGCCTTTGACATGGAAACAACAAACCTCAACTTTGTGTAGAGCAGTTTTTTTGATGTAGGAGTGATCAAAGGCTTCTGAAATTTTTGGGCAGTAGAGAGCTTTTTTCTCTAACTTTTAAATGTTAATATCTCACTCCCCTCCATTTGGAATAAGCCGATTTTTTTTCCTACTAGTACCTCCCATAATCTAAAGCAAGATTATATGGTTGGATTTCCAAAAGCAACTTTTTTTTTCTACTTTTATACTCATCCCCTGAAAGTGACTGTTTTCAGTAACTTTCAAAGGCCGGTAGGAGTTAATCTAACACCTTGTTTATTGGGCCAAGGTAAAAAAAATCCGCTATTTTATGAACAACAGTAAAAAGAAAAATATTCTCCTATTGGAATTTGTCATCTTTACTTCCTTCTAGATTCCTATACCAAATTAGCACCTCTAAATCCATAACCAAACTCAAAATTCCCAAATTTGATCTTCAACCGATACAATTCTGGAAACTCTTACATATTCTGGCATGTGAAAAAAAAAAAAAAAAAATCTCTTGAAGCCACTTTCGAAGTATGAGATTAATCAGAGTCATGAAGTCCAGCATGAGTTTTAGTGTGCTCTCCCGAATGGCTCAACAGTCACAATTGCACTCCGGCATAAGGGGGCAGGTATATCAATAATGATCTAATAATAGCAGATACCCCTAAAGGCCCAAGGGCCCTTTTGGGGGACAAATGGAATTTCGGGCATGTACATATGGCTAGACTACTTTGCGTGATTTTCCAAATTTTTAATGGAAGGTGGGGAATTTAAAGATCTATGTGGGAATGTAATTTTTTCTTCATTCCGACATTTATTGAAGAAGTTAAAAATGAATAACTGAAAAACATGGGACTCCGGTCTCGAAACCACACCTACCCGCAAACTAAAACTTCTCATAACTTTCACCTCATTTATCAAAATTGAATGATTCAAAGCTCTCCACGTTTATATAAGTCTAAAGAACCTATTTCAGATTTTTATTTGAAAAAAACGCAATTTTAAAAAAGTTTTTGGGTTGCCCGGAGTCCCATGTTTTTCAGTTATTCATTTTTAGCTTCTTCAATAAATGTCGGAATGAAGAAAAAATTACATTCCCACATAGATCTTTGAATTCCCCACCTTCCATTAAAAATTTGGAAAATCACGCAAAGTAGTTTAGCCATAGGTACATGCCCGAAATTCCATTTGTCCCCCAAAAGGGCCCTTGGGCCTTTAGGGGTTAACCACACAAAAATTATATGGTTTAAAGGGCATGAAGATTCTTATTTGAAAAATGTAATAAAATTTTGGTTTGGATATTGCATGATTTAGATATATCACATCAAATATTAGCTAACTTCCAAAAAGTTTAGAGGCCTCTCCAAATCAAACCTAAATAAGAATTTTTTTGTAAAGGGGTTGGTACATTTGCTGCTCATTTTACTAAAATTTTCTTAGGCTTGATTTGGAGAGGCCTCTAAGTTTCTTGGAGATTAGCTAACATTTGATGTGATATATCTAAATCATGCAATACCCTTAACCAAAATTCTATTACATTTTTAGAATCAAAATTTTCATGCCCTTCAAACCATATAATTTTTGTGTGATTAACTAGTTGCTATTGATAGATGAGAATTGATATACCGGCCCTTATGCCAGGTGGATTGAGGATGCCCTAAGGGCATTTGCAATGCAGATCCCGTGAATTAGCCCTCTATTGAGAAACGTTAGGCTATTTCACGAGAGCTTTCAAGTTTTCATTTTATTTCCATGAACAACACCCCAATGCACATCCAGTATATTGGTCTGCATATGAAATCTTTATCAATCATTACTTAACATGTGGAGGTTAGGAATAGATTTTTATCAACTTGGTCGTGGCAAAAAGTAACAAGAGTCTTGTACGGACAGGTAAATCGACAAATTTGCCGTTTTGAGCTCTCCGTATGTCAAGGCTGTGGAAACGCCGATGCCTACGAAGGTCGCATTAGATTGCACGATAAATAAAAACTTAGGTACAATACCAATGCCGTCATGTATGCCGGATGCATTGCAAATGCTCTAACACCCCCATTATATATCTTTTTTTCTTAAACTCTATTTTAGCTAATTGGAAAGAAAGATAAACATGCCCGAACGACATGCGAGTGATGCTACCGCAAGGTCCACGACGACAAGAGTTCAAGAAGACGAGTTCTCAGTCCTTTTGCTAGATTTTTCTAGGGGGAGTTGACTTGGGGAAACATTCAAAAATCCAGAAGATCCGCACCTTTTAGTTCAAAACTCAAAGATTAAACCTACCACGAGCAATACTGTTTGTCAACGGCAGTGTTAATATAGAATTAGTGAATGATTCCAATTGTGCGAACCTAAACAAACATATAAAAAGATAGGAAAGCACAAGCTGTCAGAATGATTCATGCGCTAATTTACTATTTTTCTGGAATTCCTTGGAGTTTTGTTAGACGCCTAATGAAGAAATTAAAGAGAAAGGTTCTCGTAAGCATATTTAGAGCTGCAGAGACCCAGTCCAGGTTGGATCGACACTGTGCCGGAGGCTCTCCCGAGTCCCGAGAGTCCGCTAAGGTATGTACACCCAAAATTGACACGTACTTTAGATATGGTAATTGCGGGGGTCTGTTGAAAATCTAACGGCATTTGCCTACTGGGAAATGAGTACAAGTCCATGAAAAATTGTTTTTGGAATTTTCTGAGATCATATGAATAAATTATGAATTGTTGAAGGTGACTCCCTAGATTGACTTATTGTGAACACTAGACTCTTGGAAAAGCGACAACAAAAAGATCATGTCATGATAACAAAAAGGTAATGTCACACTCAATCATAAATTGCCACCTACACAATTTTTGTTTCCTTGTGTCAACTTCCATGTTTGATTTGGGTTCATGTGTGTCTTGTTTGAGTGCATGTGTGTCTTGTTTGGGTGCAAACGTGCTACTTTTAGGTTTAATTTTAGATGTCACTGAACGATTGCTGTTATTGAAGGGTGTACATACCTTAACCCCTAAAGGCCCAAGGAGCCCACTTTGGGCTTTATGAGAACTCAGGTAGGCTCTATTGATTTCATAATTTGGAAATTTTTCATGAAATTTTTAGGATGGATGCTACTCATCATAATCTACATGTGAAGCTTTATTTCATGTCATTCCAATTAGTATTGCAAAAGTTAGAAGGTTTTTTCAATTTCAATGTCAACTTGGGTAGCAAAAAATATATTCTAATTTTTTTTTAAATTTTTTTTATAGAATTGTATAGAATGATACCTACTCAAAAAAAATTGAATCACTCAATTCCAAATAATGAAGTGAGAGTTACAAGGAGTTTTATTTTGTGGGCAATGAGGGTAGGAAGAGGGTAGAAAAAACATATATAGTTATCTTTTACTCTCAATTTTGAAAGTTTTCAAATGAAAATGAAAATTAGAGTTACGAATTGTCTGTTAGAGCATTCTCACCATTGGGATTAACAATTTTCAAATTCTTCCAAAACTTATTAGCATATAAGTTACATCTTTAATTCATCAACACCTTTCACTTTACAATTTTTGTAAAAATGAATCCAAATTTTTTTTTGATTAAATTTGTTTATATATGCTTTCAACCCATTTTCCAACATATTGCAAAAATTGCATAAGAAATACAGCATACATGTTTTTTTCTAAAAAGTTTGAAAAACAAAACTTCACCTTCTAGAAGGATTAGAAAAACCTACATTTTGAAATTTAGGCACATTGATCTTACAATTGGTGGGGATATGCATTTGAAAATTTTGGGACAATGTAGTTGTGCAAGTCAACTAAAGGATCCTACGGTTGGATTTGTGAAAAAGTAAGTTTCAATGAATATTTTGACCCTAGTTTGGGGACTAGTATTTTGAAGTAGTTTTGGGCCTCTAAACACAAAAGAATTTTAGGGGTTAATAGCCAGCCATGCCGGTCATCTATGATCAATGCTGGGCAGTTGGAGCAATGATGTTGCGCTGCCAGTTCCTTTAGGGAACAGCTGCAATGGGCTTCAAATTAACCCCTAAATCATGCTTCTTTAATTTACGTTTTTTCATAAATTAACAAATTAGCCTAATATATGCACATCATGAAAGTTAATTTGTGTATTGTCATAAATTAACAAACTTACTTTTTTATATTTGCATACTTGATATCATATTAACTGCAACAAAGCATTAAATTGCTTGCATTGCCACACCCCTTCAAGTGAGAGGTTAGTTAGCAATTTACAATGCTCATCTTTTGAAAGTTTAAGAATAAGGAAGTTGGATTCAACTCTAGCCATGCTAAGGAATATGGTAGCCTTGCTGCCACAAAAGTTGTACAATGACTGCCATGTGGCATAAGCCAAGTGCAAACTTTTTTTATAGGGAACCAATGGGCTTAATTTGTGCACACTGTCAAGGGTTAATCAATTAATTTGTGCATTTATTTTAGAAAACGTAAATTAAAGAGGCCTAAATGCATCGGGCACCCAATTTGAGTGTTCAGGAAATTTTGAGACCTCGTTGAAGGTAGAGGTTTTGATTTTTTTTGTTTTTTATTATTTTTGGAGAAGTTACTATCTAAAGTTAGTTTCAATTTTCAATTTGAATTTTCCTCATACCACATTCCAATTGTTTTTGGTGAAAGCTGAATTGCAAGCATGTCTCTTGCACATCAAAAAATGTGATGAATAGTTTCACTAAAGAGCTTGTGACAAGTTGCCACATTGAAAAGATGGGTAGCAAGTTTAGAATAAAGTGAAAATTTCCCTTGGACACTCCCGTGGGCAGTGTGGGCCCTTTTACTAAAGATTCATCATTTAACAAAGTCTAAATGTGTTTTTGCGCTAGTTTCACTTGGAATATTTTTGTTATACAAAGTAAAATCCATTCACTATTTGAGAATTCTTTCATTTAAAATTATTTTTGGTCAACCATTGGAACTAAATATCATTTTTGTATTAGGTAGTAACTCTTTGATACTGTTGCATTACAAGCTTGTTTGTGAAATTGTGATCATGGATTTGGAAGAGGAGTCATTAGTTTTGAAGTCACAACAACAAGTACTAAATCATCATTAGCGGTAGTTTTCCAATTTTGTAATCAAAAGTGGCCAATTTGCATTACAAGTTTCAAGTGACTCCAGAAAAAACAAAAAAATAGTACTCATTGACATTCAGTTACAAGTATCTTAACATCTGCATGGCTTTTTTTGAATTATTTTTTGGCAACATCATTTGAAAGCCTTGAAGTTCAAGATCCTACAATTACAATTTTTTGCCAATGTTTGACAATGCTCTCCCAATTACAATACAAAAATTTCCAAAGTGCCATCCTTAATTGACAAAAGAACCCTCAAGCATTTAGGGGTTATGGTAGAAGCACCCAATACCAATAATGTACCTAATGGTGTTACTCCTTACACTTGGTGGTCATATGAAAACGTAAATCTAGGTGCACTGTAATTATAGCTTATTGTTGTTGACCAAAATGATAAGCTATCTATCAATCTATGGTGTACTTAGATTTAAGTTCTAGAATGACCACCATGTGTAAAGAGTAACACCATTAGGTATATTGTTGGTATTGGGTGCTTCTACCTTAACCCTTAAAGGACGAGGGCTGCTCTTGATGCTACTACAATACATAGTATGTACATTGCTGTTTAACTGGCATTTGCTACCAACAAAATTTTTTAATTTGGGATCTTGACTACCTCATTAGAACAATATTGATCTAATATATTTTAACTTCTTTGTTGATCTCAAATGTAACAAAGATGTAGATCCACTCCAAATACAAGAAAAATACACCATATTGTACTGGTCGCAAAGGGCTGCCTTGTCCTTTAGAGGTTAACTGCACCTTTGTGTTGGTGGGTTGGGACAAAAAAAAAAAAAACTCAAACTTCTTCACTTGGCAAAAAAAAAATGTAAGTGTTTAAAAATTTATTACCAAGAGATTGAGCTTGGAAATTTTGGAATTCATATTCATTCAGAGACCTTGTTCTTGGGCAACTTTCATGCTGCATCTAAATCGAACATGGCCATGGTGATCACATTTCCAACTCACATCTCTATATATCTTGTGCTTCTTGCAAAAAACTTGTTGGAACACTATTTTGATTTTGGATTATGTTAATTTTTGGCTCATTTTTATGGAAGGCTCTTTAACTCATTTGTCATTTTTGGAGTTCTCTAATTATAATGCAGCATTCAAGTTGGGCCGCCAACTTGCATGGGTGATTAAAATCGGATAAGCAAAAATGCAAAAAAAAAAAACACATAATTGTTCATGGACGTGCGTTAGATAATAATATAATTGAAAAACAAAATTGGTGTTCAGCCAAGTTTCTTGCGAGAAGCACTAGAGTTTTGAGGGTTTAGGGTTGCTTCACACTATGGCCAACCAAATCAAGAGGTTGTGGTATTGAGTGTTCAAATTTGGTTGAGATTTCAATAAAATGGCTAAACTAAGGCAACTTTTTTGGAAACTTTTAACCAATCTTGCTGTGAAGTTTTCAAAAGGCCAAGACCAAAGTTCAAGCTCTTAACCTTGAACTTCAATGACCTCTCAACTTGAACGGCCATAAAAGCCTCCAAAAGTCAAGCCAAAGATCTATTCCTTCTAATCTAACGGCAAAAACATGTCAGTTTTTATTATTTTATGAAAAAATTTGACACCCTTTCTGATCATAGTTTAGATTTTCCATTTTTGCTCAACCCAAATTTCTTTTCAGAGGTTGTTGCTTTGATTGAAGAAGTGATGCTATGTAGGTAGTTTGGAAACAACATAGACTTTGGACATTAGATTTTGGCCTTTAGCACAAAGGACTGAGAGACCAAAGTCTTGATTTTTTGCAATCTGATTGATGGAAATTGACTGCCTCTCAACCTTTAGCCATAGTGTGAAATGACATTTAGTTTCTAGAAGTCTCAAAACGTTACTCACCATGACCAAGACTAATTGCCCAAGAAAGTTGGCTCCTAGTCTAAGAGATGAAAATTGACCACCTACAAAATAAGGGTGGATTCTGATTATTTACCCTTCCTTGTAAAGAGCTAAATTTTCCACCATGTGCTTACAAACATGTAAGCTTATACAATAGAACTCCTCTAAGCTAATATCCTCTAAACTAATATCCTTTGTAAACTAATGTATAACACAAATCTCAATGTCAGACCATACGTTAGACATATACCAAAGCAATTAATTCAATAGTAGTAATGCTCCTTGGGACTATCCCATCACTAACCTCAAGGTCACTCATTTACACTTCCACAAAATTAACCAAGAACTTACTTAAACTAATTTAGTTCTTGGAGTTCCAACCATATCAATTTAGAGGAGTTCTACTACATGCACCAAGCCCTTGCTCTCCAGAGAAATAATTAGGTCGGAGGGGATGTTATTGACGAGTTGCAGGTGCTGAGTTTGATTGAATTCCATGGTGTTTAGTGCTCAGATTCCACAACTTTAACACTAAGAGCCTCCACAATGCAGCTGGGATCAACAATTGCATCAGTAGTCTACTAGCGTTTTGATTTATCTGGCAACCCAACGCAACCTTCATAGCCATTGGCATTTTCATGGCCTTGGTATACAAAGAGCTTGGATTGGTATATTTCATTGATTTGCATGTCCCTTGAACTCTCATTACTTTTCCCACGACCAAGTTGATGAGAATCTTTCCTAGCCTTGTTCCTAGCCTCCACATGTCATGTAACGCTTGGTCAAAATTTCATGTACAGACGAATATATCGGCTCTGCATTAGGGTGTTGTCCATAGAAATTAAATGAAAACTTCAAAGCTCTTGTGAAACAGCCATGTTATTTCCCGGTAGAGGGTTGTTCCCAAGGTTTGCATTGCGGATGCCCTAAGTCAAGCTGCTTATAGTATAGCACATTAGTTAGGGAATTGATACATGCATACCTGAGGGTTGATATTTGCACACCCCCCTCTAGGTAAATTTTAGGTTTCTGCCATCATAAAGCTGAATTTGAGAAATTTGAACTTAGAGGCTGTGATTTAGTCTAGAACCATAAAGAATATGCAATTCAACAACACCCAATGAAAAAGCTTATATTTTTTACAAACAAATGTAAAAGTAACATTTTTTCCCCTAATTAAACTTTTTCATTGAATGTTATTGAATTGCAACTTTTTTTATGATTTTAGACTAAATCATTGTCTCTAAGTCCTAATCTAAATTCAAAAA
Organism: Ulota crispa; assembly: GCA_963920765.1. Lineage (NCBI taxonomy): Eukaryota > Viridiplantae > Streptophyta > Bryopsida > Orthotrichales > Orthotrichaceae > Ulota > Ulota crispa. The sequence continues at coordinate 3,060,666 of OY987248.1, forward strand.
TTTCAAATTCAACTTCACGATGGTAGAAATCTAAAATTTACCCTGGGGCTGTGCATACATCAATTCCCTTATTTTAAGGACCTTTTGTTGTGCCGGTTTTATAAAAATGATGCAATGAAAGTTACTATGTAGCACGGAGTTGAAAGAACATCTGCCAATGGCATACGGTGGTCTCTCAACCAGCGGTAATAAATATGGCTAAATTTAGCAAAATTTCTATCTCAAATTTGGTTGTGCTAAAGCTGTATTGCAGAAATAAAGAGGAAAATTTAAAAAGTAGTCAAAATTTTAAGATGCAAAATTGTTTTTGAGGTGAGGTGTGCTGCCATGTTGCTAATGGGACCTCAAATTAACCCCTAAAGGACCATGGCCTTTATTTTGTCAAAAGATACTCACAACTGCCACTTCTATGGCAAAAAGTAAAAAAGTTTGAAAATCAGGTATTTTGCATATTTGACCATAGGATCTTGTGCTAAACTACTATAAGAATGTGTCATACAAAACTCAAGAACTTTGACCGCACAAATTGGAAGTTATTTGCTTTTAAAAAGTAAAAAACAACTTTTTTTGCACCTTGCTTGACTAGAATTTTTACCTTTGAACATTTTTAACTTAAAATTTTTGCACCACAAAGTTTGGAATTCTATTTTTGCATGGTGGGAAGTTAAGTTAGGAATCTTGGGAATTTAAAAAAAAAAGAATACTTAATTTTCATTCTTTAAAAAAACATTAGGTATAAAAAGGTATGAGATTGAACAAAAACTTAAATTGCTAATAACCCTGCAATGGAATTGAAATGCAATAATCCCAATGGTGAGATTGTTCTAGAAATCAAACTTTACCCTCTCCAACAATTTTTTTGAAAAAGTGTTAAACCTGCATTCAAAAATGAAGTTTATAACTTATTTTTTAAAGAAGATGCTTGAGTTGCCTGAAAAACAAGATTGTCCATAACTTTCTCATAACTAGTCCAAATGGAATGATTCAAAGCTTCAAACGTACACAAAGATATAGTCTATATGAAAAAAAAAATTCAGTTTTTTTTTCAAGTTTTTATAAGATTTTTTTTTGCTGCCCTAGTCCCCAAATTTGTGCTTATTTGGGCATAACTTTTGCTCCCTCGCATCAATTGGAATAAAACTAAGATTCCCCAAAAGCTAATGTGTATTTCTATCTTCCAAAAAAGTTTCAAAAAATTGAGACAAAAATTGAGGCCGTAGGTACCTGCCCAAAATCCCATTTGTCCCTTGTAGGGACAATGGTATTTTAGGGGTTAAGACAACTTGAGTAGCCATCAACCATATTTGATTTTCCCCCACCTACCTACAATGCAAAATGTAAATGCGCTTTTGATTCACCTCCTTCAAACAACTCCTTATAGTTATTGTGTCATGGCAAGGTTTGACAATTGTACAAATGTACTAAATAGTCTTTTAGTGGCTTCTTGACAAAATTGTTAATGTACGCTTTGCAAATGTCCAAGCTAGCATTATAACTAACAAAATAAAACAACTATTGAAGGTTGATGTTAGACATCACCAATTCACATAACTAAAGAGTATATGAATCAAACTTAAAAATTACCATTTATAACCTAATATGTTGCCATGCATGTAGCTAAAAATTCTTAGGCAAAAAAAAACTTGTAAATAAAATACTAAACTAAATGAGAAAATATTACAACTTGTACACTACTAAAATTCAAGGTGGATTGCAAAAAATTCAACCTACAACCCACGTCAAGTAAAGATAAAAACAAAAAATGAAATTAATAGCGCTAGTGTAGACTGCAGAGACCTCCAATGCAATGCAACGAATGAAAATTTGACGAATCTAATGGTACATAACGAATGAAGAATTGACGGACCCGATTGCAATGCTCCAGCTTGAGATCTGCGGATGAAATTCAAGGACGGAAAATAAATGAATGGAGTTAGTGATGAAAATCGGATGGTAATCGGATGAAGTTGGGGATGAGATTCGGATGAATGCGGGGTTGGAGATTGGATGGGTGCTGGATGAATTTGGGATGAAACTGGATGAACATGGGGATGTAGATTAGATGGATATTGGATGAATTTGGGGATGAAGTGGGAGATGAAGCTAGGGATGAAAACGTCACCGAGTTCCTCGAAGCGGCGATCAAAGACAAAAATTCATGGCAAGTACAGGAAGTTCTGTAGTACAGATTTGGACAAATATCGGAACTCTTTTTGAGGTATGGGGAGCTGACGATCACTGTTGGTAGCACTCGAGCAAACCCTAATCGTTTCATTTTACGCCTTCGATCCCTTTTTTTGGTTCGATTTTGAGCCTGTTCGATTGATGTGTGGAGTTAGGAGTTGATGGGCTTGTTGGGACGTTGTGGGTTTTCCCCGTGGTTGCTAGGGTTTTGTAGCTGGTGAGTGTTTGTGGGGAGCAAGCCGTGGAAAATAAAAGAAAGAGTGATCACTGATCAACGATGAGGAGAGCACGGAATCCCGTGCAGACGGCAGTATGGTGGGTGAAGAAGCAGCCTCCGAAGGTGAAGGCGGCTCTGGCAGTGTTGACAGGCATCGCGGTGCTCATATTCTTGCGATTCGTCATCCGCGATCACGACAACTTGTTCGTGGCTGCGGAATTCACACATGCTGTGGGCATCGGGTGCCTCATCTATAAGCTGACGAAGGAAAGGACCTGTTCAGGTCAGCTTAATTTCCAAACCTTTTGAACTTGAATACCTTACCTTGTTTTCTGACAATGTCAATTGAAAACGTGGCCCATGTACGATGATGTGTTTATTGGAGTGCAGGCTTGTCACTCAAATCGCAAGAGCTCACCGCAATATTCCTGATGGTGCGCCTCTATTGTAGTGTGGTGATGGAGTTCGATCTTCATACTCTCCTGGACTTCTGCACATTCCTCACCACCGCGTGGGTGATCTACATGATGCGGTTTAAGCTAAAGTCAACTATTTCAGATGACCTTGACAATCTTCCCATGTATTATATTGTAAGTGATAATGATAAGGAGCATTGCATTATTTTACTTCGTCATTGAGAGCAATGTGTTAACTTTACCTGAACTTCGGTTCTTCTTTTTAAACCCTAAAGAGTGAATTATTATGTTTTGAATCACTCTCGTTAACATTTTGAGATGTGTCTGGTGCTATGCAGCTGGCTCCATGTGCGTTACTGGCCGCTTTGATCCACCCAGGCACATCCCATCATATTGTCAACCGCGTGTTGTGGGCTTTCTGTGTGTACTTGGAAGCCGTATCGGTCATGCCTCAGCTTCGCGTGATGCAGAACACCAGGGTACGTGTTTCCATTTTTTTTTAAAGTTCCTGAAAGAATGCTAAACTTAACTAAAAATAATATGGACTATTCATGTACTTATGGAATTTCTATGTCCCTGAACATTAGAAAAATTTCTGAAAATCTTATGCATATATAATTTTCCCAGAGTTTTGCGTGTCTTTTGATTTGGACATACTTCTTGATGTTTTGTAAATACTATTACTTAGGACTTTGGAAAGTCCAGATTTAGGTGAATGTGACATTAGAGCTTTTGGAATTTTATTGTACCTGCTGGGCAACTACTACTGTCAAATTGGCTTGTTGAGTTCGTGATAGCTAAATTTATGTAACACACTTTGCTCGCTCTGTGCCCGTTCTACCTTCATTTTATGCGACATCTGGACGATACACTGTGTAGATATTTGACTGCTCTTTCTAGGGTTTAAGCGTTACTAAATTGATTTGCAGGTTGTTGAGCCTTTCACAGCTCACTACGTCTTTGCTCTGGGAATTGCACGGTTTTTTAGCTGTGCCCACTGGATTCTTCAGGTAAATTTTCTTTCCCCCTTCACTTCGTTTGTCTATTTCACATCTACCTTCACTTGGAAGAGAGAGGTTTCATTACGTTCACTTTCAGCTCCACCTTACATTTCTTAATCTGGGAGAGACGACGCCCTTCAAGCTGCAACAGAGTCAAGAATCTCTTGCGCTCTTACCTGATCGCTGTTTATTTTTTGAGCTTTGTAATTCTAGGGAGGAATATGCTATGTCTAAAGTATGCTCTGTTTTGGCCCTCAGGTGCTAGACGGACACAGCTTCCTGCTGAATGCACTAGGCTATGGGTTATGGCCTGGAATGGTGCTTCTTTCGGAGATTGTACAGACAATTATCTTGGCCGATTTTTGCTACTATTATGTTAAAAGGTACCATATCTCGAGTATGCTATTCAAATGATCAGTTTGGTGCTCAGAGGAAAGCATGTTTTATGTTCATTTCTCTATTTTTTTATCCATTTGTTTTGTGTATCAGTTGAGTCTTGAATTTAGAAAAGTTGACATCTTCGAGTAGAATGTCAGCGACCAGAAATTCTGTTTTCTCTGAATCGTGGGTGTGGGTGTTTAATGACAGTGTAATGGACGGCCAGTTGATGGTGCGGCTTCCTTCCGGTGTAGTTTAATGTCTTGGAAACTTCAAATGTATGATTGGGATACAAAAGCAGACGGTTTAGATTCTTTCTTTTACAATCAGGTGCTCATTCTGATTCAAGTCTTCCTCTCACTTGCAAAATTCCCGGGCCCATGCAAGCTTTTTAGGGTTCGTACCTGGTTGCTCGTTGAGGTCTCTAGCTCATTCGTGGCGTGCGCTTTGTCTCGACCCCACCTGACTCGGGAAGGTTGAATGTATTATGAAGGCTGATCTTCATGTGATAGTTATCACAGTTAGCTGTACAGCAGTTGTCAGTGGCATCAAACAGAATCCAGAGGTATCATGTCAAATTTTGCCAGTTTCTCGGAATGTAACTTTGCTGCATTGAATTTTTTAGTGATCGAAGTTTCATATCGAGTGGTAGAATGATTGAATTTGTTTGGTTGCAGCTGGTTTTGTTAAATCTGGACACTTTTGTGTTCTGTACTAGTGGTCTAAAAACCCACGCTTTGCGTGGAGAAGACCATATCAAATCCTATAATGGTGGCATGTGAAAATTCACACTTGCTGAAATCATCATGTTGTAGTGGAGGTTGCATGATGTATCAACTGGTTGCTCAATATCAACTGAAAACAATTGGCTTCACAAACAAACACTTTTTCATACAAGAGAAACCCCATTTTTTTCAACGAAAATGAATGGGTTTTGTGTACCATTATCTAGAAGATGTCAGGAGAGAATTGGGTGAAGTTGGTGTGATTTTTTTTTTTACGTAAATTTGTTAGCAAAGGTTGTAACCACACTACTAATAAACCTCTAGTGCATACAGTATATCTCAGCGAGTCCATTATTATCGTTAGGGTGACAAAATTGGGTCTCGTTGGCCATTGGAATACAATTTCAACAACTAGTAATTTTGAGCATTGTATGAATGAACTATGAACTTTCAAAATGCTGCCACTTATAATAAGAGTATCCGACATTAACTCTAGACTTTCACATTAAGAATTGCACATCTTAATTAAACCTTTAGGCTAAAGGTTTCAATCAATTGCCCGCCACCTTATTGTCAATTTGTATACGTGAGCTAATCCGCAACGTAAGATCTCACAGCACCAGTCAGTAGCTGTTTTGCAGATAAAGCACACTTTATTTCCTTGCCAAAATGAGACATTGAAAGGGTAGGACCAAACATCTACAAAACAAGTGCACAAGGCTGAGATTTGCAGGTTCAGAACAAGACTGGGATTGACGCTCACAGTCTAGTAAAAGCAAACGGAGACAAAACTTCATTACGAAACTGTCTGAAGAAAGTATTGTACAAAATTGCAACTTTCTACTCGGTATAAGGTACCAAGTGAGTTTGCTCAAATTGCGACCCTCTCATGAGAATAGATATGAAGTTATCCTTGAATGGACCTCTTTAAGTCATAAAAGAAAAGGTGTAGTCTATTGCAAGAGCCAATCGTACTAATCAGTTTCACTTCATCTCTTCTCAAATTGTAGGGGAATGGTTTTTGGAGGTCTAGAGTCAGTCACAAATAGACACCTACTACAAAATACTTTGAAGATCCATCAATAACTCAATAATACTTCAAAAAATATGAAAAGAACTGTGTTACATTTGGCATCCATTTCTTTTTATCTGAAAATTAGACAAAAAAATCTTCATGTCTTGCAAAGCCCATGAAAAGGCAAACCAGCACTTATAAGTGACAGTTTTCGAGCATAGTACCTTGCTTGCGCCACTCAAAACTCAAATGTAGTAAGCGCTCCTCTTTAACCCCTAAAGGACTGAGCGTGCTGTTGCAACCAGTACAATACGGGATATTTTTCTTGTTTTTGGAATGGATCCATACCTATACTACATTTGAGATCAACAAAGAAGTTGGAGAATAGATCAAAACGGTTCTAGTGAGCTACTTGAGATCCCAAATTAAAATGTAGCATATATACTATGCTCTATGGTCCTTTAAGGGTTAACCCCTAAAGAATGTTGCTGTTTTGTATACGAACTCCCAAGTTGTATACGGATGGGGTATTTGGATAGCACATGAACCCCATTGGAGTTATAAGTTTCAAGCCAAGTCATAGACATACTACTTGTCAACTAGGATTTTTTGGGATTTTTTGGGATTTTTTGACATTTGTCATATAGTCATTTCTTTAAGTACTAAATGGTTCTTGTACAAATACAAACAACACTTTTGTTAGGCAATATCCTTTAGGAGTTAAGCTTCTCAGAGATCGTCGTCTTTTTCGTGTGCATCTCGCCTTGTATCGTGTCAAAATTGCTTGCAAGAAGACTTCGCAGTTTCTTTACGCGAGCACGTAGTTATGGACATGAGCTTCAATCTGTGGTAATCCTCGATCTCTCAGTGTTTGACGAACCAAACCCTAGGCGCATTCTCCGACTCGAAGAAACCAGAGTGCTGCGACGCACATGGCATGCAGGCATTGTCTTGATTGTGGATGCGCAATCGGCTAATTGCTCCACGAGAATGATCGTCGAAATGCCACTGTGCGTGCATTTTTGACAATGGAGGACAACGTTTGGAACATCGATTGCACAACGGCGGCCCTCACCTGCCCTCGTCTTGGACCTGCTGGTCTTCGCGGCGTTGGCGGCAGCTGATGGCGCTTCATCGTAGCAGGCCTTCTCTCGTTATATGCAGCAAGATCCCTCGCAATTTGCCCGGCTCGCACTTCCACGTCTCGCACTCTCACTGCCGGCGCTGCTGTTCTTGGTCGTTCAAACCCTTGCACTGCCATATTCTCTGACATTCTCCGCTCCATGTCTGTCTGTCTGTGAGTAAATTCTTTTCAAATAACGGCAATGGAAACACGCAGATCTCTTTGCAGGAAAGGAATCGGAAATGCAGAGGTTGATCGGACTTTGATGATAACACCGACTTTGTTACTCTCGAGTGTTCTTGTTCATCGCGATGTGCTCGAAAGCTTTAGCACCACGCTTCCGCTCTCGTTTATGTTCTACTGCTCTGTTCTTATTATTGCCTCACGTACAATTAAATATATATTTCTTGGTTCGTTAAGGTCTTAAGAGATTCGCACCTCCTCCCATCTCCTCCAAGAAAACTCGATAAAACTTCTTCTCCTTTCTCAGAGAGGCTAAACTCGTCCTAAAATTGCGTAGAAAGAACAAAAAAGTAGTCAGTGTTGTAAAATGACATTCTGACCGAAAGTAAGTGTTTTTCCAGGTAATTTGCAATTTCAACGTTATGTGAATGAAAAGTAGTCTCCTACAAGTGAAACGGAAACGGAGTGAAAGCAAGCTTGGAGCGTGAGCGCGACGCCATAAGAAAATAATCCAAGTAAGATCAGCAATCAGTTCTTGCGCCAGCATTTGGCTTTTCTGTCTTCAACATCAAGGAAGTTCAATGATGTGAACAAAGCATCACGCGTACGTAGAAAAGTTTTAATTTTCCTAACCCTAGATGTGGTCGATAATCTCCATTGTAAACGTCATATTCGTTAAATTGGGAAAAACGGAGGTACTATTTTGTACTCCACCTTAACCCCTAAAGGACCAAAGTCTCCTCGGGGACTTTCAGGATTTTGGGCATGTATTTATGTCTAAATTTCTTTGTGTAATTTTTTGAAACTTTTATGGAAGATGGGGAATTCAAAGATCCGTGTGGGTATCTAATTTTTACCTCATTTTGACATTTGTTGAAGAAGTTAAAAATGAATTTATGAGAGTTTTAGTTTGACAAGCAACCCAAAAATTTCTTTAAAATTTTCATTTTAAAAAAATAAAAATTTGAGGTTAGTTCTTTAGACTTATGTATATGTGGGAAGCTTTGAATCATTCAATTCTAATTGATGAGATGAAAGTTATGAGAAGTTTTAGTTTGCGGGTAGGTGTGGAGAATCTCAAAATAATGCCTACACGCAAACTAAAACTTCTCATAACTTTCATCTCATCAATTAGAATTGAATGATTCAAAGCTTCCCACATATACATAAGTCTAAAGAACTAACCTCAAATTTTTATTTTAAAAAAATGCAATTTTTAAAGAAGTTTTTTGGGCTGCCTGCTGAACTAAAATTCTCATAAATTCATTATTAAATTCTTCAATAAATGTTGGAATGAGGAAAAAATTAGATGCCCACACAAATCTTTGAATTTCCCATCTCCCATAAAAGTTTCAAAAAATCACACAAAATAGTTTAGCCATAGGTACGTGCCCGAAATCCCATTTGTCCCTAAAAAGGGGGCTTGGTTCTTTAGGGGTTAAATCCAAAAGCCACCTTAAACCAGATTTGAAGGTATCAGATTCAGTATGAGCCACTACTCTCAAAACCACACCTACCTGCAAACTAAAGCTTCTCATAACTTTCATCTCATCAATCAAAATTGAATGATTCAAAGCTCTCCACATCTATATAAGTCTAAAGAACCTTTTTTAGATTTTTATTTGAAAAAAACTCAAATTTTAAAAAAGTTTTTGGGCTGCCCGGAGTCCCATGTTTTTCAATTATTCATTTTTAACTTCTTCAATAAATGTTAGAATGAAGAAAAAATCACATTCCCACATAGATCTTTGAATTCCTCACCTTCAATAAAAGTTTCAGAAAATCACGCAAAGTAGTTTAGCCATAGGTACATGCCCAAAATTCCATTTGTCCCCCAAAAGGGCCCTTGGACGTTGAGGGGTTAATTCTTCAAAAGTCCCAAAATGTACTCTTTCTCCCAATTTAACGAATATGGCTACAGTAGCACTAATCGTCCAATTGAAGCGCACCCTGGCTGCGTCTATTTGACAATCATATCTCTTATGTTCTTGCAAGGTGGCCCATGCTTACAAACGTGGATGCGCCTCGGCAAGCGAGCGTCAGGGTAACATTCACACTCACAGGAACTTCGTTCAAATCTCTGCATTGGTGAGGAGGAAGACGAGTCTCGTCAAAGCATTGGATCTGGTTGCCGCGCAAATTTTTCTACAAGGTTTTCTGCATAATTTAAGGTTTGCTGACCGAATCGCGATACATCAAAAACCTTTTTTCATCAATTGCGGTGCCGTGATTGTCGTCATTATTCGTGTAATATTAGGCCACCGTCACAATTACGTACCCCTACGCCACAGTTTGCAGTGCAAGCCAAGCTCATGAAGCATCGATTAACCTCCTACATCATTCGACGGCACAACCCGGATTGAATCATCGTCCGTATGCCTACAGCTCTTGTGAGAATTGTACGTCAGGTTTCGTCAGGTTTTTAGGAGCAACGAAAAGCTTTCTGAAAGGCACAGGGAAAATTTGATACGAATTACAATGTACTCCCTCAGTCCCTCTAAAAAATGTCCAAATCAAACACATTTCTAGTACCACTAAAAAGCTCCCTTTTGCTGTTTTCAAACACTAAGAAAGCATTTGCCATGTTCAATGATCTCATGGGGCCAAGTTAAGCAATTAGAGAACATTCCTCTCTTAGCAAGCTTGACTTTGCCCATATGAGGTACCATTGTTACTACTAATCTTTAAATCATCAATAATTATGAGTTGGCAAAATGCACAAATATGGTACTTTTTGCATGGAATATGGGTGCCCAACCAGCAACATCAAAAGTGGAGATTTTGCATACATTTGGTAGATGGTACATTAATTCTAGAATGCATGTGTCACTAGCACAAAGACTAAAACAATGAGGAGCTGGCAACATTCATAAACTATGCACTATGATACTTTTTGCATGGAATTTGGGTGCCTAAATGATGACATCAAAACTTGAGATTTTGCATACACTTGGTAGCTGGTATATTAATTATAGAACATTTGTATCACTAGCACAAAAACTGAAAACACAGATAATCCTTGGCAAGGAAGCTTTTTCAGAGTTTTTCAGAGGGACAGAGGGGAGTACTACTTACTTTGGCAGTCTCCTGCAAATCGCTTCTCATATCATGCTAAAAGGAAGATATTATTACAGTACCGGTAGCGAGAGAAAATCGGTCATCACTTTCGAAAGGATATACATATACTTTTGTAGATTATACAGGCAATTGCAAATACCTTCCAGGCTTCCACTCGAAAACTCGCGTCAAATGGTTCGTCAGAACAAGAGTGCTGACGAAGCTCGAAAGGGGAGCTAACCATTAGGGTTCAAGCGACGGCATCAAAAGCCTCCACTGCTATTCTATATTTCTACTTTACTTACAAGAATTGATGTGCATATTATTAGTCTTGCCATGGAAATTCTTTCCATGACACTCTAGGCTTCTGCTGTAGGTCTCCCCTCCTAATTTCATATGCTGCCGGAAATATAATGCGAGTCAGACGAGGTCAAGTGTAAGCGTCCCTAGCGGGCACTTTGCTGAATGCATTGATGTCAATATTCCATAAAGTTCGTTCTAAAGCGTCTCGTTGACAAGGGAATAATGTCAGTTTGGACATTTTTTTGTCATTTGGACGTGTAGATTAGTTTTTTTTTGTTTTTGTTTTTTTGTCATTGCGGACGTTATTTTTGTCATTTTGGACATATTTAATCAATTTGGACATGTCAATTTGGACATATTTAGTCAATTCGGACATGTCAATTTGGACAATTTTCTTGGACTGCATCTTTTCCCTTCCGCAATTTGAGCTGGAGCAAAAAGAATGTGCACTTGTGATAAATAAATAGTGCTCTAGCCGGAAGAGATACGTCAAGATCGATAGTTTCTAGATTTCTTCCCTTCGATGGATTGAAACGTGTGGAGTTTGCATACAAGGATCCCGCAGTTGGCCTTGGCCATGACAGATATGTCAACGTAGTAGTTGTGAAGCCAAGAAGAAATCCAAGATGCTGCACCATGTACTCCGGAAGCACAAAAGATATCCAACTTATTTTTTAATTATTCCAAATTGAGAACACGCATGCACTGCAGAGCTACGTTAAGATGTGATCATAGACCAAAGCACTTGCAAATGCAATCGTTAGAGTTTTGCAAAACAATTGCAATTTGAACTTACAATCGAGAAAAGTAGTAGTATTCCAAATGATGCAGGAGGCGGCACCTCCAAAGGGCTTTCATTGCGCTCTCTTAGGCTACAACGCGTTATTCATTGGATTGGGAAAAAGTGACATTTCGGAATTTTTGGATTTTAGGTTTTTTTAAAGAGTATTCATTGAAAAACATAAAATCCAAAAGTCCCAAAATGTCACTTTTTCCCAATTTAATGAATAACACGTTCTACACTAACGTCCTGATCATGATTAGGAAACGTTCACAGAAGTATCGGGAGGGAGGGGTGGTTTCTTTATGGAGAAATTTATGTGCTCGGAGGACTTTTGTACAAAGCAGCGATTGCAATGCAAGACTTGTTTTGTAATTTTCAATCAAGTGTTGCAAGGTAAGTGTTCTTAGCACGGCTTTCGGTAGTAGCACCCATAAGCACCACTCTCCCCATATCCATCACCTCTAAAATTTTGGAGAATATGGGGAAGTGAATAGATGCAATTACAAGGATATACATGTGAACATGAAACCTTAGTGTTGATACTAGGTGCAATTGTAATCGGCTCTTTAAAAAGTCACAACTTATTCTCACAATATTCAAATAATACATTTGAAAGTGCACACTCATCATTTTTCTCTTGCTAATAGGATCCTATAATTTGCTAGATGTTTACAACCATCATGTTCAAAACCCTTAATTTGACGGTTATGGGTTCTGCTACCTTAACCCCTAAACATCGGTGCGGACAAAAACCGTCTGTTGCCTCCAAAAAAAGCCTTTGTAGCGTAGAAAAAAACTGATTTTGATCTGATTTTTTTTAGAAGTGATCACAAATGCGTAGTGCACCATGGAAGGTAAAAATTAAACCCATCAAATACACTCATAATTTTAGGTACCCCAAGTTCAAGATCACTCAGTTAGGTCTCAAGTTACCCTTATTACAATTTTTATGAAATCAGCATGTATTGTTGCCTTTTCCAACTTTTGGAGGCAATATTATTGATGCATAGCTGCAAAATACTGTAGAAACCAAAATCAAGGCAGGCCACATTGACCCACCCGACGCTTAAGGGTTAAGTTTCTGGCTGACAACCACTGGATTGCTTTGCTTTGCTTCGAAGCTGTGCAAAAGCCAAGCTGTTCAAATAGCAGTTTGTATCAAGCGGCTACTTGGGTTACTACAGAGTCTTCGGGATATGCCGGCCCACAGCAAGCCAGAATAGAACAGAACACCACCAGGGTAGGAGGAAACAGCATTCTAAACACAAACTTGTCAGCAACACAGAGCATACTCATCCGTCAAGGTTCAGCCCTCAGGACCTGTGAAAGCAGAAAATCCAGCATGGACAAGCTTCAAATGTAGTCAAGTGCACAATCAATTTCTAGTTCAATTATCTTTACAAGGTTACAAAAATGTTTTGATTGCATGGTGGAGCAGATCGGGAATTTTTGCGCATCCAGGACCCCCTCCAGATGCCTGTTAACTTACTTCTGAGGCAGAGGCAGAAAAGCTCGTTCAGGTGCACTTTAGATGCAAACCAGGTCTATGGAGAACAACATACCTGTGAATATTCAGTACACTTGATAGTGCATTTAGGTTGCTTTATCCCACTTGGACACTTAGAAGCGCAAAGAAGATACTGAGATTTCACATGGTTTACAATATTGCAATAGCTATTGATGATATTTTAGTATCTATCTAGTGTAAAATGTCAAGACACGAGTGTGGGGCGACCAAAATGGACTATTTAGTGTAGAATAAGTATCTAGAACATTGTTAGTAATATTATACAAGATTTTCTGCATGTAGGTAACTTGAGCATGGCGTGGAGTTCGTTACAGTGAGGGACCCAGTTCTAGAGTCCAGTGTTACCTAAAAACCTACAACAGCCACGTACACAATTGAAAATATCCCAAGCAAGCATTGACCAGAGAGCGCAATGGTCACGTAAAAGAGAGTTCAACTGGAACGGGCAGAGCACGAAAGCTGAGCAAAGATTCAAGAACAACGTAAATGATACCGGAAAATTTTACACTAAGAAAATTCGCTTGTGCTTTTTGCTTCAGAACAAGGTGGCAAAGGAGCCGCAGATCAACGAGATACAGAAGAGTGCCTGCCAAGCAGACTGGGAAAAAAGAGAGGCAGAGATCAGCCTAAACCCTCCTGTATTAAGTTGGTCGAAGTAATTCTGCCTTAATCAAGTACAACAGAGCCGTGGAAGACTCTCTCCGCAGGGCCAGTCATGTACACGTGGTTGTCCGCTTCCCTCCATTCGATTTCCAGAGGCCCACCAGGTAAATCAACGGTGCAGCTCCGTCACAGCGGAAACTAAGTCAAGTGACGAAACAGGCTTTCTGAATTGACTACTACACCAATCAAATGTTGAAAAAGAAAATGTAACAAATGGCCCGTCTATGCAGAAACCGAAAATGTAAGGCGCCATAGAAAAAATGAACTCACCCTTTCAGCACGTCCTTCCTTCACTGCAGCAACAACTAACGCACAAGCCCCAGTACCACAGGCTTGGGTAGCACCTATCCATGAAGAAGAAGACAGCAATAAGTTATCCCAAAAGATAATAGCAGGTTGCAGCTCATGCAAAGTTTAAAAAAAGCGTATATTGTGCCTAAATGAAACGTGAAAGCAACAAAAACTTGTTCAAAAAGTCTCACCAGCTCCTCGTTCCCACACGCGCATTTTGAGGTGAGTACGTGAGAGCACCTCAACGAACTCTGAAAAGCGCACATACACAAATAGAAGCTCATATTAGCATAGTTCTACAGAATCCACAACTTCTTCATGAAGCCATAGTATAGATCCAAAGCGTCCAACCACAGTTTTTGTAAGCAAAGATGGGAGTGCGTACCTATGTTTGTTCTTGCAGGAAATATTTCATGATGCTCAAAGAGAGGTCCAACATGCTCCAAAGGAAGTGCATCGACGTTCAAACCCTAAAAGACAAACAAGAAAAGAAGTAAGAGTACTCAATATTTTGCTAACACCTAAACTTCTATGAGTTCTATCCTGATGCAAAAAAAATTCAGTGCAAATGGAAATAAAATGGAACTACTTCGACATTGAAGTCCTACCTCCCCTCTTTCGTCTCCAAATGTGATACAATGAGGATTGCCCATGCTTACGCACGTCACCAACCAAGTCTTTCCACCGACAAGTAAGGGTGCTTTGACAACCTCCCCCTTAGCAGCCAGCTTAGTTGGCACTTCAGTTGCTTCCAGGAACGGTGGTCCCATATCAACACAAACCTGAATGTAAACGTTATGTACAAAACCATGAGAAGCAGAGCAGTGTTATTTCCCTTTGTTGCTCAGCAAGACGATGAAGCGAAAGGCAGCAAGCAAGAGAAATGTCACATACCTGTCCATCTTCCCGCAACTCAAGAATCATGTAGCCTGCAAGAGTACGTACTTTAAAGCTGCAATAACCAAACTGCAATTCCTCAATAACAAAAGCAAAAAAGATTGGATTTCGAAATAAAAGATGTGTATGAGGAATACATCCGTGACTGGACAGGAGATAGATACCTCTTAGGTGCTGATGCATTCTGGAGTTCAGCAAGAAATTTGGCAACGCAGCGGATTCCGTTGCCGCACATCTGCTTGCAAAATATGCCCACAAACGAGACGAGAGCAAGCAGAGTAGCATCATCGATACGCCTCAAAAAACGCAGCAAAAACAAGCGAAAACAATAGAGAAGTGCGTTACGAAAACCAGTTTGATGCAAGTTTGGAGCCGGAACCGTCGATTTGAAAACAAAAAAAAACACGAGAAAAAACTCAGATAACTGAAGGGCAGTCTCTCGTCTCTCAAGCAAGAAAAGCCCAACCACACCACGACTGACTCACCTCTGGCTCAGTACCGTCAGAGTTATAAATTCGCATTTGAAAGTTTTCACCATCTCGCATGACAAAGATTACGCCATCGCCACCAATCCCGAGGTGCCGGTCGCACAAGCAAACAGCCTCTGCAGGAGTTATGATGGGCTCGGGGGAGTCCAGGTTGTTGACCTGCAATAATCTAATCATGTACCACATTAACCATTTGTGACACATTGCCTCCTCGAGGACGTCCCAACCAAGGCCACAGAGGAGAGGAGGGCAAACACCTAAAGCGGTCGTCATGTCATGTGAATGCAGATTTTATTTCTTTCTCAAGAGTGAAACCCTGGAAAGGGGATCCATACTCACCATAATGAAGTCATTGCCGATTCCATGGTACTTGACAAACTCCAACGTCCTCGTAGTTGTATCTTTTTTAGTAGCCCTCGGAGCAGATTCAATCACCTGCAAAATAAGTGATCCCAAATAAGATTTTTACTTTTAGCTCATGTGGCCAAAAACAGTGCTAAAGCTAAAATTTTCAAATTTAACAATCTGGAGTTCATATTTTTCTTAGCTGTATAAACTTTATGGTAGCAATCCCGCGAAATTTAGCACACTGCGCAAATGCGAATTTGTAGGATTATTATTCCAAAAAATCCAGTCCAAAGAAACAGTCACAGTCACAATACATCACCCGCGCTGCAAACCCTAACCCTAACCCTAAACTTACCTGCTCCGGCATGACGGTTCCGACACCAGCCCTTCCACTGGCGGGCTCTGTGAACAAATCCGTGGCAGCAGAAGATGAGATCGAATGAGCACTGGCGTCCCAATGAAGCACCATCCTCCGAATGGCCAGCCGCTGCGCTCTCGTCGTCCCTGATGGCTGCTTTCTGGGCAAGAAGAACAATGAAGAGCAGTGGCTGTACGCAGGACCTGGTGTGCGGCTGCCGAGCAGCAGACAGTTCTGCATCTTGGTCCTATGGGAGTGAACCTCTGCAAGCCAAGCCTGATTCTTACTGCACATGAATTTTGGCGTAAAACAATGGAATAGCATAATTTTCTGCATACAACCTGAAGAGAAGAGGACACCATATTCTCACAAATATATCTGCTTTTAACACTATTCCCCCATTTGCCGCATCCCAGACCTTCTTGCCTGTCTTCATCGTGAAAAAATTCACTTCGCATCTTCAAACAAGATGATTGTCAACAGTAGGTTCACAAAATCAGGAAAAGCCCCATAAAATGAAGCTTAGATTATTGACAGGGACTAAGACTGAACTGTCCAGCTAATGCGGTGAAGCTATCAATCAAGATAGACAAAATGGAAATACATTGTGGGAGACTTTAATTCCCGAGCAGGAAACGGGAAACAAGCTAGAGAGCCGATTCAATTGATTCCAACATTTTGCAAAAGCCAAGCCAACAAGTACCGAGTTGGAAGCGAGAGCAAATCTGAGAAGACCGCTGAGCGAGCGCCTGCACAAAAGCAGGAACAGCTAAGGCGGAGGAGCAGCGGGGAAATGTAAACTGTGAGAGAAAAAAAGTGGATGGGGAAGAGTGATGAGGAGAGCTACTGCAGATACTGCAACAGTAGGGTAACCGCACCCATACCTGAGCGTTTAACCCCTAAACGCCCACGGTAGTCCTCTGGCCCCGAAAAAAAATTCTGTACAACAAAAACAAAAATCGTTTTCCATCTGTTTTTTTCCAAAGTGACCGTAAACGTATGATCCATAGAAGGCAAAAAAATCATCTTATCAAATATGTTCATATTTTTTCAGGTAACTCAAATTGTGAGAAAATTCAAAATCATGGTGTTAGGTCCCAAGTTGTCCCTATTGCAATTTTCATGAGGTCAGCATGTATTATTGATTTTTGAAACATTTAAAAGCAATAATATTGGTGGGTAGGCCATGGCCACCCAGTGGTCCTTTAAGGGTTAAGGGTTTAGGGTACTTCAGAGTCTTGGAAAATTCAAGATTTTTTTTTGTAGGGTTAGCCTTTCAACAAGCTATCATGGAACGTAATTTTTGTGAAAAAAAGTATTGTAAATTATTTTATATTAAAGGGCAAAGTTGCAGCTCTTAGGTCTCTATTAGCAATTCTAAACTACCCTTGAAATTACTTTGATGTGTTCCTATACATGTGCTTGATAGTCTCAATCCCAACCATCTCATAGCACCTTAGCAATTGACATGTGGCAAGATTTTCTTGTGTAAATGACATTCACTGTTCCACTTTGGGTTCACAGTGAGTGGTGAACACCTCAAAAGTAGGGCTTCACTTTGGGGACTGCTCATGTATGGATGATGTTACCTTAGTGCAGCAGTAATTGGTCCACGCACTTCTGGGCATAAATTGGTTCGGCAGTGTGGAGCTGACGAGGCTATTTCTGGTCCCAAAGAAGCACATGCACCCATGAACTGATAGTTACGGCCACTTTTTGCCTGCCTCCCCCTCACCTCAACTAAACCACAACCGGATTTGGGTTTGGGAGGGGTCCCATATGTGAGTCTGACTTCTCGCATGTACGGGCCGGTGCTCCCAAAAAGTGCTCCACATAAACCTCATTGGGCACCACAAACTTGGTTTTTGGTTCCATGTGCAAGTACCAAATGCTGTATTGTTGTCCACGACAACTTTGTTAGAATAAGCTCAAGAATTGCCATTCTATTCAGCAAAGCAAAAAAAAGATAAATTTTACTCATGTGAGCTTATTTTCGTAAAGAACAAACAAGAGATTTGATTTAGGGAATTGATATGTGCACACCAAGGAAGAGGGGGAGTGGGAAATTTTAGTTGTTTACCATCAACAAGCTAAATTTGGAAAATTTAAATTTAGATTTGGATTCAAAAATCTTGATTTAGTCTAGACCCACAAAGGAGGTTATGATTGAACAATGCCTAGTGGAAAAGTAGAGCTTCTTTACAAACAAGGGTAATAGTAATAATTTGCCCCCTAGTTATACTTTTCCACTAAGTTAGGAACACCTATAAGCATTAGTGTCCCCATAATTGCCACCTCTAAAATCTTGAAAAATATGTAGAAGTAAATAGATGTAATTACAAGCATATACAACATGTGAATATGAACCCTTAGTGTTGGTTATGGGTATAATGGCAATTTGCTCTTTAAAAATTCACAACTTATTCCACAAGTAAAAAAACAGGTCTATAATGACTAAGTGATAATGACTAAACCATGACTATACAGTCATTTTATAGTCATGTTGTAGTCGTTGTTTAATCATTGCAATCATTGTCACTTAGTCATTGTGGACCTGTTTTTTTACTTGTGTTCTCACAATATCCAAATAATACATTCGAATGCGCAAACCGCTCATTATTTTTCTGTTGCTAACAGAATCCTATAGTTTGCTAGATGTTTATTAATACTCATCATGTTCAAAACCCTTAAACTAACGCTTATGGGTGTTCCTACCTTAACTTCAATGTGTTCAACATTTAAACGTTAAAAATGCAACACAAATAAAAAACACAGATATAAACTGATCATGATTTCTTTATAAATTTTCATTCTGTATTCATATAGAATTTTGGAATTGCCCTAAAATCCAATCTAAAAACGGCTTCTAAATATTACTCACAAAGAAAAAAAAGTCACTCATCAAAACACGTAAATTATAAATGATATAAAACATGAATAGAACCTTCTTCTTTCTTTTACATATGACTATTAAGGTAGTATTCACAAATGCTGCTAAACTTGGAAAAGCTCTTGCTAATGATTCTTTATAGTTACAAAAAAGAACATAAAAATCACAACAATAGGTTAACCCCTAAAGGACAACGGGGACAAAAGATTGTCCCCACTCATACACGGGGAGCTGTGCATCCACGGTGACCCTAGTGCTAAAGGGTTAAGGGAAAATTTCATGGATACCCCTAGAGTTTGCAGTATTTACATAGATACCTCTGCTTTTTCAAAAATCACACAAATACATTTGGACCAAAAAATTTAGGTGTTTGTTTTGTTGTGCATGCCACTCCTTTGTACGCATGCATAAAATCAAAGAAGAAGTGTGCACACAAAGGGAGCCGGAAGTGACATGCACAATAAAACAAATGCTTGAAAATTTTGGTATTCAATGTGTAATTTCTGAAAAAGCAAAGGTATATATGTAAAAATTGCAATCTTCAGGGGTTTCCATGAAATTTTCCCTAGATTTTAATGTTTAACACGTTTGACAATGTCTTTAAAATCAAGTGTGGATCACTGCTATGCACATTGCACATGGTGACATGGGACCTTGCTGGGTTACAGATCCTCCTACTTTACCGCCAAGGAATGATGTGACAAACGCCATATTCGTTAAATTGGGAAAACACGGTTCCCAAATTGAACCTCACCTTAAATCCAAACAGTTACCTTAAATCAGATTCAAAAAGTACCAGATTTAGTTTGAACCACTAAGATTTTTTCTCTCGCAAATTCCTCCTATCAAATTTCTCCTCTCAAATGAGGACGCGTGTATAAAAAAAAACATTGCTGAAACCTAGAGCTGGGTTTAAGGTGATCTTCAGAAGTCCCAAAGTCGAACATATATCCCAATTTAACGAATATGGCGTTGACAGAGAAAGATGCTCATCTGGAGCTCTGTGTGAAACCACCACATTACCTGTTACATGTGCCGTGCATGGACCACAATAGATGTGTCTGAATACTGGCCACTTTCCCTTATTATAATCACGTCAATCACAACGAAGATGGGAGAAAGGGCCTTTCGATCCAAGTACAATCATGGAGGACGTCGAGCAGGTTTCGATTAGTCCAAACCCCTCTTGGAAACAAGTACTCTTCATGACATTTGTCTCTGTAAAAGCAAGCCTACTGCCGTCCGTCTTTGAATGTGACCTTTACATATTATTTACGAAGTGGGAAGGACACTCAGATCAGGTCCAGCTGAATCAGCCTTGGTTGCATCAAATCTTCACTTCCATAGCAGAAGAGCATCTTGAGTTCCCTTATCTCCCATTCGCATACCATCTTGTGAGCATTCCTTGAGAGCCGAGTGTCTACACTTGTAGTGCAGCTTGTCCAAGCTCCAAGCCTTGAGCTCCAGACGTTGCCTGGCTAGCCATGGCGAGATGCGCCGCTCCAGCTCCAGGCCTGCTGATCGTGGTGGTGCTGCTCATGTTCTCCTCAGCTCAGTTTGTTCAGAGCTGCATCACTCTGCATGAACCCTGCGGTCCTGCCTACTGGTGTTGCGATTGAGACCCCAGAACCGACTATCAGCTTACCTGCTCACTGGTATGGCGTGGGGCCGTAGGTCTTAGCTACCTCTGTTCTACTTATGCGTTTGATCCCACTTGCAATGGCGGCCTTGGCTATGAGGAGGCGTTTGGACTGCCTCGGAAGCTAGGATTCTCCGCCAATCAGCAGATGAAGGTCGATGCTAATTTCGATGCTTCAGACTATGAAGTGGCCGGAGATGAAGTGAAGATGGTCTAAAAGATGCTGAACTTGTGATCGATTCCTTTCTGTGAGGAACCATGGTAGACATGAACAAATTGTTCATGAAGTCATATATCTAATTATACTCTTTGTTACTATGTGAGAAGAGTTCAAGCTCATGCTGAACTTGTGATAGATATATATGTCAGTTTCTGTGAGGAACCGTGATCAATAGACATGGATATGCTGTTAATGAAATCGTATGTTTATACTGTGTTCCAGTCCTGCACCAGGACTGAAGTATGCAATAAAGATTGCTGAAAGCAGTAGCTTTGTGATCAAATTTTACGCTCACTGCAATATGATCATTCTCACCACAAGTCACACCGTATGTACAGTTAACAGTGTTTCTGATAAATGGAACACTATAGAATTAGTACCTGCAGGTTGCAGGCAGGTAATTGCGAAAGTGTTCTTTTATGCAATATTGTTGTTAGTAACAATCTTGTAGCCCAGCAGTTGAATATAATTATGTGCGTTTTGCTCGTCACTATGTGCATGCATATTGATAGTATTAGAGCTGCCCATCATTGCGGGATTTCTCAATTGTGTACTATCCCAGGCCAACTCACAATTGTGTCAAACATTATCTCAGTCTCAGTGAAGTTGTCCCATGAAGCTCCCCGAGACAGACCTGTTATTTTCCTGTCACGTTGCTGGATGTCCAAAATAATGCCTAGCGTCCGCGGTCGCGGGACCAGTGCACAATCCTGACTTAGGAACTCTGCATGTACCTTAGTTTGGGAAACACTGTATTTTAACTACTTTACATAGAAAATGTTACAAAGCGGATGTATTGTAGAATACTGAAGATCGCTATTGAAATTTGTAAGATGCAAACACTCATAACACCAAACTCACACACGCGGCTCTGCCAAGAGCACTATAGAGCTCAATATGACATTAACAAAACAAAGAATACAAAGGAGAACAACAACATCACGATCGACACAGAGAGGTATATGCTCATCTGGTGAAGAAGATGATGAGAGTTCAAGGAGATGAATATCATTCAACAGAGTTCATCTACCTACCTACTTCGGTCTACTGCCTCGCACCAGATCTACAAGAGTTTATCTACGAAACTCGACAATGCAAAACTACAATACTCCCACTCATTGTTGAGGGTTGAGTAATCACAAAAATTTTAACAAAGAATTCTCCCACTTGACAATCAACGCTTGACAATGTTGAGGAGAGAGGGTAGACAAAGGAATCGATCAAGAGTAACAGGCTTCATGAAAATGTCAGCTAGCTGCTGATCAGAAGGCACATAAGAGATGTCAGTGAATCCAGAAGTTTGCATCTCACGGATCTTGTGATATACAATATCAATGTGCTTAGTCCGTTTATGGAATTCTAGATTGAGGACCAAACAAATCGCAGATTGATTGTCGCTCTTGAGTGGTGTGGGCCCTGGAAGTAAAGCTCCAAGGTCAGTCACTAACCTGCGTAGCCAAATAATCTCTTTTCCCGCGATGCATGCAGCCACGTACTTTGATTCTGTAGTTGACATTGCTGTACACGGTTGCTTTCGACTAGGCCATAGAACAGGTGCACTGTTCAATAACACAATGCAGCCACTTCGACTCTTGCGGTCATCGAGATCACCGGCAAAGTCTGCATCTGCATACGCCATTAGAGGAGCAGATTTCTTGGTTGGGGAGTAGCAGAGAGCATACTCAGTAGTGTCGCAAAGATACTTCATAAGCCTCCAAACTGCAGTGCAGTGGATCTCTAAAAAATTACTGGAAAATTGTGAAACAATAGTTGTCACTTGTGCTATGTTAGGTCTGGTAAAAACCATGATATATAGAAGCGAACCAACCATGTTCTGGTAAGGAAAATCTGGCGGAGGCTGATCATCATCAGGTAAAGGACAATGGAGATGAACATTCGAGTCTGATGGAGTGGATACTGGCATTATGGAACTGTATCCATATTTTGCTAACATCGTCTCAATGAACCGAGACTGATCAACATATAAGATTTATTTAACCTATCTCTCGTTATATGCAAACCTATATACATGTCTGCTGGGCCGTCTGTGATCTCAAAGGATTCTTTGAGGTAATCTATCATGCTTCGTAGTTTATCAACGGACTGATAGAGGCCTAGACCATCATCGACAAAAATAGTCGTGACCAGAAGTGGTTTTGAATGTGTAAAATATACACATGGATCAGCGGTACTGTGCTATAAATCATATCGAGCCAAAAAACTAGAAAACTTTTTGTTCCATTGGCGGCTTGCCTGCTTCAGCCCATATAAACTTTTCTGGAGTTTACATACCTTGCCTTGACTGTTGGGAAGAGTGTACCCTGTCGGAAGCTCCATGTATATCTCCTCGTCCAGATCACATTCACCATGTAGAAAGGCGCTCTTAATGTTGAACTGGATCAGCTCGTAATCGTTCACCGCAGCAAGGGAGCGTAATGTGCGGATGCTATTAGCCTTGGTGGTGGGGGCAAACGTCTCATCGTAGTCAAGGCCAAAGACTTGAGAAAAACCATTAGCAACTAGACGGGACTTGAAACGGTCAATTGAGCCGTCTGACCTCACTTTTATCTTGAAAACCCATTTGTTCCGGATGGCTTTTCTACCAAGAGGGAGAGTGACTAACTGCCACGTGTTATTCTTGATGAGAGAATTAATCTCATCATCCATAGAGTTTTGCCATTCTCTAGCAAATTCTAATTTGAGGGCTTTCTGTACCGTAAGAGGTTCTGATGGTAAGCCAGAAAAGGTATTGGCTGATCGCTGGGGTATTGAACTGCTAAGAAAAGTCGAGGAAGTAGAAGGTCCATTTACAAGTATTGTCCTATTATAAACATCTGCTACAGTCTGTGTTCTCAAAATCGAGTTCAGTGTATCGGGAGAATCAGGTAAAGGATTGTCCAACTTGAATGAATCAGAGTTGGTACTCCTAGACGAAGAGTCTATTCTCAAAATGGGTCTTTTCTGGGTTAGCGGTGGTGACGCTACCAGTACTAGCAGTACTACAAGAGGTCCTGATAGTACAAATCCTCATCGTTCGTGCATTCCCGGATCTTCTGCACAGGCGGCACGTGTCACGCTCTCAGCTAAGGTGGCTTTTATGGTCATGTCAGCTTCTGTCCATGCGTTGGCGCATTGCTTGCACGAACGCAGGCTTCATCCACTGACACAACGGGAAAGGGTTCGCTTTTGATGGGTTCTTCCTCGCGATGCAGGGGTCTCTAGTTTAGGGTTTCCATTTCACTTTTTTCCAATCGCAAGGAAGGGAGGTGCATGTTTTCCTTTACGGTTTAGGCAATTTGGTTTGTTTTGCTGGGTTCAGGTTTGAGTGCAGTCAAGGTTTATGTGTTTGGGTGGAGAGAACTTGTCGGGCCTGCAGTTTTAGTGGGACGAGAACGTGACAATTGGAACGGTTTTGTGGCGATTGGAGTTTGCTTGTCGGTGGATGCTTTTCAGGTGGCTTCAACAATTTCTTGTAATCCGAGAGAGGTTGAGCGGTTCCCGTAGTCGGTGAAAAGCATCCAAAAATGGCAGAGGTAATTTGTTGTTGAAACCCTTCCTTGTCCTTCAGTTTTAGTTCTGCTATGTAGGCTTCTGCATATCCACACAAACACGTTGGTTTAGGGTTTCTTGCATTAAGGGATGTGCTAATTTCTTCCTCTGTGGTCATGTTCTAGGATTTAACTTAAATTGTATCCATTCTTTGTTTAGGTGACTTCCGCAGGTTCTCGTAGGGGTCAGTACTAGGTCCTACATACCAATGTGGAGCGGTACTTCCTTTAGAGTTCCGAAACAACGCATTCCAGTTGGAGTAGATTCCTTTCCCAATCACCTCATGTTTTTCCCCACTCGTCCTTCATGTTTTCAAGTGCTTTAGACTGAATGAGGTGGACTAGCCAATAACTTGATAATTGGAACCCATGCGGTTTTTGTAACCATTTCTCAGGCCTTTTGGTTTCTTGGGTTTACTGGTTGCTCAAATAGCATTTGTCCTCTAATTACAAACACCCAATAGGGTCATACACTTTCACATGGATGATTAAATGTAACTCATTTGGGTAGCCATTCCTCTTCTTTTTTGGGTTCCCTCCCAGAACCTGTTTATGGACTTGTAATGAATTGCGTCATTTATATCACAGTGCATCACATTTTAGGATCATCAAATTCTCAAACTTGTCCTTCAATTACTCTCACTTGCACCAAAATCAAAGTCGGGAAATTTAGGGCAATCCACTTGCATTACCTTGCATTCATTTCATAAATTGATTTGCCATTTGGCATAATAAAAAGGCAAGATTGATTTGGTTCATAACTAGCACTACTTATGTACTCACCAAATAGTATCTCTAATGACTACCACTTTCACTTTGATGAAGACATTCAGGATTTGGTAAATCAACTCTCAAAAAAGGATCACTTCTTGAGTAAGATGAAAAAAGTACTGTCCAGAACAAGCAAGAATTGAAGTAACTAGCATGACTTATTTCTATTGTCCACTACTTTTTTCCTCACCAAACCAAAACGATAAATCATAGTTGTTCCATTAAGAACTGCCTAATCAACAACGAATGTGTGTCATGGCATTAAGATTTGGCCATATTTAGTTGAACAACTTGGGTTTAAACAAGTGCAAGACCCACCCAACATCATCCTTATACCCTATTCCCTTCCAAAGAAATGGATAAAACTATTCTCTACAGCCTTTCCTGACCTCTTAGAATTGCACTCCACTTCTATTCCTTTCTTGTCCAATGTAAATGTATCTGTCGGTCATTAGTCTCTCCAAGTTTTTTTTCCAGTGCACCCCCTCTCAAGATCATCATTTCTGGCTCCTAAATTTCTAATTTTTGTGAATAAGGATTTACGTAAAATTGTGCATTCCTACAATACCGGTAGAAAATCACTTCATTACATACAATAGGTAACTGCTAAGGCAAAACGAGTTGTAGGTTTAGATGAGTCCAGATTCCTTTAAATCTACCATAATCAGGCTTAGTCAAATGACATTAGACCCTCACGTCCTAGCCCCAACTACTACGGAATTGACTGCTGTTCCTTTCAAACTGGTAGATGACGCAATGAAACTTACACCGCATATATCTTCTCTATAACCAAAAATTAAGTGTAGTCGCACCTATTCATGACTGGCTCTACAATAGAACTCCTAGTCATTGTTCTTTACTTCTCTACGGTTTAGGGAAGTGGGGTTCATTTTGTCGCTGTACAAAGCCACTCCTTCAGGTACTGGGCAAGGTCTTTTGTTATAGTCGTCCATTACCTTGCCTATTATAGTCCATGGTAGACGAGAGGTGGTTACGGTAATCAATAGTCAAATGTGTTAGACGTAAAGTTCTCTCTCGGTTGATGCCCACTTTTGTTGTTTTGTGCGTTATCCAACAAGCTCCCTCACCCTCCTCAAACCCCACCCTTTCTACGCATTTTGTGCTTCATGGTATAAGTAGTTCCACCTGCAGTCCTACACTGTATTAGCAAAGTCACCTGATTACTAACGCTACCCCACTTCTATTCCTTCATGTCCTGCATGCAACACTTAGCCACATTACGAAAGTCATTCATACTACTAGTTTGGACTATCAGTATCATGAGGATCCCCTTTCTAATTGTGTGGTACAACCTACTAGTGCTATTAGTAGTATTATTGAGTCGTTTTGAAACGGCTACCTCGTTTTCTATTGCTGCAAGCATTGTTGCAATAGTCTTCCACTCAAGCTGAAAGAGCACTAGAATTGTAGAGCTCAATGAGTCTATGGTGTTAGGATACTACGTATTACACCAATACTAACTTATACTATTGGTGTTCCCTCTCCTCATACGGTAGTACCTTTCAGGATTCATGTTCACTTTGGACTATTTCTGTACTCTCTAGTGCTGCGCTAACTAAATCGCCACTACAAACTCTTCAACTACAACGTTCGCTCACCAATGCTACCGGTGCTACTTAGTGCTTCCTAGATACCTCATGCAATACTGACCGACTGTTAATATAGTGTCATTCAGTACTTGTTAGTGGTACATTGCAATAATGTAATACTGCACAATATTTCATGGGGGCAGTGGAGTCTTACGATTTCACACTAAACCTTGTACATCTCCTTCTTGCTTATCAAAGCAGAATATTTTGTCATGGTTAATCTCTACCTAGCATTGACTTTTGCGTGGATTGAATTCAAGTGCATTCAGATTGGTCGACCGCTTCCCACATCTTGGGAGTCTAGGAAACTTGAGACCGTGAAGTTGCATTCTTGAGGCGGTCCACAAGACGTAGCTCAGCAAGTAGCGTCAGCGGAGAAGACCGCTTATGGAGAAGCTCAACTGTCACTCAAAAATGGCAATATCAATGCTTCCCTACTCACCTTCAAGAGGACTTTTTGGTCTAGGGGGAAGAGCACCATGGAGGCGGGCTTCTCCGAGGTGGAGAAGCGGTTGCCAAAGACTACGGCAATCAAAGCTACTTCCGACCTACGCCGTAAGGGGAGTGCCACCTCAAAGGACTGTAGTTCAGGGGGAGACGCTTGCACGACAATGCTGCAGCTATCCGTTTCTGCTTCCAACGTTTGGGATGCCGAGTTGTTGGACGCCGCTCTAGCACAATCGGCAAGAGTATGCCACATGCTAGGGAAGCAAAGCGGGTCTAAGAGGAAGGAGACTTCAAACTACTCCGACTACCACATCGAAGAAGAGAAGGAGGCAGATGGCATTTCCTCCCTTGACAAGCTAGCGGATCTGCAAGTAAGTCGCACTTCAAGAGCTCACCTTAAATTCTGCACATGTTCATTTCAAGATCACAATATGCGCATGCTAGCATCCTTCTCCCCCATCCATCGTACCGCTTCCTACCTCTGCACTCACTTCATCGTTGATATCATCTACAGCGTCCAAAGCAAGCAAAGAAGAAGTACGGTGCCGACCAGTGCAAGAAGATGCTTGAAGATCTTCAAATGCTGTCAAGGAGGCCACCGCATGTTTTGTCAAAGGAGGGTTTCTGGGAGCAATTCAAGCTTAGTAGCTTCAACATCAACCCACACAAACTAAAATTGGGTAAGCATATCCAAGCCTCTGAAATAGAGGACGTCTTTGGGGTAGATAAGAGCCGCAATGGCTATAGTTTGGCGGAGAAATTGACAATTGCTGAGCGCCAAAAGGTGGAGTCCTTTTAATACCTTGTTTACCAGAAGGAGATTCCAGCTCACCACGTTGCTAAGGAGTTAGCAATGGGGTGGGTCTTGGAACGCAAGAAGGGGGAGAAGATAGATTAGGCAGATTTTGCTGCCAACACCAACCACCTCCAGCAAAGCAAATATAGGATGAGCGTGAAGACTTGGCTGACTCGCTTGAAATCTGCCAAGAGGAGCGACATCGACGTCACTTTGGAGACAAACTCCATTGTCAAGGGCAGGACGGTCAGGGACAACAAACTCAACGTGGAGAAGGCTTTCAAGCATCCCGTTGATGTAGAGGTTCCACAAGTAAACAAGCCGACCTCTTAGTCAGCTTTCACTATGCCTGCATTCGATTTTGATATGCTTTCCGCCAGGTAAGTTGATATGTGCAGCTTAGGTTCATTTCTTTAGTTCTACTTCTACCTGTTTGAGATTAGGAATTTCTTTTTGAACAGCTACGCTCTTACAGTTCTTCCAAAATCAGAAAGCTCAGGGTCACTCTTGTCTTCACAGGGATTTTGATATGGAGACTATACTGAGTAAGGTGGAGGGAGAGGTAGATTGCCTTGTCCACGAGGCCGACAACATTGCAAAAAGGCTTGACGACGCCGACAAGGAGGCCTCCTTCTGTAGCGCCATGGTGGACCAGTTAGTCAAACAATTCGCAAAGTTCGGTACAACAATCAACCTTCCCAAGGACAAGGAAATGGAAGGGTGGCGCGATAAAGTGAGCGAAGACAGCCCCATGCATGACATGCTATGCGCAAATCTCAAGGAACTCGTTAGCCTAGCATAGCAGAAACGGCCATTGGAGGTAGAGCAAGTAAAAACTAGTCGCCAATTGAAGTCCGCAAGTTGATATTTGCTGGCTTTACAGGAAGAGTGCTTCAATCTGGACGCCTCAGTTGCGTGATGCACCCAGCGCCTCTGCCATCACCAAGAATTGACATTCCGTTGATGCTAGACTTCGGGGAGATGTGTGAGTGCTCAAACCTCCCCCTCTAAAAGTAAGCGCATACACAACCAGGTTCTAAATGGAATTGAAAGATGAGCTATCAAAGCTCAAGGGTGATTTGGTTGTAGATTTCCAACTAAAAGATGCCTTCCAAAGAATGGATCTTTGTTAACAAGTCTACAACATACAATGATGAACAAAGAAAATAATCCTTCAGAGGATTGAGCGTAAATTGAAAAGGATTGATTGATGTAGGTCGTAGGAAGTCATACCTCATACTAGAGTTCCACATAGCCCATTGCTTGATTGTGGATGGCCTCCATTCTCCCTTGGGTATGGTATTGAAGAATGTAAACAATAAGCACCTAGTTTTACTCTTGGATGAATAATCACAACATGTTAAGGGGTTTGGATGCCCAACCTCCTTTAACGGACCAGTTTACTACTTGGGCATGTGACGAATAATCACAACATCACCCAAGCACCAGCCGATGGCTAAGAAAGGAATTATCCACCCTTGAAGAGCTCAAAAGAGTATCCTAGAGCACAAAATCACCACCAAACTAGCTAATAATCAAGGGATGATTGGTTCACTATCTAAGGCACTAAACTTATGACGCACATAGGAGTTAGCAAGAAAATAAATCCAAAGGGCTTTAGTCATCAATATTTAATCTCATCTCTTAATGGTCCTTTGGGAAATATCCTCTTAACCCAAGAAGTGGGTGAGAAGTAATTGATGCTTGCCTCTTCCTTCCCTTTCATCTCTTTTTTACTCTGTCATTTAGCTTGCTTTGGAAGTTGGACCGGAGGATCGGCTGGGCAAGCTCGGGCCAGCAGAGTCGAGGATCGGCTAGGCAAGCTCGGGCCAGCAGAGTCGAGAATCGGCAAGCTGGGTGTTGGGGGCTGCAGGGCACCGGCCGTCGGAACTAAGGGCTAGCTCTCGTGGCGGGGACTGGCTCTCGCGGCAGGGGCTGGCTCTCGGGGTGTTATGGGGTGGTAGTGGCGAGGTTCTTGAGTGGTGATGGGGTCCAAAGTGCGAGCAGTGGCTAGCTCTCGTCGTGCAAGCACGCTGGCTAGCTCTCGACTTGCAGGCAGCTGGCTAGCTCTCATAATGCTACGTGCTGTGAGTGGTTTCTCAACTGCTAGACACGCTGACTAGCTCTCGACTTGCAGGCAGCTGGCTAGCTCTCAGAATGCTACGTGCTGTGAGTGGTTTCTTAGCTGCTAGACACGCTGACTGATCCCTCAATTGCTAGACACGCTGACTGATCTCTTGGCTGCTGGGCACGTTGACCAAGCTCTCAGAATGCTAAGCGCCGTGACTGGCTCTCTCAGCTGCTAAACATGTTGACTAGCTCTCTCGATTGCTAAGTGCCGTGACTGGTCTCTTAACTGCTACGCACCGTGACTGGCTTTTCTAGACAGGCTGACTGATCTCTCGGCTGCTGGACATGCTGATTGAGCTCTCAAAATGCTAAGCGTCGTGACTAGCTCTTTCAGCTGCTAGACACACTGACTGGCTCTATCAGTTGCTACGTTCTATGATTGGTTTCTAGGCTGCTAGTAATGTGATTGGTTTCTCGGCTGCTAGACAAGCTATAGTGACGAGGGTCTCAGTAGTGACGAGGTTTGAAATGCAAGCACGCTGGCTGGCTCTTAGATTGCAAGCAACTGGCTAGCTCTCAAAATGCTAAGCTTGTGGCTAGGTACTAGTGTGATCAAAGGGCCCTCGAGTGCTAGCAGAGTGAGCGGGGTTCAAAATGCAAGCACGCTGGCTAGCTCTCAAATTGCAAGCCCACTGGCTAGCTTCTTGAATTGCAAGCAACTGGTTGAGCTCTCTAGTTGCAAACACGCTGGCTAAACTCTCGGAATGCAAGTAGCTGGCTAAGCTCTTGAAATGCTGAGCATGTTGGCTAAGCTCTCGGAATGCTAAGCACGCTGGCTAAGCTCTCGGAATGCTGAGCACGCTAGCTAGCTCTTGGGATACTAGCGAAGCGAGCGGTAGTGACGGGGTTGAAATGCAAGCAGCTGGCTAGCTCTTGAATTGCAAGCACTCTGGTTAAGCTCTCGGGATGCTAACACGCTGGCTAAGTTCTCGAAATGCTGAGCACGTGAGCTGGGCTATGGGGGCGCTGTTGTCAAGTGTCAAGTGGAGGCAACTGTCACGTGCTAGAGGCAAACTCGTGAGTAGG
Organism: Ulota crispa; assembly: GCA_963920765.1. NCBI lineage: Eukaryota > Viridiplantae > Streptophyta > Bryopsida > Orthotrichales > Orthotrichaceae > Ulota > Ulota crispa. The sequence goes on from OY987248.1 coordinate 3,091,702, forward strand.
GGCAAGCTGCTTGCTGAAAGAATTTGCCTAGCAAGTGACATCTCAAAGAGTTTCTAAAGAATCGAGAGAGCTGGCTGAAGCTGAGCTCAAAGGATTCTCATGGAGTTGCTAGGAGGGCTTGTTCTAGTAAGCGTTGAGTTCTGATAGTGGTATGGCAAGGTTGAAGGGTTTTGATAAGGTATCTATTCTAACTATGGATTCTTGGTGGGCTACTTAATGACTTGAACTGGACTTCTTAGAAGCATGGAAAAGCGGCATTGCCAAGTCTTAATTTGTCTTCCTAGGGGTTTGTAGACACACATACAATGGAAAGGGACCTTTGAACTATGGAAAACAAGGCTAAGGCAAAGGAGAAGGGGTTGCAGAGAGGAAAGGACTAAGAGCACAAAGGAGGGGCTCTAGGTGCTCAAGTGATGGGATTACAAGGAGTAAGAGATCTAAACATGACCAAGTGCTAAGAGAAGTTAACAAGTGACCGGGGAGTGTTTTGGGGAGGAGGTGGGTCTTCCTTTATACCTTTGGGGGAGGACACTTTGGCCCTCTATCTAGGAGATCCATAGATCCCTTAAAATCTACCTAAAATCGAAGAAAACTAAAAAATGGATGAAATCTGGATGAATTTGCCATAACTTTTGGAGAGTAGCTCCAAAGAACAAACAAATGGTGGCATTGGATTACTTGGATCCAAAATAGCCAGTTTTGGTTGCTCACACTCCCGAATTCAAGCTACAGGGCATCAGAAAATTTAAATGAAAGGTTAGAGGTGGATGGATGAAAAATCCAGAATTGGAAATTCATCCAAAAATGAGAAATTGACTTTGTGAGGTCTTCCAACGTTGTTGGGGGAGCCGGAAAATACTCCTTGCTTTTGTCAATGGAGCAGCAAATAGATGATATCTTGAAATTGGATGTTGTGCGCCTTTTGAGAATTGGATGGATGTCGTTGTTCAAGGCCTTGTTGCCATCAAAACAACTTGAAACTTGGGGGATTGTTGTAAATCCTTGAAAAACTCTTCCATGAATTTTGGTGGCATTTTACTGCCATTTGTCAACCTCCTTTCACCGGGGCCGACTAGTAGCTTTGTAGGGTTGACTGCTTGGAATCACGCTCTCTACAGAGCAAAAGGTATTGGACACCTTGGGTATAGACGCACCAAATGATCTAGGGATAGAAAATGTGAGCTAGGTGATGTGGCCATTGGCCATAGTAGCCAAACCTAAACTAACCCTCTCTAATTAGGTTAGTGGAGATTTTTGGAGGGGATCCCAAGCCCATAGTGTGTGTCGTTTGAACTAACTAAAAACTACTAAATCTCACTAAATCTCACTAAATCTCTCTTAATGACTTACCAAATGGAGTAGGGTAAACGGCGTACTGCTAACCATTTGGTCTAACTAATCTAAATCAACATAGATGACTATTTTACTTATATTAATGTAATTTCAATGCAAAGTAAAACAAAAAATGAATTTAGGACTTCTGGTGCTGAATCTAGGACTCACAAGATGCCACCGACCCCAACTTGTGCTGTTTGCTCGGATGGTTTCTCCTATTGGCATGCGCTAATCTGCAGTTGCAAACACCTGTACCATCCATGGTGCGCCGCTTTATGGTTCAAGGAAACATTTAAATGCGCAGCTGGTGAATGCAAACGAGTTTTACCTATATGGTTGAAGGCATGTGGATTTGCTGAAGTTGACAACACTAATAAGAGTGCAGCCACACGTCATAGCATCACTCCAAGCTCTAGTTTAGACTTCATCCAATTCTAATCAATGGGGATTCAAGGCGGGTTGGGTAAGTGAATAAAACTCGGAGTCTCACTTTACCTTTTATTCATTGATTTAATTTCTTCAATTCAAGAAGTATTCACTTGCACTTATGCTTACACTATACAGTGCTCTTCATCCATGCGTGTCACTCACTTGAGGGCTACTTCCTTTTGAGGGTGCAGGTACAAGTATGGCTGAAGTGGGAACGGGAACAGCTTTGACATCTAGCAGCACATTTTTGGCGTCCATTGACGAAGCTATCAACTCTAGAATGCGGCTTTCCGAGTAGCCGCAAATGACAACTTTCTAAGGCAACTTGAATTGCCCCTCTCCAGCATTTGCTCCACATTCCTTGCATTCAGTTCCATGCAAGGAAGCTTTTGCTGCTCATTCCATAGGAGCAGTTGTGACAACATTTACTGTGACTCCTGTGATGGAAGTCTTGGGTGCAAACAACATGGATGCAAGCAACCCTGCGTCTCCGAAGGCCAACGCGCTCCTTACAGAGGAAGAAGTGTCAGTGATTAACGCAAAGCCAGTGGCTCATGCCTCATGACAGTCTGGTAGGTGTCTACTCTTTGTCTAAAGTGATTATTGCTGTCTGGAACTAGTACCCATAGTAATCGGGATTCTAATGCAATGCAATGACTGCTTGCTATCCGCCTGCAAAGGTTTGTGGCGGGGATCATGGGGTTGCGCCCAATGCATCCTTGGTCCCTACTACTTCGGACTCCGCACTTCATGATAGTATTGTACAGCCAAAAAAGGATGCGTACATGGAGAATTTTGAGGAAGAAGCCTTTAAAGCTTCTCAGAGGCAACAGATAGGTACGTATATTTTGATTCAAAAATCCTTGCTTTAGTTTCTCACTTTTCCTTCTAGTCTAATTCCTATGTTGTTCATATGCATGAATTATTTGAAGTGCGGATCATGAGTACTATATTGGTCCACAACTGAATATGTCATGCAATACTATTGATTCAACTTTGTATTTCTATACTAAAAAACCAGATCATGTAAGGCTCATGTCGGTCAGGAGATGGACATAATCAAATTCAAGAGTAATTGAAGTCACCCTTAGCCCATTAACAATTGGAGCAACTTCAAAACGCTGTTCAACATAGCTTCCCTTTCATGCAATAGTTATCAATTAGAAATTTGTTAAAGAAGCTAAGAAGGAAATAACAAGAAATCTTGCTACTGTTTCAAAACTCCAAAGATGCTATCATTGAGACCAATATTCACTATAGTGGTTCACTATTACAAAAGCCCGCATACTAATAAGTGGTCTAGGGTTAAGCTCGTCATGACATGAAGCCTCTAGGACATTGTACTTGTTATAGAAGCTCCACTAGAATTGGAATTGCTACAATTTACTAGGGTGGAATCTAGGACTCAGTATTAGGGCGGTGTCATTATCTTTGGTACTTTCAATCTGGATCTTCGGGGTTGGTAATAATCAATTACTTCCCTTTGCAATTATTACATCACAAATGGCTAAGATCGCCAAATTAAGCAAATACCTAAATTGTCTGCCTTTATTACTTCTTTTTGCTAGTTAAGTCTTCTAAATGAATTTTTTATTATAATATTCCACTTATTTAATTTGCCTACAAGTAGAACAGCTTCCTCACGTAGAAGTAAATGAGGAGTTTATTACTAGCAACATGCGTAAATAATGTCTCAGTAGTATAACATGTTGTTGTTTATTGTCAACCTTGTGTAATGTGCCGCCTTAATGGTTCTTCTTGAAAAACCTTTATTGGTAACCCAGCTACAAATGTAAGGATAGGCAAGAGTTCTTACGAACATGGCAAAAACAAAGATTCTTGATGCCTGATAAGAGCCATAACTGAACTACAAACTAATTCTATTCAAACATTTCCCTGGAAAAGAAGAAAAACTTTCTAAGGATCAAAGATGTGTCACACTCATATTACCTGAATTTGTAAAACCTAAAAACAGATTGCTATGTGTGGACTTACTAACCTAATGTGTAGTAGAGTGATGAAGTAGTGAGGTGTAAGAAGCGTATGTTGTCATGTCTCTATTGATATTTCTTTGTTTCAGTTTGTCGAGAGATTTGTTAAATTCCTTATTTTAAATGGAAGTATGCCGGTTGTAGTCCGCAATTGACGCCCTCAAGGGAGCAACTTCCCCACTAGCATTGAACGAGGTCATCCAGTTGGAAGGGCAAGTTATTACAGACCCAGCACTAGTGTACAAAGGCATCGACGGCATTATGGAGCTTGAGCAAATTCCACCTTCTTCACAGCGGAGTTGCGGCTCCCCAGACTATAAGCGCTCTCTACAATCTTCTAAGCAGCCGTCAGCACCATCATTGCCTCCAAAAGTGAAGGGTCTTTGAGCTGGACGCAAGACGCAGAATACAAAGGTAACAAGGAAGTAAGACTAGTTTGCTTAATACCCTAAATGCAAGAAGTGAGTGTGATGCGCGGCAAGCGCCGGTCACCAGCCGAAACGTGACGTGGCATGCCATCTATTTGGATGAGTAGTGCTCAATTTGTTTTTGATTTTGCAGGTAGGACATTGTTCATGTCTAAGGCTTTTGCGATTGCTGAGGTCTACTTTGAAATGGAAAACAAACTCAAAGTATCTCAGTCACTTGTTTCAGACATTGCATGTGATTGGGTATACCTTCACTGCATGTTATTTTGGAGTCCTTGCTACCTAGCCGCACTAGTGGCGTTGTCTAGCCTATTCTTGCTTTGTATGCCAGATGGATACATAGGCATTCTTTTAGTGGACATCAATGTCTCCATTTCTTTTCAGCCTCTAAGTTATCGTCTGCGTATCTGTAGTCATTTCATGCATTGCTCCCAGTCTCTCAAGCTCTAGTTACCGTCATAGGATGGCACCAAGTTTGACTTGTCCCAAGGTGTCAAGAGCATTCCTATCCGCTGCTCTCAACGTGGTGGCGTCTATGAAGCCCCACACTTGAACTTGTCCATGTACAAGTACACAAAATTTCCTATTTTGCACTCGTTGGTGTTGTCTAGATCCTTAGTCGCGTCCCCTACCGCACGTATAGCATGCACTTGTACAAGTTCGTGTACGCAATGGTCTAGAGTATGCTCATGTTGCATATTGAGTGGCGGGAGCGCTTACGGCAAAGACAGTCTACTCAAAGATTGGATAATACGCCAGGTAATGCTCACTTTCTGTCTTCATTTCATATAGAGTAATTAGAATTTCGGTTTCATAGATGGCCGTATTGTACCTGGTTTTGAACATTGAGAATTGGAAGTGAATGGGCATTATTGGAGAGTGCTGAGCTTTCCAAGGTTACCATTCCTTTCGGCAGTTTTTGGATTCTAAAGATGGAGGCACGGCCCCTGTGGTGCACTGTTTTGGGAAGATCCTTTGCACCAGTTATTGAGAGGGAGTCTGCCCTAGCCACATTCAACAAGTGTACATTAAGGAGTGCTCTTCCAAATGCAATTGCAACCTAGGACGCTTGAACCAAGTTACTCAAAGAGGAATGACTCTCCCATTCGAGGTTTGTTCCAATACTCATAATGCCAAGTCTATGAAATTTGCATTTGTCGTTGTCTAATGAGGTGCTTCCAAAATTGCACATGCATGACAATTGGGACAGCAGGTCTTCTTTGCAAGCAATGAAAAGGGTTGGGCATCAGGTCCACGCAACCTATTTGCAGAGGATCTTTCTTATGTGAGTGTGGCGGAGAGGTAGTCATGAACAAGGAATTGATCAAACGTGATCATGGCTGTAAATTCACCTTTCTCTTTGACCCGCATTGGCCGTCCGAGTGTACCAAGGGGGATGACAATCTGCTGTGCATCGATGCAAGGAACTTCACTAGCATAGCTTGATGGATGAACCATAGGTACGCAATCCACATTAACATGTTTGTAGGGAATGTCAAAGTATTGATTACGGATCAGTTAATCTTGCATGATGTTGCAGGTGTTGCGATGCCAACGTCATAGAGATGCCAGTGTGGACCGATAGTACCGACCCGACGTTGTATCATGTAAGAGATAGAGGATGGCGTTTTATGATCTAAAAATTTGATTACCGAATGCAGTATTTCTTTAATAGAAGTTCCTCCTTATTCTAAGTGTGGCACCTAACGCAGGTTGGGTTCTTTGCCAACCAAGACATTCCAGTGGAGGAGGAGTTGACGTGGGATTACGAGGTGGAATTTGATAGTGCAGAAACAAGGATTCTTCCTTTATGATTGCGTGTGTGGCAGTTGGTTTTGTAGGCAATAGGACCCCCAATTCTATGGCGTATGAGATTAATGTTATACACACACCCGACAGCGCAGTAGGGCTAGTGTGTGTGAATTGAAATCCTTGAGAGGAAGTTTTGTAGTGACATAGGTGGCTTTCAGTTATTGGTTTTGTGTTTTACTCTTTAATAGCAACATTACTTGACAAAATTTTATAGGATGCAGCCGCAACTTGTATAGAGTGAACCATATTCAAAGACATTGAATTCTTTTTCTTATAACACATAGAATTGTTCTGCCATTTATGAATAAACACCTGGAAGGTGTGTAGTGTCATTCATTTATAAAGTTGTTTATGTCAATGAACTATTGCTACCTTCCTTAGTAGTGCGTACTATGAGTTCACCCATCTCATAATACTATTCTAGATGTTGTAGTATTGCTGAGTATTGTAATAGTCAATTGTAGTAACTAGGCAAATATGTAACAGTACAGAGTCCTATGCGTTAGTAAGTAGTAATACCGAGTTTGTAACCCTGAAGTGCAGTTGCATGGCAGTACATTGTAACGACTTGTATGCTGTGTAAGTTAACATGAGTATTGTAGCTGTATCTGGTAGTACCTAGGAAAATTGTTGTAGTGTATAGTACTACACATCACTTAGTAGTAATTTTGAGTATGAAATCTTAAAGTGGTATTGGGTGACGGCAAATTCTAACCACTTCTATACTTTGTAACTAAACAAAATCTAACTCTCTAGTAATGAAGATGTAAATGGCGAGTAAATTGTAAGGGACTTAATTGCTTTTGTGGTACTCTTCCAAAGCGCAGGTAATGACGTGCATGCTCTTGGGTGATAGCAAAAAAACCAGGTCCGCCTCTAAAATTGTAAGCACGTGGTATCATTTGGAACTTGCTGGCTAGGACGATGTCAGCGTCTACATGAGCTGGTCTTGAATTTTTCAAGTATACATAGTCTTGTGTCCCAGGTCTTCCCCACTTTTGGTAGCACGTGGCAGTGATGATGAAATCCCTTGCCTTGAGAATCCCACCCAATGAACACTCAAAATCCTCCTCCACCACATGTTTCCCTGTTTAGCATTGAAGAACGTAGAAAGAAACTCCTTTGGCATTCTTTCCTTTGGCTGGTATGGCTAAATTATTGCCTAGTTCCACCAAGTTGGACATGCTTTCCTTGTTTTCCTTGTACTCCTAGTTTCTTACACCGTTGTCATCTTCAATCTCTAGAACTGCTTGTGCATAATTAACATTGATTGGCTAGACCTTGTACACCTTCCACTTTGGGATGTAGTGCTTCTGCTTGCAGCTTGCAAAGTCTTCCTCTAAGCATGACCCACAGAAGCAATTCAAGGGGCGCACCACGAGCTTTGAAGGGTCTCTAGAATCCAAGGCGTAGATAGAATGAAATTTTGAAGAACCTAGTATCTGATGGCATGCATGACTGCTACTACGGTCAACATTGTCGATGCCAACAATTGGAAGTACATGTATGACCTATACAAAGGTGAGCACAAACAATGAGAATTTTTTGAAGGTCAGTTGGACATTGGGAATTTGTGCTTGGTGAAGCATTCTTCCTGAGCATTTAGTAACAACATTAGAGTCTATAATGTAAACTTGGTTACAGTGTTGCAAAGTAAGCTGTTTTCTTACCTTGAATATTCAGACCCAAGGGTAGACATGGACTCTTCAATTGAGAAACGATTGCGTAGTGTATGGGTTGCTTGGTTTGTTGCTAGTTTTATCTCAGTCAATTGGTACTCTTAGCATTGAGAATGGCAGGTTGTCTTTGAATTTTTCTAAGTTTGCCTATCACTACGTAGTTTGGGTTAGGATGCAATTTACAATGAATTTCTACTAGCCAAGAAAGGGCGTAAGGGGCATTGTGCTCTAATTACATCACCTTATTCAAAATGTGTCTATTGCTTTTTTGGGATACATCCCTAAATCTAAAGAAATTGTAATCCATAACATCAAGGGACGCGTGCGGGATCATTATGGATCAAGAACAAAATTTCACTTCAAGGAGATTTTATTCTTGGTTTTCCAACGACTCATACAACCAAAACTTTCCAAGCACCTCCTACCAACCTTGACCACCCTCCCCCCCCTCCATGTCCTAGTCCCACCCACAGTAACCCCTACTAGCTCCTAAAAACCAACCATACCAAACCTTGGCAAAAGTAAGTGATCCAAATATCTATCTGCATTCCTTTAGTGAAAAATTCTAGTTTGACATGCTGTAATTGTCATATTCATTCGCTTTGTAGTAGGTCCTCACCCATGAGAAGTTCTCTTGGTTCTGTGAGTAGGTGTGGGTGGTTTCAACAATTATTGGGCTACTAATTCAAGAAAAAGCATAGGCAGAGGTGATCCAATGTAGCTGCTCATGGATATGGTGTAGATACCTCATCCGCCCATGCCTAATTGGAACAAGCACACCCATGGAGCTCACCAAGAAGGCCACAAGGTCCTTGGCATTTTGTAGTGGCCGATCCCTGTTTTTGATTTGTTCTTGCTTCAATGCTCTTTTCACAATGGCGCTTGCGCCATCCCATTTCCCTTTCTTGTGGCTAGAACCATAGAAGTTCCAAATCATACGGCAGCCACCAATAAGAGAGGGGTACCTGATAGGAAAAAAACAAACAATGCCAAGGGACACTTTGCAATAAATAAATAGCATAAAGAAAGGGACATCAGGATCCGAAGGTTATAGGGATCAAAAAAGGCGGTAGTACCTTCCAACAAAGTACAAAGATCTAGCACCTTTAAACTGCGCGGCGCACCTTTTTGTTGAAGACAAAGTGCATGTTGGGGATGCAATGTCTATCCACCAACCAACGCCAATGCTGGAGCATGCAGTGCTGCACAAATAAGGTGTCGTGCGCTTTATCATCTGAAATCCAATAGTGTGTCTCTCGGATGAACACCAGATTGGCACTTTCTTGGTCATCCACAACATCAATCCGGTAAACTACTTGGACCATTATAGTCACTTGCGTCAAGTGGTAGTACATTGATTGAATCTCGTTCTGAATTTGGAACAAGTAATTTTTTGCAAAATCTATGTGAATCAGAATTGATCCTCAAGGTAGACACTCCTTTGCTAGCTTTGCTTTGTCCGCTTGCCACCTTGCGCAAAAATTATGCATGTCAAATGCTTATAGCATTGGCCTCATGAAATCCAAGAACATAGAAAATGTAGTGTGCTACTCTACCTCCTTGATCCGCTTCATTGGCTTTGGTGAGTTTGGTGTTGTCTAAATTATGTACTCAAATTTTTTCCATTTTAGCGTACGATTTGGCCCATCCACTCTTTCCATTGGACATAGTGGAAATGTCCTCACTCCGCAACTCTTGCAAGATCCCGTGATGCAATTGCGACAGGTAGATACATTAGCAAGTATTTGGAATAGAAAGGTGTGTCTTTGAATACTAGGAATTGGATTGAAATACTTTGTGGGTCAAGGAGGGAACCTGAGTTTGTGGAACGGTTCGTCTGGATCTTTTGCATAGAGGATGGCCGTCCACATCTCTGTCACATTGGAAAAACGACTAGCGCCAACATTGCATGTAACGACACCACTCGAACCACAAATAACGTAGTTGCATTGGCAGTGGAATTGAACATGCAAACCTTGACGTGGATTGCGGAAAGCATTGATGGCTTGTAGAAGGAATAAGATTTGAATATGATGCTGGCAACAACAGTTGTTTCTTTCCTCGCACCTGATGACAAAGAAAAGGCAGAGCTTGATGAAGGAATTGATGTAGATTTCCAAGTTTGGATTGCTAGGTCAAAACCTCTGGAAGAGTTCAGCCTGTGCAAAATATAAAAGTAGGATGTCAAGTGAAGCTGCAGTACTACAAAATGGTCATATTGTATTAGTGTGTACTAAAAGGAGAATTCATTGACGACACATTGCTATTGAGTGCAAACTAAGTACACGTTTCCACTAAGTAAGATGTCGGAGTGCTGTTCTAAATACTACAAAGTATGTGCAGAGTACTAGTAACACTCAAAAGAGAATTGGAATTAGTAATGGAAAAGGGTTGGAGTGGTCTTTAGTATTAAGGCGGTGCATTGGAAATGCGTCTGAGAACTATGAATAGTAACATAACTATTGGACCACGCTTTGGAGGATTTCAAGATTGCAGCCTTACGAAGGGAATAATACATCTAGTCTAGTAAAGTAAATAGCATCTCCACTACTGCATCGTAGTATAATAAATGTACTTATGAAATGATCGATCTTTGGGACTCTAAGACTACTCAGCGCTAAGAGCAATCTGTTTTTGTTGCCCAGTGTCGGTAGTAACATCTGAAGGGATATCGCGTGAATTGGAGCTCCTCCTACTTCCACAGATGTTGTATACATTAATACTATAGAGCGACACCTTGGTGTATTGAACCAGCTTAGGGTATTGTTATCGTACTAACGGACCCATGCAGGTATACATGATAGTTCAACTACTATACCCTAAACTGCTAAACCTTAGCACTGAAAGTACTTTAATATATTAGTATGCCTAAAACCGCTGCACCTTAGCATTCAATGTATTGAAGTTTCATATGCGAGTAAAACAATCCGGCTCAAAGGGAAATCATAGGATGTATTTTTGAAGATGGACATGTCTTGCTACTTAAATGTGACGGGCACAAATAGCAGCAACCTAGTAAGCGTGTTGTACAGGCTGGACCCATTGGAATGCAACAATGCACATGTATAACATATGAGGTGGAGACCAAGACACTAAACTACAAAGTGACACAGGAGTTGAAAGTGACATGCCAGGCCTAATATACAGCAACTAAATCCAAACCCCATAAACACCACGTAAACAACAATCCCACCTGCAAAGCTAGACCAGCATTTGTGAATCAAGATCTTCTACAATAATTTCTATCGTGCATTGCACAAAGTGCAGCTCCGTAATATAATAGGAGGAGCAATCAATCTAGAAGTTTATAGCATTAGCATTATGCACGCAGTGGAAAAATGTAACAAACATGACAAATTGAACTCAAAACGTGTTTCGTTGAAAGGGAGGCAAGCCTGCTTCTACAAAGGGGTTTTGTCAATACTTGGCTCTCCATCAGCAAATGAGCAAGGTGCTGCTCATACAGCATTTAACCCAACCTCTTCTTGCGCACTTGCTTTTGGTTAGGACTCACCCTTGTTTTGTTTGTCCACCAGGCTATGACAGCGGCTTGCACCTCATCGCCAACGCCTTCATTGCGCTTCTTGCAACCTAAAACTTTGAAATGAAAAGAGGTCCCAGCTTTGGCTTGTAGTAATCTATGAGCTGCTGAATCCACATTAGTCTTTTGTGTTCCTAAGATCTTATGGAACTGACTTGAATCACACTCTCAATTTGAGACCACGGCTTCCAAGATTGCGCACTTCATGGCAAGCATGCCGCTGCAATAGAGGACCTTCATGGCTTGCAAATCCAGCCGGATGATTTGCATAATATCACAATGCGCTCTTGCATCCTTAGAAGTGGGATAGTAGTCTGAAAGAAGCATGCAAATTGTGTGGTTTTTGAAGATAGTGTCAAGGACGGCTTCCCTCAACTCCTCTAGTAATCTCTCTAGATGGAATATCAAGTCTCAGAACAATTTGGCAGCGCATTGATTCAGCATGGCCCATGATGGGCGCAACTAGCCCTCTTGCATTGCCATAGCCTGTTGTTCACAAATCCGCTGACAATATTGTTTCTGCTTCTCCCTCCATCTTTGCCGCTATACATCATGTAACTTGTGCTAGAAGTCTTGCCGTGTACACGGGCCATGGCGCCTGTTTCTTGGTGGTGGCATAGCTGTAAACTGGTGAGCAAGGTATCACAATTGCACTGTAGGTTCTAACACTCTGAAATCGCAAGAAAATCAAAAAGCAATGGACATTTTCGTAGTGAAACAAAAGGAACAAGCCAGTGGGAATTGGTCCAATGATGTAAAACCGCCAGACATTACTCCCTCTCAAAGAACAACGACAGAAGGCCAACTAGACATAACGGAAATTCTATGAATGGATGAGAACTGCATCCTTCCGTTAAAAAGATGTCATCCACCTGCTGTACTACGTAGTGCCACTAGCAATGAAGCAGTACTAAGAGGGCCGACGGACAAAAAATTAGCTGAATATGCAGGTGTTTAGATTTTCAATTTTAGTAATTACAAAATTAGGCAAAATTAAAAAAAAAAAACAGCCATTTTTGAGCTGCTAATAACCCATTGCCTCATGTAAACCGATTTTTGAGTAATATTATTGCTCATACCCTGGACAAGGGGATAGGATGTCCACTTTCAGCCAATGTGCATGGCACAGAATTTAACATTTTGTTGAACCCTTCTCCAAATACATGTAATGATGTATTATGAACAGTGTCTGTGATTTATGGCACTAGTTTTGTTTTTTTGACAAGAAATAGTACTCAAAACCATGAAAATGGCAAAGGTAGACATCCCATTGGGGTGGATTAAAAAACAAAAAACGAATTTAAAAAAAAACAAAAAAATCATAGAGCGTCACAAACTTCCTTTTTCACATGTCCCTGAATTTTCAGGACCATACAACTTAAACCATGAAAGATATGACACTTAAAGTACCCTAAGCAAACCTAGGGGACAAGAAATAAGACCAATGTTTCTTGGAATGACCCTGTAACTCCCATTGAACGTTAAATTTCACTGGCAAAACTCAAAGGTGAGCTACTGTAGCTTACTTCTGTCCTTTTGGCAGGGTCCATGTTTTTGAAAGAAGAATTAATAGTTGTATCTCCCACTGAGTGTTTGGCTTCACTAAATGGAGAACTTAGAGGTGAGTTATAGCAGCTAACTGTTCCACTTCTAGCGAGATCTGGTGAATGCCTCAAGTTAATTGGGCTTCCACTATTACTCAAATGGTGAGTGTCTCCTGAGCTCCCACTATCCATCAAACTCCCACTAGAACAAGTGGATGAACTAACCTAAGAGGAAGTAAGTGAACTACTGTCCAAAATCTGAGGGTCAATGTAGTCATGGCCACAAGAGATGTGATCTAGCACGATAGAAGCAGATGGAAAAAAGATCGTCCAAAGAGACTGTATTTGATACAAGAGCCTGATCCTATCTTAGAGTGCTGTCTTCATCAAAAATGACATCATGGCAGGTAATCAATCCGTTTTTATCAAAGTGCCAAAGGCGATATCCTTTGCTTGATGTGCTGTATCCTAGAAACTTACACTCTTGAGTCTTACTGTCAAGCTTTCTACGTACAGCATCTAGAATGTGAGCATAAACAAGGCTACCAAATATGCAAAAATGAGAGACATCTGGTTTCTCACCAGTCTACTTGGATAGTGGTGTGGCATTTTATATCACTTGTGAAGCAACGTGGTTGAGTGTATATACAGCAGTATTCACGGCTCTTGCCCAAAAATGGAGCGGCACTTTTCTTTGATGAAGCATACTTCTTGCGCACTCCATCAATTGTATGATTGTCTCTCTCCACTACAGCATTCTGTTCCAGAGAGTACAGGACTGTAAGATCGTGATGAACTCCTTTTGCCAACAAGTATTCTTCCAACGTCTTGCTGGTATATTCCTTCCCGTTGTTAGTATGCAAGCGCACAATGCGATTGCCTGTCACGTTCTTAGAATGCTTGTACAGCCATTTAAAGTGGTCAGAAAGCTCATCATGGGATTTCATGAAGAATACAAATCTGAAGCAACTATGATCATCCTTGAACATCAAAAAATATTGGTGACCTCCAACCAATAAATTTTGAAAAGGACCAAATATGTCACTATGGAAAAAGGAACTAGGGGTTTTGACATGCTTCTGCTCTATATTTACAAGAAAGGGAACATGGTATTGTTTGCCGTGAGAGCAACTGTTACAAATTCTTAATTTTGCTTTGGATGAGATATTTAGACCACTAACATTGTCATCACGTGCCATGAGCTGCAGGGTACAAATGTTTATGTGACCTAATTTGGCATGCCAGCAACAAAGTTGAAGGATGGCATTACTTAGAGTTGTATAGGCAGTAATTGCCACGTGAGCTGAACTGATCTGAAGAGGATAAGTGGTGATATCTAGTATCTAGAGGTTGTTGATCTTATGGCCAACCATGAAGAATCAACCATGGCCATAGTCTGTTATCATTTTACACTGATCCGTGATTTGAATAATAGCTACCTTGCTTGTTGTCAGCTGAGAGACAGATACTAGATTCCTACATAAGCTTGGAACATAGAGCACGTTTTTTAACCGGAAAACAAAAGTATCACTGTTCACAGTGGCTGTGACCATGATATCACCAATTCCTCTGACCCATAGGCGATGGTTGTCTGCGACAGTCACTCCCTAGCAAAATTCTGGTATCCCCTCAAATGTGGAAAACCAATGCCTCTTGTCTAACATATGTTCTGTAGCGCCAGAGTCAGCTATCCATGATGAGTCCTTAGAATCATTTGGCAGAATCTGAGAGATAATAAAAGCTTTGCTGGAAACTAAAGCGGTATCTTCCGAATTGGAACCGTCAGTGTCCTAAATCTAGCTTGACAATACATGAGCATGACTTTGCTTCTTAGAACTTGAACGAGAAGAGCAACCTTGACTTGATTTATTATATCGTGACCTTAGCTTTGGTGACTCAACTTCATAATTTTGGGAGGAATGAGGACATTCTCTAGAGAAATGACCGCGCTCATCACAATTGTTACATCAAAAGAGCTTCTTCCAATTTGCCAGTTTAGTTGCCTTTGTTTTCTTTTGGCTAGTTGTAAGAGCATTGTGGGACTGGCTCTTAGACTTAGATTAAGAGGAACTACTAGGAGCAGTCTGCGTGAAGAAAGCTTTCTCTGCTTCAAGCTCAAATTTCCCTCCCTTGTCTTTCATAGCATTTTCACGCTTCACTAATCGAGACTGAAAGTCTTTAAGATTTTGTTGCGCTAGAGGTACACTATCCCATGCTAATAAGAGAGAATCATAACTAGGAGGCAATCTACACTTGATTTTACTCAAGACTTGGCGCTTGGTGATAACCTGCCCTAGGTCGTTAAGTTGTCTGGCCAATTTTTAAACACCGCTTATGAAAGCAGCAATAGAATCACCTGCTGAAAACTTAAAGCTATAGTATTTTTCCTGTAGAGAAATGATGCACTCTTCAGAGTGTTGTTGATATGCATTCAATTGAGTCCACACCTCAAAGGATGTTGCATAGTTGATCACTTCATGCTTATGCTACTGGTCCATCATGGAGAATTGCCACTGCCGCAATTTTGTCCTTCCGGTTCCAAAGCCCAATGTCTTCAGGATTAGTGTAATGACTGCGCTTTGAGACACTGGTAACAATGTTGTAGAGATCCCTCAATTGAAAAATGAGAGACATATGCATTTTCCACAATTGGAAGTTTGTTTCATCGTAGCGGTCGACGCTGGTTGTTTCCCAAATGACTTTGCCTGGATTGGCCATTAAGACTCCTGATATACTAGACTAATTGAAAGTATTACCTAAGAGTTTTACTCGCTTTTGAAAGACAAACCCTAACCAAATCCTAATGCTCAACAAGAACAGAAATATACTCACTCTTTTCAAAAAACACATGCAGCAACTTATAGTATCTCTCAAGAAATTCCTGTTGTTCTTAAAACAATTGAAAACTAATATTGAAAGAAATAGAAAGCACACTTGTTCTATCAAGAAACAGACTTGGTCTATCCAAAAAATGTCCGCAGCAAAAAAGGAAAAAAAAAGAACACGCAACTACTTAAAGCTAGTTAAGCGGCCTATAACCTATTGAAATTTGTAAGACGCAAACACTCAAATCACTAGACTCACACACGTGGCTCCGCCAAGAGCATTGTAGAGCTCAATATGACATTAACAAAACAAAGAACACAAAGGAGAACAACAACATCACAATCAACACAAAGAGGTATATGCTCGTCTAGTGAAGAAGATGATGAGAGTTTGAAGAGATGAATATCATCCAACATAGTTCATCTACCTACCTACTTTGGTCTACTGTCTCGCACCAGATCTACACTAGTTAATCTACAAAACTCGACAATGCAAAACTACAATAATTGCCATTTGCCAAAGCAAATGGAGGCCAGAGAGGCGGATGGTTTGACTGTGGTGGACGGACCCTGGAAGTTAGACGGATCAGCAATTGGTGGGTTGTCCAACAATGCAACCGTCTAGGAGCACTAGAATTAGTGGATTGAGTTTGGCATGTAACCTTTGTTTTGAATACTTCATTTAATTACATCGAAGGTCTAGACATGGCCAACTCTTATCCTTCTTATTGTACTCAACGCTTGACTAATGGAGCTTAGTTCTACATTCCTTGTCTCATCATGGTGACTTGTATTTCACTCTTGGTATAATGGTTTGAATTTGAATGCACAGACGCTTGTTTACCACAAACCAAACATTTAGACTGAAGCTTATAACACTCACTTGTTCAAGCATATTTGATGCAGGGTAAGGAATTTTCATAAAGATATTACTATGTCACTGCGTCTGTTAAGCAGCCACCACCTCCAAGAGGACTACACTTGAAATGGGGCGCTACTATTGGAATGTGAATCACCATGTTTTGTTCTAATGTAACTTTATTTTAGCAAAACAACCCAAGTATCCAAAGATGTGCTATTACAAAGAGCTCTTAATTTGAAGTACTTTGCTTCCGGATAGTAGGTATGTGAACATGAACTTTTTTTCATCATACACTTCCAAAAAAAGGTCGGGTGTTGTTCTTCAAAATGTCTTTGAACACAAACATTTCAAAGGTCCTTGGAGGGCCTAGGCTCTAGCTACAAGATGATAATGACATGGACCAAAAAAAAAAACCATGAATGTTCCAAACTATTTCAAAAATTTGATACTCACTATGAAGCTACGAGTAAGAAAACTCTTACATCATATGTTATTCTACATCGGTTATTCATTTCTATAACTATTGAGAACATTATACTTCTAAGCACAAACAAAATTAGATGAAAAGACCAACCTTCTCCTTATTCAGAGTTGAAGTCAAAATAAAAATAAAAACCAAAAAGTACAATAATGGCCACCACGTTATTTATGGTCCAAAATGTTCACCACATTCATAGATAGGATCTAAAACTTGACGAAGTGTGCAAATGTGTTTCAAGAGTGTTGACTATTCATATGAAGTTAAAATAGACCTAGCTCTTGAAGCATTTCATTTTGCACATTACTTGTATATTTATATGAAGCTCTAGAACTGGACACTAAAATGCCCCAACAACAACCCTTTCAACATCCTCATTTTATGCAACGGCATTTGGTAATGAACTTGAAATAGAGAGGTAAATAGTTATTCAGGTTCACTCTGTTATTTGTCATATTGCACACCAACACATCATAAGGCATGGACTACAACGTATTGTAACTCCATCATACGCTTTGGTGGTGATAGTTGTATGAGAGGGCATGTGGCTTGGATCTATAGCAAGATTACTCCGCGTAGAGGAAGAGTCAATGTGCAAGATATTCCAATTCATTGTTGTACAAAAGGTTAAATTTTAGAGATCTATATAGAGAATGTGCAGGAATGTGTGAATGAGTTGGCTAAAGCAATTTCATGTGATTACAACCGGGGTGAAACAAACTGACAAAAAATATATAGTCTTTGAATAAGATAGTCATGAAACAATGGTTAGTACGCTTGTAATGAGCGCCATCAAAACCTGAATTGTATTCTAATAATATCCAATATTCATATTTTACAAAAATCTAAAAACTTTCTATAAATATATATTGTAGAGAACAAAGATAGTCCAACCATGCCTAGTTACACTTAACACCATATTTGTTAAATTGGGAAAAACAAAAGTACCATTTTGTACTCCACCTTAAACCCAAAAAGTTACCTTAAACCAAATTCAAAGGTATAAGATTCAGTTTGAGCCACTAAGATTTTTTCCCTCGCAAATTCCTTTTCTCAGGTGAGGGCACTTGTACTTTACTAACTTGATTTTTGGTGATCAACTAAAACCATCAGAAGTCCCAAAATATACTCTATTTCCCAATTTAACAAATATGGTCTTACAGTTTGGAAGCTTTCAGTTACAGTTTCTTTAATACGAGAATCTTATGAATAGTAAATTTGAAATGGTTTCTAATATTGTTGTACAATAGCATCGAGACATACTATCTGTGTCGTACTGGAATGAAACGTGGCAAAATTGTGAGCGTTGGAAGCGCAAAGTGAGTCGTCTTTGCATATTTTCTTCAGGCTTGAGCCTGTGGGAATTAAGAACAGACTTCCTAGAATTCTAAAAACCCGCAAATGGCGAACAATCATACAATGCAAACTTGTTTATTGGTTTACAGCATTGTGACAGCATGGGAATTCTCCATAACTTAACGAGCAAATGTCACACTTTATTATAGCTTTACATCTCCGCTTCTGAGAGGATAAAATGCCAGATGTGGTCAAGTGTTTGTAAATGTGAAACCCAGACTAAGAGCAGATTGAAGCAACCTCAACTCAAGGTTACAGAAGCACATTATGATTTGACAAGCCCAAACCAAAGCCCCACTCCCCAGTATTCCAGCATGAAGAGAGCTGAGCACCACCACTGATCCATCTCTTATTCACAACAGAACATTACGACTACAGCATTTTGAGCATATTTTTGTCAGCATGAAAGATTAATCCAAAGCACTAACCTTAAGGATCAGGATCCAGCTCAAAGGGTGATAGAATGCCCCTGAATTCGATCAGAAACGACTCCAACGAAACAATGTCAAACACAAACCTCTCATTCAAGTTACACTACAATGGGTACAAAATTTCAAATCGCTCAAGCCCAAGCACGGTGATTACAGAACACAGCCAGCCAGCAATGGAAACAGACAGTCCTTCTCAGATCAACTTCCAGCAGCCGGCAAGCATATTGATAGAAGCACTCACATTTAGAACTGAGGAATCAGCTGTGAAAGCAGAGAAAGCCAGGGTACACAAGAGTCAAATGTGGTCAAGTGCGTCAGCACATTCTCGTTCAATCGGTGTTTATACAAATATTTACAAAGCACGTCTCCACCACCGCACATGCCGCAGGTCGGGAATGGGTTGCACATCCACAGGCTCCCTCCAGATGCCCCTACTCAGGCTCTATCATTGGATTGCTCTCCTTCTTCTGCGCATTCTACCCTACTTCTTCCTCGCCTCTCTGCTTCCCGGCATTGCGAGAGAAGCACGTCGTCGCTCAGTTGCTGCTGCTCCACGAGAACGAGCGTCGCAAGGAGCGGCTGGACACGGCAGAGCGGGCGCCGTGCACCATGCACGAGAATGAGTGCAGCACGGAGCGAGCTATGGCGGCCTTCACTTGACCCCGCCTGGGTGTGGCGGCCCTTCGTGGTCGAGCCATGGCGCTGCCGCATGCTCCGTGGGTGGCTGCCATCGCGGACAAGAATGTTGGGTAGAACAGCCTTACGATACAGAAGCACTCAGCTGGACTGAGCTCGATCGACGAGGAGGACCGGAGAAGAATGTACGCCGCAAGAGTTCTTATCAGTTGGGTGTGACGAGCAAGATGGCGATCTCTGGCGATAGAGAGAATTGGCAAACGAGTATGAATTGAAGTGGCCACTGGCGAGAGAAGGCACAGAAAGATTGCGGAATAGCTGCTGGAAGAAAATGGGTACCGGCACGATGGGATTTATACTCTACCTTACCACTCCTAGTTGAGATCACGATGTGTATTCCTGGAGACTGGTCGCGGTTTTAGTCATGGCATGTCACGGACGCTTGACCTCCAAGCTTTGTGACGCCTTGAGGGGCTGCTTCGCTGACGCTTTCGCCTTTCCTGCTGGCCCACCTGCCTGGCTGCCCATCCTCCGGGACGAAATCAATCTAGCGTGGGGAAATAACTTAGATGGCGGTATTGTCGAACAGCATTTGTTGTGAGTTTGTGACTGGTGGAGTTGAGCATCTTGCGGCGGTATCTATCTGTGTCTTCCTCAGGGCATCCCCAATGTAGCCGTCATTGAGGCAGGCAAAAGCTTGTGCAGTGGATTAAACCAGACTTGAGCAAAAATATGGGCTCCAATGCAGCAGATAAACCATACTATATTTTTCAGGGTTTCTCACCGTAAGAGTCGTTCCCTTGCAAATTTTCACTATTTTGAGAGTCTTGCATACCACTCTAACTCTAACACTGACGCAGTTTCAGAGAATTTCATATACTTCTAACATGAATAAGCCACACAGAAGCACTTAAAAATACATAAACTATTAAAAAATCATGTGTAGTGAGTGTTAGAGCTTGTGTGCATTGTAACTACTACACTGGGGAAATGCCCTTGCTTTGCATCTGACGCAATATGACACACGATCTGATAGGGTTTTGCTTGCCTCTATTACAGCTGCATTGGGGATGCCCTTATAATTATGAATCTTGGGTTTTTACCGGCGTGACATTCCTTGTGACAATTTCTTACTAGCATTTTGCATTCAAGCATCAATTTCCTTTGATGTTGCAGGCGGAGCTTCATTGCAACTTCCGATCCAAGTTTGTCATATGTACACTGAATAGGGAATTGATATGCATACCACACCTTCTTGACTATCTCACCACACCCCGGGGTGAATTTTAGATTTCTATCATCAAAAACTTGAATTTGAAAATTTGGAATTCAGATTTGGACTTAAAGACGTGATTTTGTTGAGAATCACAAAAAAAATTCTAATTGAACAACACCCAATGAAAAAGCTTATCTTTTTTGTAAACAAAAGAAGAAGTTATATTTTTCCCTTGAGCTAAGCTTTTTCATTGGGTTTTGTTCAATTACAACTTTTTTTTTAACGGTTCTAGACAAAATCCAAGTCTTTAAGTCCAAATTTGAATTCCAAATTCTCAAATTCAACTTTTTGATGGTAGAAATCTAAAATTACCCCACGGTGTGATGGAATAGTCAAGAAGGTGTGGTACGCATATCAATTCCCCATTAAAAATTGCATTTAGGTTGCTTTGACAATTAGGTTGCCTTACCTTGGCAAGTTACCTCATGACTCATCACTTGGTCACTTTGAAGCCCATGCAACTCACTAAATATTTAGATTTCACATGGTTTATGACTTGGAAGTCACTAGTCTGTCTTTTTTCTGCTTCAATGTTGTTGATAGGCCCTCTAAAAATGGTTTGTTGCAGCAGTTTTTGATGAAAAATACTATAGCAGCGATAAATATTTATTTAGTGTGAAATGTCAAAAAATTAGTGTGGGGCAACCTAAATGCAATATTCAATGTAGTATTTGTAGAAGAATTAATCCCTAAAGGACTATTGTCCCTTTGGAGGACAGGTGGGAGTTTGGGCATGTACCTTTGGATAAGCTACTTTGTGAGATTTTTTGAGACTTTTATTGAAGATGGGGAATTCAAAGATCTACGTGGGCATCTAAATTTTCCTCATTCCAACAATTATTGAAGAAGTTATGCAAAAATTTCTGAAAAGTTGGGGAGGACTGCCCGCCCGGGCAGCCCAAAAACTTCTTTAAAATTAATTTTGTTTAAAATTAAAATTTGAAATTGGTTCTTTAGATTTTTTTATAGGTGAGAAGCTTTGAATCATTCAATTTCAATCAATGAGATCAAAATTACATGAGGAATTTTTGTTTGCGGGTAGTTATGGATTCTTTGGTCTAAAATAAACTATGAAATCCTTTATTTTACTCAATTTTCATTATTTAGGGGAAAAAAAAAAAAAAAAAAAACCCAAGAAAGTAGATTGTTTATTGCAACATTGTGACCATTAGGATTTGCAATTTTCATTTTAATAATTAAATTCTTAACAATTTAGTGATTTGACTCATTCTCTACTTCTTTTAATTTACTAATTTTTCCCATGTGTTGTGTAGTTCCAATTGATTTGAAAATTCTCCCACACATTGCTAACTTGATCTCCTACATGGGAAAAATAAAGCGCAAAGTTGCGTAGAGCAATTATTTTCATGTAAGAATGGTCAAAGGCTTCTGAAATTTTGGGACAGCATGAAAAAAAACTTTTCTTTTCACTTTAGATGTAAATATCTCACTCATGTCCATCTGGAATGATCTAATTTTTTTCCACAAGTACCTAATCTAGTCTAGGGCAAGACCCTACGGTTGGATTGCCCAAATTTTTAAAAAACTTACCTTCTTACTAAACCCCCCAAAAGTGGCAGTTTTGAGTGATTTTCACTAAAAAAATGGCTGAGTCCTTTATGGGTTAAGGGGTCTTAGGGCATCTCCACCAGACCTCCAAAACTTTATCACTGGAAACTCAATGTTTCTTGTTTCTAGTGTTGGCCAATTGTGAATCGCACTTGTACAACTAGGTTAATTAACATTTTATTAATGACAAGTCTCCTTGTTTGCAAAAGCAACTTTAATCCCTAAAGGCTCAAGCCCTTCTGTTTTTGAAAGTCACTAAAAATTGCCATTTATGGGGAAATGAGTAGGAAAGTAAGAAAAAGGTATTTTTTTTTAAATTCAATCACGGGATCTTGCCCTAGACTAAGAGAGGTACTTGTGGAAAAAAATCAGCTCATTCTAGATGTAGGCAAGTGAGTTATTGACATTTGAAGTGACAAAAAAAAGCTTTTCTCCTGTTACCCAAAGAATTCAAAAGCCTTTGACCACTCTTATAGCAAAAAGAAATTGCTTTACGCAACATTGAGGTTTATTTACTCCATGCAAAAGACTAAGTTAGGTATATATTTGAGAATTTCCAAATCAATTGGAGGTGTATAACATACTTCAAAAATTCTTCGAATGCTAAAAGGTCGTGGAATTTGCAAATACATTAGGTAAAATTGGAGGCTTTATGTAAAATTCAAAAATTCAAATCACATCAATCAAAATGGTGAAAACCAAGGATTCTTAGCCTACTACAACTTCGGAAAAAAAATCAAAAAACAAATACTCAAACAACTCAAAAAATTAAAGCACCAATTTTTGCAAGGGGCAAAAGGAATGGAGGTTGAGGAGTCCCCAAAGATGGGTACCTTCCACTCCCAACTCCCCTTTGCCCAAGTGTCTACACCTTGTGCTCACAAGGGCTGGCCCTTTTTAGAGTCAATGCCCACTTACAATGAAGAGGTCGTGCCCAAATTGCCCATTCTTGCCTATTGATAATTTCATCATTGAATGTTGAAATGAAGTAAAAATTAGATGCTTGCATAGGTCTTGGAATTCCCCACATTTAATAAAAGTTTCAAAAATCATTCAAACTAGTTTAGCTATAGGTACATGCCCAAAATCTATTTGTCCCTTGAGGGGACAAGTGGGCCTTTAGGGGTAAATTAATGTTCAACCAATGACAAATCTCTTTGTTCGCAAAATGATATCAATTCTCTATCATAGATTATTCAATCCACTATTGTAGAAGAAAAAGTAGTATTTGAAGGAATTGTTGTGCACTAGGAAATTTCATTTTTTGCAATATCAAATAAAATATTTTGATTGATCCATGCATTAATAGCTCCTTTTTCATCTATAAGTCTCTTCAACTTGTTGTATTCTTGTATGGGTGGAGATGCTCTTAACCGATAAACTTCCATGTGCTAACCAAGTTTACCAAGATTCAAGGAATTTATCAATGTCAATAAAGCATAATTATTCTTACATTAGCGAACAAAAGTTTTGCCAATCACTTCCATTTGAGTAGGGAGGAAAGAAGCGAACAAACAGGATTGCCTTGTTGTCAATAAAATCTCAAATGTGCTGAAATTCACAATGCGTTCTCATCAAATCTTCAACAAAGTTTCACTATTGGAGTATGTATCTACATTAAATGCATGAGCCCTCAACAAGGTCGTTTGAATGGTTTATTATATGGCTCATTTGAAGTAGAATTGCAAATTTCAACACCTACTACGATAGGTTACGCATGGCAATAACCTTCTACGTCACATGAATTCCACTACCAAATTTGGCCATTTCATAATCAACTGAGACTCTTGAAAAATAGGGCTTCCTCCTTGAAACCTGCCAGCTAAGCTGTTTGCCAATTCTTCTTTAGCAAGTAAGCCACACATCTAGGCATGGATATTAGTCTACTATTTGTCTTTTGTAAACTTTTTGAAATCGTCCACATGTGAAAATGTGCCCTTAGGGCAACCTTCCAAAGTTCCATGCTTCATAGGAATAGGAGAGTTGAAAAAATAACATAGGAGTTAGAGAAGCCATGTAAGTATGGAAGAGTGCTAGAAAACAATATAACTAAAATTAATGTTTTGACATTTTTCTTACAAGAAGCATAGGAATATTGGGAATTTGAGTATTCCAACATCAAAAACACACTACAGTAGTCAGCATGTTTGATTCTAATCAAGTATGGAAATTTGCTCTCAGCTCAGCTCCAAAAATCCTATGGGCACCTCCACGCATTTGGACAAAAATTTCATCAACAATCAAGAAGCCAAGTTTATTTAAGTAGAGGGCAAATTGATGTGCTAATAGTCACAATCAAATCTCTCCTTGTGTGCAAAAGCAAACCACCAGCCATTGTTGATTAAAGCAACTTGCTAATTGCAAGAAAGGGAAGAAAAAAAAATCGTACTTGCCAAAATTGTCAATTCCACCTATAGTTGTTTACTTGAAGGATTAAAGAGAAATCAATGGTAGATCCAAGCTTCAAATGCACACTCCTCCATCAATATGAGTGTTATTTTTTTATTTTAAAAATCAATTTCTATTGTATTATATCTTTTCATTTACAACCGTTTGAGTCTACATATAAAAAACAAGTGTCCATTTTAGGTCCAACTACCATTAACCCCTAAAGGACCACTTGTCCCTACAGGGGTCAAATGGGATTTCGGGCATGTACTTTTGGCTAAACTACTTTGTGTAATTTTTTGAAACTTTTATAAAAGTTGGGGAATTCAAAGATCCGTGTGGGCATTTAATTTTTTCTTCATTCCAACATTTATTGAAGAAGTTGAAAATGGATTTATGAGAATTTTTGTTTGGTGGGCAGCCCAAAAAATTCTTTAAAAATTGTATTTTTCTAAGTAAAATTTTGAGGTTAGTTCTTTAGACTTACGTATGTGTGGGAAGCTTTGAATCATTCAATTCTAATTGATGAGATGACAGTTATGAGAAGTTTTAGTTTGCCGGTAGGTGTGGAAAATCTCAAAACTATGTCTACAAGCAAATTAAAACTTCTCATAACTTTCATCCCCTCCATTAGAATTGAATGATTCAAAGCTTCCCACAAATACGTAAGTATAAGGAACTAACCTCAAATTTTTACTTTAAAAAAATGCAGTGTTTAAAGAAGTTTTTGGATTGCCCGCCAATCAAAAATTCTCATAAATCCATTTTTAACTTCTTCAATAAATGTTGGAACGAGGAAAAAATTAGATGCCCACATAGATCTTTGAATTCCCCAACTTCCATAAAAGTTTCAAAAAATTACACAAAGTAGTTTAGCCATAAGTACATGCCCAAAATCCCATTTGTCCCCCGTAGGGACAAGTGGTCCTTTAGGGGTTAATCCTTTAACGATTGGTCAACCACTTTGTGGTCGATCTAGCCCCTTTTCCCTGTGTAGGAAGAGAATAGCAATGAATATGGGGATTAGCCAAAGGAGATGTGTTTGGAGAATTGGGAAGTGAAGAGTTTAGGACAATAACCAAGCCAATTTGAGGTGGCATGTGGCCTGGGTTGAAAAAATTAAAAGAGTACCAGCTAAAAATACACCAATAAATGCAAAAAGATGACCATAACAACTAAAGAGTGAGCATAATTCATGATGCATACCACGAAACCCTCTCCGTGTCATTTGCCGGGAGTTATTCCTTCCCCCATATTCCACTAGTGCCTTCATGACATTTGTCTCTGTAAAAGCAAGCCTACTGCCGTCCCTCTGTGTGTGACCTTTACATACTATTTACAAAGTGGGAAGGACAGTCAGATGACCAGGTCCAGCTGAGTCAGCCTCGGTTGCATCAAATCTTCACCTCCATAGCAGAAGAGCATCTTGAGTTCCCTTGTCTCATATAACACGCAATGCGCGTGTGCACGAAAAATTTAATTAATCTTGCCTAATTAGGCGCACAATCATAATAAAACACACATATTTTGTTATATTGGCAAATATCAGCGACCTCAGCTCAAGTGCATAAAACTTTCACAAAATATAACTAATCATACATTCAAGGATCCGCAAGAAATACAACATTTGGATTTATTTCTGGTATTCTTGTCGATCCAACCTTGTAAGATAAAATGCTGATTCTTCCTGACAATGATTCATGATTTGCGCTAAACAACATTAAAATCATGTAATTTGCCTGAGTTCCGGACGTACCGTATCAATGCATATATATATTTCGTGCCTTCAAACCCAAACTCCCATTCGCATACCATCTTGTGAGCATTCCTTGAGAGCCGAGTGTCTACACTTGTAGTGCAGCTTGTCCAAGCTCCAAGCCTTGAGCTCCAGACGTTGCCTGGCTAGCCATGGCGAGATGCGCCGCTCCAGCTCCAGCCCTACTAATCCTGGTGGTGCTGCTCATGTTCTCCTCAGCTCAGCTTGTTCAGAGCTGCGTCTCAACGGGTGATCCCTGCGGCATGGACAATCCATGTTGTCGTTGTGACCCCGACACCAACGAAAGGCTTTTCTGCTCTCTTACGCTCGTATGTATTTCTATTCCGTCTGAGACCTGCAACAGCCTTGGCATTGAGGAGGCGTTTGCACTGCCTCGGAAGCTAGGATTCTCCGCCAATCAGCAGAAGAAGGTCGATGCTAATTCCGATTCTAATTCCGATGCTTCAGATGCAGTGATCAAGATGGGCAAAAAGATGCTGAACTTGTGATGGATTCCTTTCTGCGAGGAACCAAGAGAGACATGAATGTGCAGTTCATGAAGTCATATATCTATACTTTGTTACTACTATGCTGAGAAGAGTTCAATATCATGCTGAACTTGTGATAGATATATATGTTTCTGTGAGGAACCATGATAGGCATGGATATGCTGTTTATGAATCGTATGTTTATACATTGCTGTTACTATAATGAGAAGTGTTCCAGTCCTGCACCAGGACTGAAGTATGCAATAAAGATTGCTGAAAGCAGTAGCTTTGTGATCAAATTTTACGCTCACTGCAATATGATCATTCTCACGACAAGTCACACCATATGTAAAGTTAACAGTGTTTCTGATAAATGGAACACTATAGAATGAGTACCTGCAGGTTGCAGGCACTCAGGTAATTGCGAAAGTGTTCTTTTATGAAATATTGTTGTAACAATCTTGTAGCAAAGCAGTTGAGTATAATTATGTGCGTTTTGCTCGTCACTATATGCATGGATATAGATAGCATTGGAGCTTCAACACATTGTAGAATATCTCAATTTATTGTACAATATCCTAGGCCAACTCACAATTGTGTCAAACATTATCTCAGTCTCAGTGAAGTTGTCCCATGAAGCTCCCCGAGACAGACCTGTTATTTTCCTGTCACGTTGCGGGATGTCCAAAATAATGCCTAGCGTCCGCGGTCGTGGGACCCGTGCACTATCCTGACTTAGGAACTCTGCATGTACCTTAGTTTGGGAAACACTGTATTTTAACTACTTTACAAAGAAAATGTTACAAAGCGGATGTATTGTAGAATAATGAAGATCGCCATTTGGCAAAGCAGACGGAGGCCAAAGAGGCGGATGGTTCAACTGTGGTGGACAGACCCTGGAAGGTAGACGGATCAGCAATTGGTGGGTTGTCCGACTATGCAACCGTCTAGGAGCACTAGAATTAATGGATCAAGTTTGGCATGTAACTTATTTTTTTTTTAAGACTTCATTCAATTACATCAAAGGTCTGGACATGGCCAACTCTTATCCTTCTTATTGTACTCAACGCTTGACTGATGATTGGGGTTTAGTCCTACGTTCCCTGTCTCGTCATAGTGACTTGACTGAATTTCACTCCTGGTATAATGGTTTGAATTTGAAAGCACAGACGCTTGTTTACCACAGACCAAACATTTAGACTGAAGCTTATAACACTCACTTGCTCAAGCATATTTGAGGGGGCTAAGGATTTTTCATAGAGATATTACTATGTAACTTCGTCTATTAAGCAGTCACCACCTTCAAGAGGACTATAGTTGAAATGGGGCGCTACTATTGGAATGTGAATCACCATGTTTTGTTCTAGTGTAACTTTATTTTATCAAAACAGCCCAAGCATTCAAAGATGTGCTATTATAGAGTCAAGGCTATTAATTTGAAGTACTTTGCTTCCGGATAGTATGTACGTGAACATGAACTTTTTTCATCATACGCTTCCAAAAAAAAGGTTGGGTGTTGTTCTTTAAAATGTCTTTAACCACTAAAGGATTGAGACTTTTTTTAGTGAAAATCACTCAAAATTGCCACTTTTGGGGGGTTAGTAAGAAGATATACATATTTTTTAATTTGGGAAATCCAACCTCAAGATCTTGCCCTAGACTGGATTACATATTTCTAGAAAAAAATCAAGTCATTCTAGATGGAGATCGGTGAGATATTTACACCTAAAGTGAAAAGAATTTTTTTTTCATGCTGCCCCAAAAATTTTGAAGCCTTTGACCACTCTTATAACAAGAAATTTGTGCTACGCAACTTTGCGCTTTATATTTCCCATGTGTGAAATCAAGTTAGCTATGTGTGGGAGAATTTTCAAATCAACTGGAACTACACAACACATGCGATAAATTAGTAAGTAAAAAGAAGTAGAGAATGAGTCAAATCGCTAAATTGTTAAGAATTTAATTATTAAAATGAAAATTGCAAATCCTAATGGTCACAATGTTGTGATAAACAATCTACTTCCTTAGGGTTTTTTTTTTCCTAAAATAGTGAAAATTGAGTAAAATAAAGGACTTCAAAGTTTCTTTTAGAGTAGAGAATCCATACTGCCCGCAAGCAAAAACTCCTCATAACTTGATCTCATTGATTGAAATTGAATGATTCATAGCTTCTCACCTATAAAAATAATCTAAAGAACCAATTTCAAATTCTAATTTTAAACAAAATTAATTTTTAAAGATGTTTTTGGGCTGCCTGGGCAGGCAGTCTTCTCCAACTTTTCAAAAAAATTTGTGTAACTTCTTCAATAATTGTTGGAATGAGGAAAAATTTAGATGCCCACGTATATTTTTAAATTCCCTACCTTTAATAAAAGTTTCAAAATATCACACAAAGTAGCTTATCCAAAGGTACATGCCCAAACTCCCACCTATCCCCTGAAGGGACAACAGTACTTTAGAGGTTAATGTCATATTCATTAATTTGGGCCAGTGGGGTGTCCCACTTTGTACGTCACCTTAAACCCAAAAAGTTACTTAAACCATATTCAAAGGTATTAGATTCAATTTGACCCACTAAGATTTTTTCCCTCACAAATTCCTCCTCTCATGTGAGGACACCTATACATAAAAAAAATGCTAAGCTTGGTTATAGGTGATCACCTAAACCTTCATCTCAAAATTTGAAAGTCCCGAAAAGTATCCTTTGGCCAAAATTAACAAATATGACGTTCTTTGAACACAAAAATTACGAAGGTCCTTGGAGGGCTTGGGCTCTACAAACACCATATTTGTTATAATTTGAAAATGGAGACCTCCCAAAATAAACTTGTCAGATTTTGACCAAAATCACCAATTTTCATCCAAAATCATTGATTTCCATTAAAATGAGAGATTTTAGCTTGAATCAAGCTAAATTGATCTAAATCTTTTCAATTTTAGGTCAAATCTAAAAGGTTTTATGTCAATTTAGCTTGATTCGAGCTGAATTGACCTAAAAACTTTTGTCAAATTAACCTAATTTTTTTTTAATTTTGGGTATTTTACCTCTCATTTCACTAGAATACTCTCATTATAACAAATATGGTGTTTACACTGAATTTTGCATTTAGGTTGCCTTCACAATTAGGTTGCCTTACCCTGGTAAGTTGCTCATCACTTGACCATTTAGAGGTGCATGCAACTCTCTAAATACTTGGATTTCACATTGTATATGACTTGATTGCTGCTATTATATTTTTCAATAGCTTACTTGCTGTTGTCATGTCCTCTAAAATTTGTTTATTATTGTAATTTTTGATGAAGATTAATGTAACAGCAATAAGTATTTATTTAGTGTAGAATGTCAAGAAATTAGCTTGGGGCAACCTAAACGCAATATTCAATGTAGCTACAAGATGACAATGACATGGACCAGAAAAAAACCCATAAATGTCCCAAACTGTTTTCAAAAATTTGATACTCACTATGAAGCTATGAGTACAAAAACTCCTAAATCATATGTTATTCTACATCGGTTATTCATTTCTATAACTATTGAGAACATTATACTTCTCGAGAGGCACAAACAAAAACAGATGAAAAGACCAACCTTCTCCTTATTTAGAGTTTAAGTCAAAATAAAAATAAAAACAAAAAGTACAATAATGGCCACCACGTTATTTATGGTCCAAAATGTTCACCATATTCATAGATAGGATCTAAAACTTGACAAAGTGTGCAAATGTCCTTCAAGAATGTTGGCTATTCATATGAAGTTAAAATAGACCTAGCTCTTGAAGCATTTCATTTTGCACATTACTTGTATATTTATATGAAGCTCTAAAACTGGACACTAAAATGCCCCAACAACAACCCTTTCAACATCCTCATTTTATGCAACGGCATTTGGTAATGAACTTGAAATGGAGACGTAAATAGTTATTCAGGTTCACTCTATTATTTGTCATACTGTACACCAACACATCATAAGGCATGGACTACAACATATTGTAACTCCATCATATGCTTTGGTGGTGATAGTTATATGAGAGGGCATGTGGCTTGGATCTATAGCAAGATTACTCCGCGTAGAGGAAGAGTCAATGTGCACAATATTCCAAATCATTGTTGTACAAAAGGTTAAATTTTAGAGATCCATATAGAGAATGTGCAGGAATGTGTGAATGAGTTGGCTGAAGCAATTTCATGTGATTACAATCGGGGTGAAACAAACTAACAAAAAATATATAGTCTTTGAATAAGATAGTCATGAAACAATGGTTAGTACGCTTGTAATGAGCGCCATCAAAACCTGAATTGTATTCTTATAATATCCAATATTTGTATTTTACAAAAATCTGGAAACTTTCTATAAATATATACTATAGAGAACAAAGATAGTCCAACCATGCCTAGTTACACTTGTTTGGAAGCTTTCAATTGCAATTTCTTTAGTACGGGAGTCTTCTGAATAGTAAATTTGAACTGGTTTCTAATATTGTTGTACAATAGCATCGAGACACACTACCTGTGTCGTATTGGAATGAAACATACTCACGTGGCAAAATTGTGAGCTTTGGAAGCGCAAAGTGAGTCGTCTTTGCATATTTTCTTCAAGCTTGAACCTGTGGGTATTAAGAACAGACTTCCTAAAATTGTAGAACCCATAAATGGCAAACAATCATACAATGCAAACTTGTTTATTGGTTTACAGCATTGTGACAGCATGGGAATTCTCCATAACTTAACGAGCAAATGTCACACTTTATTATAGCTTTACATCTCCGCTTCTGAGAGGATAAAATGCCAGATGTGGTCAAGTGTTTGTAAATGTGAAACCCAGACTAAGAGCAGATTGAAGCAACCTCAACTCAAGGTTACAGAAGCACATTATGATTTGACAAGCCCAAACCAAAGCCCCACTCCCCAGTATTCCAGCATGAAGAGAGCTGAGCACCACCACTGATCCATCTCTTATTCACAACAGAACATTACGACTACAGCATTTTGAGCATATTTTTGTCAGCATGAAAGATTAATCCAAAGCACTAACCTTAAGGATCAGGATCCAGCTCAAAGGGTGATAGAATGCCCCTGAATTCGATCAGAAACGACTCCAACGAAACAATGTCAAACACAAACCTCTCATTCAAGTTACACTACAATGGGTACAAAATTTCAAATCGCTCAAGCCCAAGCACGGTGATTACAGAACACAGCCAGCCAGCAATGGAAACAGACAGTCCTTCTCAGATCAACTTCCAGCAGCCGGCAAGCATATTGATAGAAGCACTCACATTTAGAACTGAGGAATCAGCTGTGAAAGCAGAGAAAGCCAGGGTACACAAGAGTCAAATGTGGTCAAGTGCGTCAGCACATTCTCGTTCAATCGGTGTTTATACAAATATTTACAAAGCACGTCTCCACCACCGCACATGCCGCAGGTCGGGAATGGGTTGCACATCCACAGGCTCCCTCCAGATGCCCCTACTCAGGCTCTATCATTGGATTGCTCTCCTTCTTCTGCGCATTCTACCCTACTTCTTCCTCGCCTCTCTGCTTCCCGGCATTGCGAGAGAAGCACGTCGTCGCTCAGTTGCTGCTGCTCCACGAGAACGAGCGTCGCAAGGAGCGGCTGGACACGGCAGAGCGGGCGCCGTGCACCATGCACGAGAATGAGTGCAGCACGGAGCGAGCTATGGCGGCCTTCACTTGACCCCGCCTGGGTGTGGCGGCCCTTCGTGGTCGAGCCATGGCGCTGCCGCATGCTCCGTGGGTGGCTGCCATCGCGGACAAGAATGTTGGGTAGAACAGCCTTACGATACAGAAGCACTCAGCTGGACTGAGCTCGATCGACGAGGAGGACCGGAGACGAATAATGTACGTCGCAAGAGTTCCTATCAATTGGGTGTGACGAGCAAGATGGCGATCACTGGCGATAGAACTGGTTGAAGACGGATCATCAGGATTCTGCGATGAGAGACGGGTATCGTCAGCATGGGCTTTTTAGAACTCACCTTTGCGACGAAAGAGGACCAGACAAGCGATCAGAGCTTGGGCAGCAAGCTTCGGGAGAATGGAGAGAGCGCCTTCGCTGACGCTTTCGCGGTACCCCACCTGGGTGGGGGCGCCGGTATGTCGAGAATCGGGACGACAGGTAGGCGGGACCCGTTGCTGCTGCAGCCTGCAGCCCTGCAACAGTGCAGCTGCTGCTTTTGTGGAGGACTTTGCGGTAACTTATGCGTGTGTCTGTGAATCTCAAGAATTCTGCTTAGATTCTTCCTGACTAGACTTCAGTGCGCATCCACCGTAACTTGCGCTCCGCTCCGTGTGGATATAGCCCAGATTATTATTTTTAATTTAATGTCTAATCTCTACTGTAGACCAGGTGTTTTTTGTTTTGTTTTTGTCAGGGTAGAGAGCCTAGCACCCCAGAATGCACGCAGGTAAGGAAATTTGAATATAATTGGACCAAGCCATTTTTTCTTGTGAAAAGCACAAAAAATTGTCACTTTTGGGGAAGCAAGTACAACGGTAAGAAAAAAAAAATTACAAGAATCCAACTGTAAGATCTTACAGTAGATTACAAGAGGTACACGTGGTCAAAAAATCAGCTCAATCTACACAAAAATGAGTGAGATATATACATCTGAATTGCAGAAAAACTTTTTTTTTGCTGCTGCCTAAAAATTTTAGAATGCTTAAACCACTCTTAGAGTAAGAAAATTACTTCACACAAAATTGAGGTTTATTTTTCCCATGTAGGAGACCAAGTTAGGTATGTGTGGGAGAATTTCAAATCAATTTAAACTATAGAACACATGGGAAAAAATAGTAAGTAAAAAGAAGTAGACAATGAGTCAAAACACTAAATTGTTAAGAATTTAAGTACTAAAATGAAGAATGCAAATCCCAACGATGATAATGTTGTGATGAACAATCTACATCCTTGGGTTTTGTTTTTTTTTCCAAAATAATGAAAATTGAGTAAAATAATGGACTTCAAAGCTTATTTTAGAGTAGAGAATCTACAACTGCCCACAAACAAAAACTCCTCATAACTTTCATGTCATCTATCAAAATTGAATGATTCAAAGCTCCCCACGTCTGTATAAGTCTAAAGAACCTATTTTAGATTTTCTTTTGAAAAAAATAAAAAATTTAAAGAAATTTTTGGCTGCCCGAGGAGCAGCATTTTCCAGATTTTCATTCATAACTTCTTCAATAAATGTCAGAATGAAGAAAAACTTACATTCCCATGTAGATCTTTGAATTCCGCACCTTCAATAAAAGTTTCAGAAAATCGCACAAAGTAGTTTAGCCATAGGTACATGCCCAAAATCCCATTTGTCCCCCAAAGGGACAATGGTCCTTCAGAGGTTAATGAACAATGTGTGCACGTTCATCCAATAACTTTACTAGTATAAATCACTTTCATCAAAAGTTAGTAAATTTGGTGTTTGCGTAAGGAGGGAGTTGGCGATTTCATCCACTTTTTCACCTAGATTTCTTAGTGTAATGTTTGCTAGTGTCAGGCAAAAATTTATCAAAAAAATAAATCGTGTCTACTGTTTATACCAATGATCCAACAAAACCATTGGAGAGTAAATTCTGAAACAATGAAAATGTAGAAAAATAATAATTGAATTGGAAAATATAAAAAAGAAGCAAGTCAAAATTGTAACATGCACTTTAATAAGCACTCATGGTGTATTTAACTACTTATGGAGTATTCATGTAAATTATGAACTTTGTTCATCTCTAAACATTTGGAGATTTTCTGATGTTTAGCATGTGTGTCTCAATTTTTGCATGTAATTTTTATTTGAGTACGAATCCTCAAGTTTTGCAAACCGGATTAGTTTTGGATTTTTTAATATGGGTTTTGGTTAGTCTGTAAGTAGTTAGATATGGCATACTTTGAATGAAGCGAAATTAGAGTGAATGTAGAGATAATAGCCAAAGTGAACAAATGAGAAACCAATTGCATGTAGGAAATGAAGAATAGTTTAGGAAACTACAAGTTTTGTTTTAGAATAAAGTGGAATTTCATTGGTAAAAGCTCCTATGAATGTGAAACATTTTACGATGTAACAAAGTAGGATGTTTAAGAACCTTGTTTATTTTGTAATAAGTTAAGGTAGGAGGCTCTGAAACCGTCCTTCTAAGGGCTGAAACTGGATTTTGGGGAGGTGAAACTTTTTGAAATACTTTTCAGTAAATTTTTCTTGAAAGACAAGAGAAATTGGCATCTAACACAAATTGTTTCATATTTTTTGAACTTTGTGAACATAGCTATAAAATTTTGAAGTTGAAGTGCATATGGCTCTAAAACTGTTACCCTGCTCAAATATATTCCACTGTACATTTCTGAAACCTATAAAAAACAGCATTTACAAGTTGTGCACATTAAAAAAAGGAACGGTTTCAATGCCCGAACGATTTCAGAGCCTCCTACCTTACGTGCAAATGTGACTGTAACAAGTTTGATAAATGAGAAAAGGAACTTTCACTCAAGCATGTTGATTGGACTATTGGAGAGTTGTTCTCTTACTGGGGTCCCCTGACTCCCCTGACTCCCCTGTCAATACAGATGTGCAGTACAGATATTTTCTTGCAATTTTTTTAGCACGTGTATATCGTTTCCTTCCAGAGAATATGAGATGCGTACTACTCTCCAACTAGGTTGACCACGTGTCCTTTTGAGAAATCTAAAAATGCATGAGGGATGATTCTTAACCCTTGAAACGATATTTTAGGTCCTAGTGGGGCAGCCCTAAGAGTCCAGAAAGAATAAGAAGCACAAACAAAGGTTGGACATGAATACATGACCAATCACAATCAATAAATAACCACATGGACCATTAATTCAGAAATTGGATAAGAAGCAACTAACCCTTTAAACCTCTTGTGGGTACATTGCAAACAAGTACGGAAGAATTTGATGTTGCTAACAAATGCATACCAAAATTGAATTGAAATGAAAATTCCCTACCTAAACAACCGCAATTAAATGGTACCCTAAAGCAAAGGAAAATTATCTAAACCCAATGTACTTGGAGGTATATTTGTTGTTTAAAACACCATATTTGTTAATTTGGGAAAAACAGGTGTCCAGCTTTGTACTCCACCTTAAACTCAAAAAGTTACCTTAAACCAGATTTGAAGGTATCAGATTTAGTTTGAGCCACTAAGATTTTTTCCCTCACAAATTCCTCCTCTCAGGTGAGGACATGTGTACAAAAAAAAATGATGAGCTTGGTTTTAGGAGGCCTCCTAAAAGTTTTAGATCAAAATTTGAAAGTCCCAAAATGTACCGTTTTTCCCAATTAACAAATATGACGCTTTAACCCTTAAAGGATGATAGGGCATAGTATATACGCAGCCGTATAACAGGTCTTTGCTATGGGTAAGAAGTTTTAATTTGGGATCTCAAGTTGCTCACTAGAACAGTTTTTATCTATTCTCCAACTTCATTGTTGATCTCAAATGCAGTAAAAATGTGAAGATATTCCAAATACAAGAAAAATTCCTTGTAATCTACTGGTCGTAGCGGCACATTGCATAATTTAGGGGTTAACCCCTAGAGAACCAAGCAAGGTTTTCACCAAAAACTCTTCAAAACTGCCATTTTTAGAGCATCAACCAAATTCAAAAACAAAAACATTTTTATGCTTATGTGACCATAGGATCTTTTAGAAGAATAGTTTTAGAAGATGTGGAAAAAATTTCAGAGTTTTCCACCGTGTGGATTGGAAGTTAGAATGGTTTGAATATTCAAAAACATCTTGTGAAAAACCAGGCAACTACCCTTCAGAAGGTGAAGTTCCTATGGAAAAAAGGCCATGTGGGTGGTGCTTCTCTAAATTCCTTGTTCCACCTAAGTAAAGTATATGTCAAAAAAGTTTCAAATCATTTGGAGTTGTATAACATTTGGAAAAAAATTAGTAAGTAAAAAGAAGTAGAGAATGATTCAAAACACTAAATTGTTAAGAATTTAATTATGAAAATGAAAAATGCCAATCCCAGTGGTTGTAATGTTGTCATAAACAATATCCATCCTTGGGTTTTGTTTTTTCTCCAAAATGTTGAAAATTGAGTAAAATAAAGGACTTCAAAGTTTATATTGGAGTACAGAATCCATAATTGCCCGCAAACAAAAAATCCTCATAACTTTCATCTTGTTGATCCAGAAGAAATGATCCAAAGCTTCCTACATGTGCATAAATCTCCTAAACCCATTTCAAATTTTTGTTTTTGAAAAAAGTGATTTATAGAATTCTGCCTAGGCTGCTAGAAGAACGTAAAAAACAACATATTAGGCCATAACATTTTATTGATAATTCCAAATGTCATGAAATGTAGTGCATATGAAAGATAAACCTTGTCCCCACATTCTATTAAAATTTCAGCCCAAAATATGAAAAGCCCCAATCACAGGTACTTGCTTGAAATCACTATGTTTCTAAAAAAGGGGGTCTAGTCCTTTAGGAGTTAACCCTTGAGTGCCCCAGCGCCCCATATATTGCCTCCTACTATTTTCAAGCCCTATTTTGAGGGACTAGATCTAACTTTTTGGTCTTACTATAAACTACAATTTTGAAGGCATTCAAGTTGTCCATGCCAATGGAGTAATGGCAAGGAAAGCTAAATGTTGTACAAGTGCTACAAGAGATTTGGGTGAAAACATTATATGGGGAGTGGTGGCATTATATGAGGCGTGTTGGCAAGCAGCGTTTTACAGGCTACAACCGGTCAATATCTCTTGCAAGCTTCCTTGTGTAAGCTTTGTGGTAGCAGGAAAGTTGTCAACAAGGGTTCAAGCATGTCCTAGACCCTTTTTATGGCAACCGACACTAACTATGCCGGTCATTGTTTTCCATGCAGCATGGTTGTTACATTAGACCAATTCTAACCCGTCCATCCGTCTGACGCAAATATAAATGGTCAAGGCACGGACACATATACTTTTTTTTCTTGTATTTTATTTTAGTATGGGTTTAGACACAACCTTGCACTCACGCCATAACATCCAATTCTTGATTTTAGAGTGGACAACCACCCCATTTAGACCCGTCTATTCGTCTGCTTGTCCTGTCCAACAGCAAAATCTTGCCCGATGTAACAACCTTGTTGTGCAATAGCGATTTGAAGCCCTAAAACTCGACATGAAAAGAAGTGCAGTCTTCAATAATTTACAAGTGTGTGCGTTCACATCTAATCTTGCTACTCACAAAATTTGAGATGAATCCAGGGCTTTTAGAATTTTGTAAAATCATCAAATAGCAACTACCTACCAAAAAAAGAGATTTTGTCATCACATGTTGTTTGATCAAATGTTATAATCTCCCATTTCCCGCAGTAAATTGTCCCCAAAATTTGCAAACCATTTTCTAAATAGGTGCTCCACTACTTTTAATGGTCACTTTTTGTGGATCATCCAATTGACCGAGATACAATGCATCAAATTGGTCAGTCTCCAAAAACCCTGATTTTCGTGAAAACGGCCTGCGCGTTCAGGGGTTAACGGTTCAACGCGAACTTGACTTCAACAGGCATTTCAATTGCTTTGGTGAAGCCACATATGACAGCTGGTGACAAACTATGATTGAATCATTTTTTGGCTTTTCGATATTTTGTGCAAGTGTTCCTTGTACCTAAATTGTGTGCATGTAAAGTACTTGACCTTTTGTGACCCATAAAGTCGTTCTGTTCTTAGGGTTGGTACCCTAATCTAATAAGTGGGCCTGGAAAATCAAATTTCAAAATTTGTCATTGAAACACATTGAAAATTCGAAACTGTCTTGTTCAGAAATTGATTGACTGTAGATTGGCGATAAATAGTGGAAATTTGCGTTGAAAAATGAAAGAAAGTAGTTTCCAAGACTGAATTGATCCCCACAACACTTAGAGCCAAAACGTTGATTCTGCCAGATGGAATATTCAGCAATGACAATGAATGACCTGGAGATTGACATCTGAGAATTGCTTCACCAACTGCTTTCAAAAATGGCACAAAAATTCATAACAAAGCTGGCTGCACAATAGAAGACATCCAGTACATTCTGAACACGAAAATCATTTCGACAGCACATTCCATAGAAATGCACAGCTCCAAATGACAACACACCTGCCAGAATGGTTACGAACACTGCATACGAGGCACAGCATATTCAACAATAAATGGCAAGCACTTCAAGCAAAAACACTAGATGTAGCTCATTTCCTGAAAAGCACAAATATGTAAACACGAGTGGCCTTTTTTCATAAAAAAGTACGTTACAAGATCACAACAGTCATTGATCGTTTTCCCACTTGATCAAATCTAGAGGAAACTAAGCTGAAGCCGAACAATTTCAACAAGGACATTCTCTACAGCAGTTGCACCTCACGTGCAACACGAAGAAGTCGACGTAGTCTTCGAGGTACAGCCCCCTCCGAAGGCCCTCCGGCTCTCATCATCGAGGTGCTCTTTGTCTTATTCCTGAGCTCCAGCTTTTGATTCAATATCTACGCTCACTCCCTGGATCTCCAAGGCATAGGCAAAAAAAAACGTAACACAAACAGATAGCTCAATTGAGAACCCTTTCAAGTGTTCGTCAAGATCTCCTCCGCACTGCGAGTGACGCCGCCATGGTGACGACTCCGCCATGGCGTCGATACTCCGCCGGCGTACTCCATCGCTGGGAAATGTGATTCTGCTGCTGTTGCAAACAATTGGCTGGGAAGGAAGCATTGCCTAGATGCGATGCCACGGCCCCTTTCTCCACACTAGCTGCTGTGTGACGAGAACGACGACGACTGGCGCAACAAAACAGCGCCCGCGGCCGAGCGCGTCCTGAGCACCACGGAGCTGATGCTGCGCAGCAGAGAGCGAGCTATGGCCACCTTCACTTGGCCCCGCCTGGGTGCGGCCTTGCTCTGCTTGCCCATCCCCCTCAACGCAACGGTGCCTTGACGTCCTGCTGCCATCGCTCTGTTTCTGTTCAAGCTGCAATCACTCTGTGAAGAATTAAGAGAGCTGGAATTGTAGTGCTAGAGGAGAGGAGGATCGGGAGAGAATTGAGATAGAGTAGACGGCTGGATTGGCGAGAAAGGAGAAGTGGTGGGAGTGGAGGAGGTAGGCAGAGAATGCGTTGGAGAGTGGTGGTAATGTGGCATGCGTTACCGCCGCGGCGTTCTTATACTAAAGAGTGGTGGTAGTAACAGTCTGACATTCTTGTTGGTCAAGGCAATGGATTGACTGGTGGGGTCGTCCGGGTAGCTTGGACTTCAAGCATTTTCACGTTTCGTCCTTGGGAGTGGCGCCCGGCAGGTGGTGGCGAAGGGGGGCAGAGGGGCATGTGGGGAATCCACGTCAGCCCAGGAGCAGTTGGTGGGCATCTTTCTCTGTCACTCTTCCCTTTAGAATCAGCTCACATCATTCCTTGGCGGTAAAGTAGGTGGATCTGTAACCCAGCGAGTTCCCCTGTGCAATGTGCATACCAGTGATCAGGGTTTAATTTTGGTTTATGTCAGGGTAGAGCGACCGGCACCCCCGAATGCAGGCAGGTAAGGAAAATTCAGCTAAAAGTGGATCAATTTAATGATATACAGATGTTTATCCAAAAAACTTTTAATATAAGCTATTTTCATCTAAAATTTGGTAATTTGGAATTTTGCTCAAGAAGAATTTGACAATTTCATCCAAATTTTCACCAAGACTTTTTAGTGTAACGATAGCCAGCTCTCTTTTGAGGTAAGATTTAGGCAAAAATTTGCCAACAAATTAAACGCTGCCAGTGATCCCAAACTTGGTTTTATGGCTAAAAACCATTGTCAAGTGTGCTAAGAGCATCTCCACTAGTTGGCTCTGGCCTATGATATACCGTGACCTTAGGGTTGTTTTTGATTGTAGAGTGTCCAGCGTTGACACAGTGATAGCAAATTTTTGCCCGGCCGCTCCAAAGAAGGCTCCAGGCACTCTCAATTGCTGTGGTAGTTTTCATTTGTAGCATGCTTGAATCATGGCTCTGACACTTTTATTTATTACTTTGATGGTTAGTGAGGCCCCAATTTATTTATCATCAGTTCTCTAAAGTCAAAACTGTTGACCTACCCATGTTGCAGTGGCAAAGATGCCTAGAGCATCCCATGTTGCAATGGCAAAGATGCTTAGAGCATCCCATGTTGCCATGGCAAAGATGCTTGGAGCATCCAAAAGTTG
Organism: Ulota crispa; assembly: GCA_963920765.1. Taxonomy (NCBI): domain Eukaryota; kingdom Viridiplantae; phylum Streptophyta; class Bryopsida; order Orthotrichales; family Orthotrichaceae; genus Ulota; species Ulota crispa. Next base: position 3,132,711 of record OY987248.1, read on the forward strand.
CAACTATTTTTGGCATAGCTTTTAATTCCAAACCTTATAATGCGTCCTATACTCAATTTGGTGGAATCGAGAATTACATAACAAGCCAATTCTCCATGAAGGGGCTAAGTTGAGCCATATGGCGTGTCATTCCACCGGCCAACGGGTGGAGATGCTCTAAACATTTAAATATAGGGGAAAACTTCATGAATGCCCTTGGAAATTGCAATTATTACATATATACCCTGCTTTTCAGAAATTTCACATGTACCCTTGGACCAAAATTTTCAAGCATTTGTTCTATTGTGCATGTCACTTCATGCTCCCTTTGTGCGCACACTTCTTCTTTCTTCTTATGCATGCGTGCAAAAGAAGAACGGAAGTGACATGCACAACAAACAAATGCCTAATTTTTTTGGTCCAAGAATCTTTGTGATATTTCTAAAAAAGGAGGGGTATCTATGAAAATATTTCAAACTTTAGGGGTATCCATAAACTTTTCCCTTAAATCTGTTGTTGTGATTTTCATGTTCTTTTTTGTAGCTATAATAATGAATCATTAGCAAGAGCTTTTCTAAGTTTAGAAGCATTTGTGAATACTACCTTAAAAGGCATATGTAAAAGAAAAAAGAAATTTCTATTCATGGTTTATATATCATTTATTGTTTGTATATTTGGATGAGTGAGTTTTGTCTTTTCTTTTTGAGTAATACTTAGAAGTTTTTAGATTGGATTTTAGTGCAACGGCAATTCCAAAATTCTATGTGTACGAGGAATGATTTTTTTTAAAGTAATCATGATCAATAGTCTTGGACAATAAGTAGTGGTTTTTTTTTATAATTTTCTCACGTCATCAATATTTTATCAAATCTAAAATTAATTACATATTTGAAAAGCTTAGAAGTAGGAGAAAAATTTGGTTAAATTTTGACATAAATCTTATACAGAGAAGTGTTAGAAAAAAATATATTTGAATAAAAAAGTAATTAGGATCTAACTGATTTTAAAATCACTACAAGTTTGTCAACAATTTCCCTCTAGAATATTCTCAATCTTTTCTCAATGTACAACAAACGTGCTTGAGTTGAGACAATTTTAAGTTCTAAAAGGCTGTTAAAAGCCTCAAAGATGTTGATGATATTGATAAAAGTGGATAAATATGGTATACTCATTTGTGCAAAATTGCGTTTGACATGGATATTAGGAATGAGATAAGAATAAGTTACTTTTCAAATTCTAATATATATTTTCCCCCTAAGCTAGCTTTTCAAATATGTAATTGCTTTTGAATTTGATAAAGGATTGAATGTGTGAGAGGGGTTTTTAAAAGGACTACAACTTAATGTCTAGGACTCTATGTACATTTAAATTATCTTACAATAATGTTTTCTTCAAACGTAAATGCATGTACCAACTTATAATTTATCCCCAATGTCATTATTCTCAAGGCAGAGCTATCTAATGACCTAGGAGAGTTGTTGGTTGGTTAGAGTTATTGCAACTTATGAAAATGGAGATGAAAACAAGTAGCTGTCAATAATACACAAAGTCCTATTCTAGTAGAAGGAGCTCAATTTTTATTTAGGTTCTACTCAAATGTTTTCATATGTAGCTTTTTTTCATTACAAAGCCCTTTCTTTCCTTTGATGTAGCGCCAATAGATCAATGAAAATTTGAAAGTACTCAATAGAAATTGATGATTGTCTATTTTTAGATATAATGATAGTAGAAATGAATGTAATAGTTGAAGCAGGTATGTGAAAACAAGTTGAATGTGGAAACTAAATAATAAGAAAATATGATGAAAAAAATAAAAATAAATCATAAACATTGTTTCCCACCAACATGACCACATGTTATGCTATTTATATGAAATAAGAATAAATTTGGACACTAAATGAGCATAAAAAGAGCACATTGATTGGTTAAGCTAACAATGCTGCATAGACGCATGCAGCAAATGATATTTTTGACGCCTTGTTTTAAAATTTGGTTGATTATTCTTTTGTAGTATATTTAATATAGGATTATAATTGCACTTCTATCTAAAATACACTTGTGCCAGGACAATACACTATACTCTTCATCCTTTCTATTATTAATGAAATTCAGTATTATTGATACCAAATTAGTTTTATTGATACCAAATTAGTAGCATTGTATTTTGATAATACTTCCAAATTGTATACGAAAGAAATTTACAGTTTTGAGCCCTTGAAAACATCATTCTGCAACACTTAGACTATTGTAAGATTTCAAAGAGTACACAACATGTTCACATTATTATGGTTGAAAATTGATGTTCTTCTAAATCCCATACAACTAGAGCTATACCATAAATTTATTTCAATAGTATAACATGAATAGCCAAATCAAATTTTTGAGGTCGATCGTGCAAATTGAAATATTAGTTGATGTATTGAATAATAGTAATCTTAAATCAGATTTTTTAGTGAGGTCAGCAGGGCCAATGAACTCAGTAAATATCTCCAGATTTGGTATTAATTGAATTTCCTGATGGGTGAATTTGCAACGTGTCTCAAATTCCCTTATATTTGCCATTTGATCCTAATATCCCTCATTTTTGAAACACGATTTAATATTCTCAGTTTTGAAATGTGATTTCAGTATTCTCATTTCTACTCTATAGGTTCTCAATAATCTCATTTTTTGTTATGTGTTTTTTGGTTGGATACTAACACCCATTAACACCCATTATTAACCCCTCCTAAGTATCTCTTTTCCAAATTAAGGAGTTTTACCAATATCCAACAAAATATGACCATATCTAGTAAGGAAAGTCATAATGAATTGTCACTTTGACAGAAGCTGTTGAGCAATTGTTATTAAATGAGTTTGTTATTATTTGAGCTCACCAATTGAATACTTATATTATGCTTTCATCATGTAATGTGTCCAATATATGAGTGTGTTAGCTATCATTTACTTGTGTTCTGTTACAATTCTTGATCAATCATATTTCCCTTTATAAGTTAATGTATTGTATTTCCACTTAACCCTTAATCAATGTTCTAGATTGTAGTGGCTAGGAGGGTAGCCCCAAGAATCAAAGATGAAGAGTAAGAAGCAAAAATAAAGGCTAGGCATGGATGCATGACCAATCACAATCTAAAAACAACCACATGGAGAATTGACTTCAAAATGTGGGCAAGAATCAAATAATTCTTTAAACATCTTGTGTGCACATTGCAAGTAATGATAGAAAAGAATTTGAAGTTGCAAATAAATACAATGAATGACTTGCATTGGACAAGATTGAAGATTAAAGGACCTTGACCTAAGCTACCACAACTAATCAATATCCTTGCGCATAAAAAGATTTTGTGAACACCCGCCCTCATAAGGCTAAGTATTTTGTTTAAGAGTTAACCTTTAAATGACCATAGGGCATATTAGTATATATGCTATCATATAATTGGCATTATTGATCTATTCTCCAATTCTTTGTTGATATGAAATGTAGTAAAGATGTGAATCCATCCCAAATACAAGAAAATAACTCGTATTGTATTGGTCACATTGACATGCTCAAATGTTTAAGTGTTAAGTATTTTTTATCTTCTATTTGCTAAGGAACACAAGTTATTCCTTCAATCCAAATTCTATTCTAGTCAAATTCTTTGTAATTACATTAAAAAGCTATTACGTGCCTTAAACACAACACTCAATTTAGCCATGTGTCAAGTAGTATGCTCAAAAACTGTCACTTTAAGGGCTGATCTACCTTTTCATAGGCTTCCAAGACACAAAGGCTTTTTGTTTAATTTTAGACAAAGAGAAATGGATGTCAAATGTAACACAATTTTTTTCATATTTTTGAAACATGATTGAATTGTTGATGATTTTTTGAAGTTCTATGTAGTAAACACTTATTTGTGACTCTAGACCTTTCATAAACTGTTCCCTTGCAACTTGTAAAAAGATGAGGAGAAATTGAGGAGTGTGATTATCTTTTGCAATAAAATACACCTTTTTTTCTATAACTTGAAGAGGTCCATTCAAAAACCACTTCATATCCATTCTTGAGCTACCCATACTTTACTTGAAAGGATCACTTTCAGAGCATACTACCTTACACTCTTTTTTGCCATGTGTTTGTTTTACTCTACTTTCTGCTAAGGTGCCAAGTTGCTGTAGTCAGAGCTTTGTCACGTGTTTCTAGTACCAGTACTCTCAATTTAAACTTACCTCATCATTTGAAGTCTATCTCTACAACATTATTGTGTCCAAACCATGTATGACATATTTATCTAGTTGCGGACTTTTCATGTTTTTAAAAACATGGAGCATTTTCTCAATATTATGTATATATTATTCCCAAAATTTTCCATGTCTTTTAATTTGCACATATTTTTCAAAGTTTTGTAAGTATTTTTGGATATTTTACAGATACTTTTTTGGAAGTTTTGCAAGTACTTCTCAACGTTTTACAAACAAAGGCAGTGACTCTGGATAGTCCTTATTCAGTTACATGTGGCATATGTCATCTGTCGAATGATTTCGAGATCTTCACAGTGAAAGTCATCTTTATTGCATTGCAATTATACCTCAGGCTCTAGCTGAATGTGGAGCAGCTCCGTTTTATAAATCCTTCACAATCAATCTAAACTTAGTCTCTAAGATGTCAAATTTTCAACAAACTAATTCCTTCTAATCAGATATTTGAAGCAAGAGGATTTTAACCAAGTTTGCAGATTTCAATCCAGCAACAAAACTCTCATAAGGAAATGCGTGACAAACAGCACACCTAATACTTCCAGTACACAAGAAAAGATTCACCACGACGGAGAGTGTGCAAACACAAATAAGGGCATTATTATACTTGCCCGCAAGGTAGCACCAGCATATAACTGACAGCACAAAGCTCATTGAGCAATCAAAATATTCAATCAAGGTGTAACATTTTGAGTACAGGAATCCCTGTTTCGCGTGACCATGATGCTTTCAATTGATGTATGTACGAAAATTTTACAACAGTCTTTAATTTCTACAGTTCCGCACTAAATCAAATCTCTGAAGCCAAACAATGTCAAGAAGGACAACAATTCCACACTGAATCAAATCTAGTGCGGAATGCTGAAGCCGAACAATGTCAACAAGGACATTCTCTACAGCAGTTGCACCTCACGTGCAACAAACAGGACACCACGTAGCCTTCCAAGTACAGCCCCCTCCGAAAGCTCTCCGGCTCTCATCATCGAGGTGCTCTGTCTTATTCCTGAGCTCCAGCTTTTGATTCAATATCTACGCTCACTCCCTGGATCTCCAAGGCACAGGCAAAAAAAACGTAACACAAACAGATAGCTCAATTGAGAACCCTTTCAAGTGTTCGTCAAGATTTCCTTCGCATTGCGAATGAGGCCGCCAGGGTGACGACTCCGCCATGGTGTCCTCCATCGCTGGAAAGTGTGATTCTGCTGTTGCAAACAATTGGCTGGGAAGAAAGCATTGCCTAGATGCGATGTCACGGCCCCTTTCTCCACACTAGCTGCTGTGTGACGAGAACGACGACGACTGGCGCAACAAAACAGCGCCCGCGGCCGAACGCGTCCTGAGCACCACGGAGCTGATGCTGCGCAATAGGGAGCGAGCTATGGCCACCTTCACCTGACCCCGCCTGGGTGCGGCCTTGCGCTGCTTGCCCATCCCCCTCAACGCAACGGTGCCTTGACGTCCTGCTGCCATCGCTCTGTTTCTGTTCGACACCTGCAAAGCTGCAATAACTCTGTGAAGAAGAGAGCTGGAATTGTAGCGTTAGTGGATAGGAGGATCGGGAAACAACTGAGGTAGAGCAGATGGCTGGAATGGCGAGAAAGGAGAAGTGGTAGGAGTGGAGGAGGTAGGCAGAGAATGCGTTGGAGAGTGGTGGTTTATGTTCCTGCTGATGTGTTCTTATAAGTTACAGTAACTGTGCGACATTCTTGTTGGTCAAGGCAATGGAATTGGCGATTTCGAAGAGCCGAAAGGGGGGCAGTGGGGCAGGGGGTGGCGGTGGGGGCAGTGGGGGCGAGTACGTCACAATCGAAGTGGCAGTCATAAGTGCTTCTTTTTGAAGGATGTCCCTGACCAAGTCCGGCCTGACGCCTGTCACCCACGAGTCCAATCACAAGCAGTTGGCGGTATTCGTCTGTTGCTTTTATTGTTTTTTTTCTTTGCACCTGGGGTTTTTTTGAGCAAGTGAAAAGAGAATTCCATTCCCAAGCGCAAGTTAAGAATATGCTCCATTTGAGCTTTGAAAACCCTTAACCCCTGAGCGCCCAGGGCTCGAAGCACGAAAGAAGGCTAAAATTTGCATGTCGCCAGTCTGGCTCATCCTGAGGGTGCGAGAAGGGGATCCAATGTAGTTGACCGTTGAAAGTGGTAGAGACTTAGGGCACCAAGGATCTGGCCAAAAAAAAGAATCACCGTTGGGGTTCAGGTCTTATAAGGTAGCCACACCCATAACCATCACTGTACCCATAATCATCATGTCTAAAATTTTGGAAAATCTGTGGAAGTAAATAGATGTAATGACAAGAATGTACAACATGTGAACATGAAATCTTAGTGTTGGTTATGGGTGCAATGGTAGTTTGCTCTTTAAAAATTCATAACGTATTCTCACAGTATCCAAATAATACATTCAAAAGTGCAAACTCATTATTTTTCTGTTGCTAATAAGATTCTATAATTTGCAAGATGTTTATTAATAATTATCATGTTCAAAACCCTTAATTTGACGGTTATGGGTGTGGCTACCTTAGAGGTCAAACTCCTGTTGACTACGACAAAAAGGGCTCAAATCAGCTGGGTCCGCCACTTTAGAAACTCACAAGAACTCGAGAAATTGGTGGATTGGCACGAAATTTTTTGAGTTGGTAGGGTGACAGGTGCAGCTAGAGATGGACAAATTTCCTGAGTCTCTGAAGCAATTCTCATGTCCGAAAACCACAACAGAGATTGCAGACAGCTTCTTGCAGGCGCAGGGTTATCGGGAGCACAGTACAGCCTAGACAGACACGTGCCGGTCCTGCACAGCAGACGCTCTGGCCTCATCAGAATTTGACGCGTGAAAGAGAACACGACCAGTAGTGACAACGCTAAACCATCATCGCCTGAGACGCTGTGCGCGGGAGCAGCTGAGGTGGCGAATGTGGCCTGTTGTCCTGAATCCACGCCAAATTCCTCAACTGACCCTAGCCGGTGCTCCCGGTCGCTTGCAAGGACCCAATTCTCTCTAAAACACAAAAACGCCAAAATACAACCCAAAATTATGGTTATCCTTTCCACGTACAATCCCCAGCCATAAATCGCCCACTGCCTTCTATCTCTCCATCACCCCCCTCTGTACATTGTGCTTGATTTCCGGGCAGTCCACCCACCACCCAACCAGAATTTAGTTTTTTCAAATTCTGAGGGGCCACATTCTGGCCTCAGGGGCGCTTAGGGGTTCAGGTAGGAGGCTCTAATTTGGAGCGGGGTCTAAAATGGAGCACCTCCTCAAGTGTACTTCATTTGTACATGTTGTTTTTTATAACCCTTCAATAATGTACAGATGGTGTACATGTGAGGAGGTGCTCCATTTTAGAACTCTATGATCTTTCCCCTTCAAAATTTCATAATTAATTTTACAAAACTCCAAAAAATATGAAACAACTTGAGTTAGATGTCAGTCCCTCTTTTCTTTCAAGGAAAATTTACTGAATAGTATTTCAAGAAGTTCCACTTCTCCAAAATTCAGTTCGGCCCATAGATGCTCCATTTATGAGCCTCCTACCTTATTGTTTTGGTCTTAGTTTTTTGTTTAGCTGTGTATTCTCTACAAGTGGGTTAGGGTTCAATTCTCATGTGAGGCACTTTGTGGTTAAATTCATTCCATAGAGATATCTTTTTTTTGTCCTTGTGTTTTTTTGCTAGGGGAGAAGAATTTTTTTTTAACAGTGGTTCACAGTAGTTTCAAGATTGGTTACTTATTGTTTTTCTTGTTATCTCAAGCCCATGTTTGCACTTTTCTGCACATAGCTAGATGCGCATTGTTATCATTTGAGAAGACTTGTATTTTGCTTGAGAAGACTTGTATTTTGCTTGAGAAGACTTGTATTTTGCTTGAGAAGACCATTGTTTTCTCTTGAAAACACGTCTTTGGAAAACTTAGTTCTTCCCTAGGTTTGAAATCCCTATCATCTAATCATTCTACTAAAGTACCAATATTTTTTTTGAATATCAACTCAAACACTGGATTTGAATTTATTTTAACTTTCAAGTGTCAACTGCACTAGCAAATCTGGGCAAATTTTGTAGTACTATAATCACCATGTTTTTTTATTTGCCATTTATTTTGGAATGAGCAAACTCACATCTTCTATAAGTTGGATGCACAATTAAAAAAGCGTTAGCAGTAGTGATGTAGGCCTAGACAAGCAATCAAAAAGAATTGTTTAATGTAAACAAAAATAACACACAAATTAACATATGTAGATGCAAAAGAAATGGCTTCTTGCATCTAATATTTCTACATTGAATATTGTATTTAGGTTGCCTTATCATGGGAAGTTATCCCATGACTCATCACTTAGCCATTTGAAGGCGCATGCACCTCTCTAGATACTTGGATTTCACATGGATTACAACTTAGACGTTATTAAATATTTTTTCAACAAGGGCATTGTTGTTGCTAGGCCCTTTATAATTGTTTGTTGCAATAATATTGACAACTGTACTGTAGCAGTAAATATTTATATATTTATATTGTGTAAAATGTCAAAAAAATTACTGTGAGCCAACCTAAACGCAATATTTGGTGTAATTAACTATTGTGTAAACGAGCCTTCGATTGCAATGAATTGGAAGGTCTTTACAAAGTATACGTTTATCTACTGAAATTGGAACTCTGAATGAGAAGCTTTTTGTATTGTATATGTTTTTTTCATGTTTTTTGGGTGTCATGTACCTTGGTATATTTCAAGCCCTAGATTCGGAGGTAATTATAGTTGGACCTGAAATGGAGACTTGTTTTCGATGTGCTTATTCAAATGGATATAAATGAAAAGACATAATAATATAGTAATGCTAGTAAAAAATAAAAATAAAACAACATGCATTCTGATGGAAAAAGGTGCATTTGATGCTTCGATTACTATTGTATTCTCTTCACTCTTTCAATAAACAGCTTTAGGTGGAATTGACCATTTTAGCAAATATACATTTAAAAAAAATCTCTTACAATTGGCAATCTGCTCTAATCAACAATGACTTCTGTTTTGCTTTTGCACACAAAGAGACTTTTGATTGGTGATAATTTGCACATCAGTTTTCCCTCCACTTCAATAAACTTCGCTTCGTGATTGTTGATGAAATTTTTGTCCAATTGATGGAGTTGTTCTAAGGATTTTTTGGGCTCAATTCAAGAAATGAGGGCAAATTTCCATACTCGATTGGAATTAGTCAAGGTGATCAATGTATTTTTTGATTTTAGAAAACTCAAACCTCTAATATTCTTGTGCTTCTTGCAAAAATAATGTTGGAATACAAATTTTGATCAAGTTGTTTTCTCAGGCATGTCCATACATGCATGGATCCTTTAACCCCTAAAGGCCCAAAGGGGTAAGGGCAAAACAGAGATGTGTTATAAAATGGTACATTTGTAACTTTGATGAAGTTTGTTTCGAAAAAGAAATTAGGAATCATAATGTTTAGTAATTATCCGTATTGTCAAATACTCAATTTTTTTTTTGGATTTTTATGTAATGAATTCAGAAGCATTTATCATTTAATATTCATCAAAATTACAAATTTTACTCATAGATTTCAAAATTTTGTATGATTGGTTAAAAATAGACATTCTATCCTAAACTTCAAAAATGAACTCTTTTGAAAGGAGAGAACATTGTTAGTTTCCCAAAATAGTAAATTTTACAACACTAGCAAGTATTGAAGCATTTGTTATTGAAAAAATCTCCTTAGTAGAGTGTAACTTGGATTGACATGATTCAAGTGAAGTTGGAAAGTAGACTTGACTTTCTATTACAAAAAAAAGTTTTTTTTGTCTTGGGCAGCCCAAAAAAAATAGGCATTAACTAAAAAATGGTCGATTAGGCGCTTAGGGGTTAACTCCTTTGTCATTGTCTCAACTTTCCATTTCTTGTGAAGCATGGAAGGTTTCCCTCAAGGCAAATTCCCATATGAAGACAATTTTAAAAAAAGTCCACATTTAATTAAATAATGGACCAATATCCATGCATTGGAGTGTGGCTTATTTATCAAAGAAGAATTAGCAAACTTGGTTGGCATGTTTTAGGGAGGAAGAAAAAAAATTCAAGAGTTTGGTTGACTGTGAAATAGGCAAATTTGGTAATTAAATTTGACTTGCTATAGAGGATTACAGCCATTATATAACGTGTTGTAAGAGGTATTGAAAATTGCATTTTTGCCCCAATTGGAGCTTATAGTTTACCAGTGGAAATGTATTGTAGAGAACTTTTTAACAATATGTCATGCATCTTGTTTTGATTAAAATTCACCCATAGGACTATTGCAGATTTGATTGCAATATATTGTGAGTTTTAACACATTTTAGACTTTTTTGACAACAAGGTAATCTTACTTGTTCACTTGTTTCTTCTCTACTCACATATAAGTGATTGGCAAAACTTGTTTTTTGTAATGGAAGACCATGATTTATTGAAATGAGTTCACTCCTTAGAACTTGATCAATGTGGTTAGCACATGGAAATTTGTCCTAAGAGCATCTTCACACATACAAGAATACACCAAGCCTAGGTGACTCTCAAACAAAAAAGGAGCAATTAATGCATGGACCAGCCAAAACATTTTCTTTGACACAACAAAAATTGCAATCTCCTAATGCACAACTTCTTCAAATACTACTCTTTCTTTTACAGAAGTAGGTTGAACAATTTATGATGAAGAAACTATTTGCTTTTGCTCACAAAAAGACTTGTAATTGGTTGAACGTTGATTAATCTACATGGACGAGTGGGGGACACAAGTGGTCAACACTGGAAACAAGAAACACTGTGTTTCCAATGGTAATATTTTTGAGGTCGGGTGGAGATGCCCAAAGATCCCTACTTCTTTTGCAAACTGCTATAACGAACTTGGATCGGAAGTTGCATTGTAGATCAGCCTGCAGCATCAATCAAAGGAAATTGACGCATGAATGCTAGTAAGAATTTGTCACAAGGAATTCCACGGTGGTAAAAAAACCAAGATTCAGAAAAATAAGAAAAACCCAGACAGATACCGCCGCAAGATGCTCAACTCCACCAGTCACAGCAAATGCTGTTCGACAATACCGCCATCTAAGTTATTTCCCCACGCTAGATTGATTTCGTCCCGGAGGATGGGCAGCCAGGCAGGTGGGCCAGCAGGAAAGGCGAAAGCGTCAGCGAAGCAGCCCCTCAAGGCGTCACAAAGCTTGGAGGTCAAGCGTCCGTGACATGCCATGACTAAAACCGCGACCAGTCTCCAGGAATACACATCGTGATCTCAACTAGGAGTGGTAAGGTAGAGTATAAATCCCATCGTGCCGGTACCCATTTTCTTCCAGCAGCTATTCCGCAATCTTTCTGTGCCTTCTCTCGCCAGTGGCCACTTCAATTCATACTCGTTTGCCAATTCTCTCTATCGCCAGAGATCGCCATCTTGCTCGTCACACCCAACTGATAAGAACTCTTGCGGCGTACATTCTTCTCCGGTCCTCCTCGTCGATCGAGCTCAGTCCAGCTGAGTGCTTCTGTATCGTAAGGCTGTTCTACCCAACATTCTTGTCCGCGATGGCAGCCACCCACGGAGCATGCGGCAGCGCCATGGCTCGACCACGAAGGGCCGCCACACCCAGGCGGGGTCAAGTGAAGGCCGCCATAGCTCGCTCCGTGCTGCACTCATTCTCGTGCATGGTGCACGGCGCCCGCTCTGCCGTGTCCAGCCGCTCCTTGCGACGCTCGTTCTCGTGGAGCAGCAGCAACTGAGCGACGACGTGCTTCTCTCGCAATGCCGGGAAGCAGAGAGGCGAGGAAGAAGTAGGGTAGAATGCGCAGAAGAAGGAGAGCAATCCAATGATAGAGCCTGAGTAGGGGCATCTGGAGGGAGCCTGTGGATGTGCAACCCATTCCCGACCTGCGGCATGTGCGGTGGTGGAGACGTGCTTTGTAAATATTTGTATAAACACCGATTGAACGAGAATGTGCTGACGCACTTGACCACATTTGACTCTTGTGTACCCTGGCTTTCTCTGCTTTCACAGCTGATTCCTCAGTTCTAAATGTGAGTGCTTCTATCAATATGCTTGCCGGCTGCTGGAAGTTGATCTGAGAAGGACTGTCTGTTTCCATTGCTGGCTGGCTGTGTTCTGTAATCACCGTGCTTGGGCTTGAGCGATTTGAAATTTTGTACCCATTGTAGTGTAACTTGAATGAGAGGTTTGTGTTTGACATTGTTTCGTTGGAGTCGTTTCTGATCGAATTCAGGGGCATTCTATCACCCTTTGAGCTGGATCCTGATCCTTAAGGTTAGTGCTTTGGATTAATCTTTCATGCTGACAAAAATATGCTCAAAATGCTGTAGTCGTAATGTTCTGTTGTGAATAAGAGATGGATCAGTGGTGGTGCTCAGCTCTCTTCATGCTGGAATACTGGGGAGTGGGGCTTTGGTTTGGGCTTGTCAAATCATAATGTGCTTCTGTAACCTTGAGTTGAGGTTGCTTCAATCTGCTCTTAGTCTGGGTTTCACATTTACAAACACTTGACCACATCTGGCATTTTATCCTCTCAGAAGCGGAGATGTAAAGCTATAATAAAGTGTGACATTTGCTCGTTAAGTTATGGAGAATTCCCATGCTGTCACAATGCTGTAAACCAATAAACAAGTTTGCATTGTATGATTGTTCGCCATTTGCGGGTTTTTAGAATTCTAGGAAGTCTGTTCTTAATTCCCACAGGCTCAAGCCTGAAGAAAATATGCAAAGACGACTCACTTTGCGCTTCCAACGCTCACAATTTTGCCACGTTTCATTCCAGTACGACACAGATAGTATGTCTCGATGCTATTGTACAACAATATTAGAAACAATTCAAATTTACTATTCATAAGATTCCTGTACTAAAGAAATTGCAATTGAAAACTTCCAAAACAAGTATCACTAGGCATGGTTGGACTATCTTTGTTCTCTATAGTATATATTTATAGAAAGTTTCCAGATTTTTGTAAAATACAAATATTGGATATTATAAGAATACAATTCAGGTTTTGATGGCGCTCATTACAAGCGTACTAACCATTGTTTCATGACTATCTTATTCAAAGACTATATATTTTCTGTCAGTTTGTTTCACCCCGGTTGTAATCACAAGAAATTGCTTCAGCCAACTCATTCACACATTCCTGCACATTCTCTATATAGATCTCTAAAATTTAACCCTTTTGTACAACAATGATTTGGAATATATTACACAACTTTTCCTCCACGCAAAGTACACTTGCTATTAATAGATCCAAGCCACATGCCCTCTTGTTTAACTATCACCACCAAAGCGTATAAAGGAGTTACAATATGTTGTAGTCCATGCCTTATGATGTGTTGGTGTGCAATATGACAAATAATAGAGTGAACCTGAATAACTATTTACGTCTCCATTTCAAGTTCATTACCAAATGCCGTTGCATAAAATGAGGATGTTGAAAGGGTTGTTGTTGGGGCATTTTAGTGTCCAGTTCTAGAGCTTCATATAAATATACAAGTAATGTGCAAAATAAAATGCTTTAGGAGCTAGGTCTATTTTAACTTCATATGAATAGTCAACACTCTATAAAAGACATTTGCACACTTCGTCAAGTTTTAGATCCTATCTATGAATGTGGTGAACATTTTGGACCATAAATAATGTGGTGGTCATTATTGTACTTTTGGTTTTTATTTTTATTTTGACTTCAAACCTGAATAAGGAGAAGGTTGGTCCTTTCATCTGTTTTTGTTTGTGCCTAGAAGTATAACATTTTCAATAGTTATAGAATTGAACATCTGATGTAAAATACATACAAAGTAGGAGTTTTCTTACTCGTAGCTTCATAGTGAGTATCAAATTTTTGAAAACAGTTTGGGACATTCATGGGTTTTTTTCTGGTCCATGTCATTGTCATCTTGTAGCTACACTAAATATTGCGTTTAGGTTGCCCAAGACTAATTTCTTGACATTCTACACTAAATAAATACTTACTGCTGCTACATTAATCTTCATCAAAAATTACTATAAGAAACAAGTTTTAGAGGACTTGACAACAGCAAGTAAGCTGTTGAAAAACAAATTAGTAGCAATCAAGTCATATACAAGGTGTAATCCAAGTATTTAGAGAGTTGCATGCACCTCTAAATGGTCAAGTGATGAGCAACTTACTAGGGTAAGGCAACCTAATTGTGAAGGCAACCTAAACGCAATATTCAGTGTAGACACCATATTTGTTATAATGAGAATATTCTAGTGAAATGAGAAGTAAAATGCCCAAGATTCAAAAAAATTAGGTTAATTTGACAAAAATGACATAAAACCTTTTAGATTTGACCTAAAATTGAAAGGATTTAGGTCAGTTTAGCTCAATTCAAGCTGAAATCTCTCATTTTGATGGAAAATAGTGATTTTGGATGGAAATTGGTGATTTTGGTCAAAATCTAACAAATTTATTTTGGGAGGTCCCCATTCTCAAATTAACAAATATGGTGTTTGTAGAGCCTAGGCCCTCCAAGGACCTTTGTAATTTTTGTGTTCAAAGACATTTTGAAGAACAACACCCAACCTTTTCTTGGAAGTGTATGATGAAAAAAGTTCATGTTCACGTACCTACTATCTGGAAGCAAAGTACTTCAAATTAAGAGCTCTTTGTAATAGCACATCTTTGGATGCTTGGGCTGTTTTGCTTAAATAGAGTTACATTAGAACAAAACATGATGATTTACATTCCATTAGTAGCGCCTCATTTCAAGGTTGATGGCACAATTAGGGTAACCAAAAAGGACTGCTTAACTCTGATTTGGCCATACCCATGATCCTTTTGCTATTTATTACATCCTATTAGATAGTGCTTTGCTATTTATTTTGTGGCAAGAAGCTGCTTAAACTTGTAGATTAGTAGAAAAAATATATACTTTTTCAAAAGATGAATGTTATCATGTCCAAATGAGCAATTTTGTGACAAGTTCCGGAATTATCTCATTTCATCAAAATGAAGTAAAGGACTCATCCGGATGACAAATTTGGATAGTAGGAATTAGGTTAATGCATTTATAGTTGTGCAAGCTTCTATGGCCCATGAATTTAAAGTGTATTAGTCCATACATTATTAAAATTAATTGTTATGAATTCTTTTAGGGACAATTTCATGGGATTTTTCCACATCCAATAAAGAACATTAAAAAATTTTAGTTTTTTTTTTTTTAAAGTGGCAAAAGTGTGCACATATACTTGTTTCTAAGTGCACATGTGGTCAAAATTATTACAATATTCATAATTCATTTTAGGGAGCCATTACTAATTACAAGTCAAAAAAAGTTTGGATCAGGACATTTGGGTTCTAATCACTTTTTTAGTGGGAAAAAAAATTAAGAAAGTCCTTTTGATGAAAGGAGCACTTTCTAAATGAATGTCTTAGCATAAGGAAAGCTTAAAAAAAATGTCTCATCACTTGCAAATTCAATTTTTTAGCTAAACAGAAGTAATCTGGACTCACTAATGCAAATGAAAAAAAGTCCTTTTCGAAAGTCGAGCGGGCCCTTTCAGGGGTACCTTGATCGTGCCATCACCCTCAAGTGTAGTCTTCTTGGAGGTGGTGGCTGCTTAATAGACAAAGTGACATAGTAATATCTTTATGAAAAATCCTTACCCCGCCTCAAATATGCTTGAGCAAGTGAGTGTTATAAGCTTCAATCTAAATGTTTGGTTTGTGGTAAACAAGCGTCTGTGCATTCAAATTCAAACCATTAAACCAAGAGTGAAATATAGTCAAGTCACCATGACGAGACAGGGAACATAGGAGTAAATCCCAATCATCAGTCAAGCGTTGAGTATAGCAAGAAGAATATTAAGAGTTGGCCATGTCTAGACCTTTGATGTAAATGAATAAAGTGTTCAAAAAAAGGTTGCATGCTAGACTTGATCCACTAATTCTAGTGCTCCTAGACGGTTGCATTCTAGGACAACCCACTAATTGCTGATCCGTCCACATTCCAGGGTCAGTCTACCACAGTCCAACCATCCGCCTCTCTGGCCTCTGTTTGCTTTGGCAAATGGCGATCTTCATTATTCTACAATACATCTGGTTTGTAACATTTTCTATGTAAAGTAGTTAAAATATAGTGTTTCCCAAACTAAAGTACATAACGTCATATTTGTTAATTTGGGCCAGAGGGTACTTTTTGGAATTTTCAAATTTTGAGATGAATTTTTTAAGTGATCACTTAAAATCAAGCTCAGCATTTTTTTATGTACAGGTGTCCTCACCTCAGAGGAGCCTAAATTTGTGAGGGAAAAAATCTTAGTGGCTCAGATTGAATCTAATACCTTCAAATCTAATTTAAGTAAATTTTTGGGTTTAAGGTGATGTACAAAGTGGGACACCCCAGTGACCCAAATTAACAAATATGATGTTACATGCAAAGTTCCTAAGTCAAGATTTTGCACAGATCCCACGACCGTGAAATCCGCGATATTTTCATTAATTTGGAGAAAATGGTACATTTTGGGACTTTTAGATTTTAATTTTAAAATTTTAAAAGACCTCCTAAAACCGAGCTCAAAGTTTTTTTTGTACACGTGTCCTCACCTAAGAGAAGGAATTTGTGGGGAAAAAATCTTAATGGCTTATACTAAATCTCATACCTTCAAATCTGGTCCAGGTTTAAGGTGACTTTTTGGGTTTTCGGTGGAGTACAAAGTGGGACAACTGATTTTCCCAAAGTAACGAATATGGCGTCGGATGCTAGGCATTATTTTGGACATCGCGCAATGTGACAGGAAAATAACAGGTCTGTCTCGGGGAGCTTCATGGGACAACTTCGCTGAGACTGAGATAACACTTGACACAATTGTGAGTTTGCCTGGGATATTGTACAATAAATTGAGATATTCTACAATGTGTTGAAGCTCCAATGCTATCTATATCCATGCACATAGTGACGAGCAAAACGCACATAATTATACTCAACTGCTTTGCTACAAGATTGTTACAACAATATTTCATAAAAGAACACTTTCGCAATTACCTGAGTGCCTGCAACCTGCAGGTACTCATTCTATAGTGTTCCATTTATCAGAAACACTGTTAACTTTACATATGGTGTGACTTGTCGTGAGAATGATCATATTGCAGTGAGCGTAAAATTTGATCACAAAGCTACTGCTTTCAGCAATCTTTATTGCATACTTCAGTCCTGGTGCAGGACTGGAACACTTCTCATTATAGTAACAGCAATGTATAAACATACGATTCATAAACAGCATATCCATGCCTATCATGGTTCCTCACAGAAACATATATATCTATCACAAGTTCAGCATGATATTGAACTCTTCTCAGCATAATAGTAACAAAGTATAGATATATGACTTCATGAACTGCACATTCATGTCTCTCATGGTTCCTCACGGATAGGAATCCATCACAAGTTCAGCATCTTTTTGCCCATCTTGATCACTGCATCTGAAGCATCGGAATTAGAATCGGAATTAGCATCGACCTTCTTCTGCTGATTGGCGGAGAATCCTAGCTTCCGAGGCAGTGCAAACGCCTCCTCAATGCCAAGGCTGTTGCAGGCGTCAGACGGAATAGAAATACATACGGACATAAGAGAGCACAAAAGCCTAAAATTGGTGTCGGGGTCACAACGACAACATGGATTGTCCATATCGCAGGAACCACACTCTGAGACGCAGCTCTGAACAAGCTCAGCTGAGGAGAACATGAGCAGCACCACCAGGATCAGCAGGGCATGAGCTGGAGCGGCGCATCTCGCCATGGCTAGCCAGGCAACGTCTGGAGCTCAAGGCTTGGAGCTTGGACAAGTGCACTACAAGTGTAGACACTCGGCTCTCAAGGAATGTTCACAAGATGGTATGCGAATGGGAGTTTGGGTTTGAAGGCACGAAATATATATATGCATTGATACGGTACGTCCGGAACTCAGGCAAATTACATGATTTTAATGTTGTTTAGCGCAAATCATGAATCATTGTTAGGAAGAATCAGCATTTTATCTTACGAGGTTGGATCGACAAGAATACCAGAAATAAACCCAAATGTTGTATTTCTTGCGGATCCTTGAATGTATGATTAGTTATATTTTGTGAAAGTTTTATGCACTTGAGCTGAGGTCGCTGATATTTGCCAATATAACAAAATATGTGTGTTTTATTATGATTGTGCGCCTAATTAGGCAAGATTAATTAAATTTTTCGTGCACACGCGCATTGCGTGTTATATGAGACAAGGGAACTCAAGGATGCTCTTCTGCTATGGAGGTGAAGATTTGATGCAACCGAGGCTGACTCAGCTGGACCTGGTCATCTGACTGTCCTTCCCACTTTGTAAATAGTATGTAAAGGTCACACTCAAAGAGGGACGGCAGTAGGCTTGCTTTTACAGAGACAAATGTCATGAACTAGTGGAATATGGGGGAAGGAATGACACCCGGCAAATGACACCAGCAGAGGCGAATGACACTCTTTGTCATTTCCCCCGGAGAACCATCTTTTATAATCTCAAAGAATGATAGCCTGGTCGTGATCCACGAATTTGCTTGCCAGGTTCCGAGATTTCAAACCGTCTACCAAAATTCTCATGACGATCTACAATTTCCTTCCACGATCCACCACAGGTTTCAAATCTGCGAGTTAAAAGTGATGATGTATGTTGTGAGGCGCCACTATCCATTTGCGTAACCATACATGAAACATCAGACGGTCAGGCCCAGGCCCATATTCTTTGCTTTAAGGTAGGTGCACCCATAAGCGTGGAAATAAGGGTTTTGGAGGAGGTAAAACAATTGACTAACTTTGAAAAAAATACTGTAAGCTAGGAAATGGAAATCAAAAATATTGGCATCAATTTCAAGGTTTCAGTTGCAAACATTTGTTCACAAAGATTTTTCAAAGTCCAAAATCATTGAAATTGTAGGAATCATGTATAAGAGATGCTAAAAACAAGGTTTGTTGGTTCTTAAATAGTGAGTTGGGTACTCAAAACCGTCATGGAGTCATTCACAACCATTACTTTGTCACTCATAAATATCAGATTAGTGCCCATAACCATAGTCACTTTGTCAGTGACGCCCATGGGAACGTCACGCCCATGGATGTGGCTACTTTAATCCCTACATGGTCAAGGCACCCAATTTGGGAGCCAACAATACTTTGAAGTTCAATAAAACCTAACAATATTGTTATTTTTAGTAGTTTATATTTCCTAAATGTTCTTTTTGAAGTCTAGTTTCAACATCAAAAATCTTGTTTTGAAAATGATTGATTTTGATTTCTCTATTCAACATTTTGTGCAAGGGTGTCCACTGCAATTTTGACTTTTTATTGTGTTGAGAGCTTTTGGAAATGAGTCTCAAATACCTTGAATTTTTGAGACACTTTACACTAGAAATTCATTCTAGAAACTTGTAGAAGAGATTTTGAAAAGCCGTAAATTCTTTGGAGTTATTTATGTCATGTCCTTTACTCTCATATTTTTTATGGTTAATTTTTGAGATTTGACATGTGAAAAGAGGATTGAAAATTTTAGGTCATTCTCATTGTTTTAACACCCTCATAACCAAATATTATAATATTTTAATCCATAAGTGATATTGTTGTGTTTTATTTTTGAGTGAGATCTCTAACATATCAAATTTAAATTTGTACAATTACAATATTTTTTAAATTCGTGCAACTTATCAAGATGTTGGTTTTATATTCAATTTAGAGCACATTCCTGGAAGCTCAAAATAGGCCTTGGGGATTTAAGGGTTACAATCCATATCTACTTCTAATATGCATTTTTGGAAAGTGAAGGGTTTTATACTAATAATTTGATAATCTAATCATGCGCTTGTAAATTATTTTGTATTTCAACATTATGCCTTAACTTACTCTTTGATCTACTAGCAATAATGAAGGTTTATGTGCTTCATGGATTTAGAGATTAACATGGATCTCTAAAATTATATATGTCTTGCAAATTTTTCACCCTAAATCCAAGGTTGCATGGGGAGTTTGGACTTTGGAGTGAAACCCCTTAATGAGATAGCTCAAAAGAAGGCAATACAAGTCATTTTCCACAGATTACAGCCATTCCAAACAACAATAAATGACAGTCATGATTAGATCTGTGTAGTTACTTGCTAGGATCTATGATTTTTAAATCTACAAGTTTCTTGTTTGTGATTTTGATAATTTTAACTACTACTATGTATATATTAAGTACTCTTGCATAAAGTGTTGTTTTCCCCAACATGGTGACAACTTGACAAACTTGACTTTACAAACAAACAAGAGACCCTCTGTCCATTTTGTAAAATCAATTTTAAAGTTGACTTTCAAATAAAGCATTTTCTATTTCCAATCTTGACTTATTATTGTTTCATTTTATTGAAGTATCTCAATTTAATATACACTTATTAGATTCTACATTTTGGGTCATATTTAAAGTAGATTATCAAATTATCTCAATTTGTTAAATAGGGACTTATTAGACAAGAATGTCTCCCTTTCTTGACATTTGTCATGCGCAACATCAAACTTCAGACAAACCAAACCCCAAAATTTGTTTGACAAGACAACTCTGCTTGGCAAAAACAAGCTTTCCAATTATTCAGAAGGTACATAATTAGTGGTTCTAGGCTTGTAGCTACTACATTTCTTTGAAAATCCAATTGCAAGAGCCGTTTGGAGCCTATAAATTTTTTGATGAAGATATCGTTGTTGCATTGTGTGATACAAAGTGCAAGGTATGAAAATCTATAAAAATCTCCTTCTATCTAAGTTCACCCAATTTTATTTTATTTGATTACGCCCAACATATGTATTTTGTGGTTGGTAGAGTTACCTCTTAAATTTTTTAACACTCATTTGGTTTCCCATAGTTTAAAAAACTAGTTTGGTGAAAATATGAGTTCCAAAATTTATATTTTGAAGTCTTTTATTTTTAAGGCAATCTATTGTACAGCTGATTTATAACGCTCAAAAATCCATTGCTTGATTTAATAACGACCCGTAGACCTCTATTATTGTTTAGTCTGAGATTTAGAGTTCATAAAATGCCTGGATTTATAACTGGAATTTCACACATTTTTTGGACTTTAACTAATAAATCAAAGAGATATTCAAACAAAATTGTGATACACAAAATTACCACATACAGTTCTTTATATTCATCCTCAATACTTGAGTTGAAAATCTTTTCAAATTAATGTAAAAAATACCTGAATCTGACAATATTTTTTGAAAGAGAAATTGCATTAGCAATTGTTTTATCAAAAACTTCCTCTACTTATTTCAAAACAATTCTGATTTTTGCTCCTATATTCTTGGATGCAAGTTCATTTCAAACCCTAGTTTCTATCCAATTTTGGGTTGAAAATGTTTTTTCAGAAATTGCAATATTCATACATCATACTGCTAAGATCACATGGGCCTCTATAATATGTCATCCACTCTTTGCAATATCATACTACTAAAATCATAAGCACTTTCTTAATATCACATATGTACCTTTATACACTGGTGCTTGGTTAAGTCAACCTTTGTAAGAGCAATAATTGGATAAGATCACAGCCCCACTATTCTTTTGCCCAAAACATGTATTTTGAACTTGGTCAAGTGCTTGTATATGGTCAACATTTTCTTTTCATCTATGTTCATTTTGAGTGATTAGTTAGAAAGGCATTTGGTTAGCTTATCAAAACCATGGGTGGAAAAGCACCTCCAAAGTTACAATCACTCAAATGCTTTGTACGCTTTGAGGTCATGTGCAACCACAATGATGAATGATGTGAGCAATTTTAATGTTTTAGAACAAAATTGTATTACTCAAGTTAAAATTAAATGCTTTATTGTACTTGATGGCTGATCAATCTTGCATTGCATAATTATGTTTCCAACCTCATTCATATAGATAGAACTGGATTTGCATTCATATTCAGATTGCATTAGTAATGATGTTGTTTTGCAAAGTATTTGTATTGTTTCTACTCTGCAAAGATATATCTCTTTGAGCTAGTAGGGACTAGGGATGTGTTTGAAACAAAGGTTTTTGGAAATTGAGTGTAGAATTTTGGTGAGGTGCAAGATTTTATACTCTATTTGTTTAACAATTAATTCTACATTTGCATTTACTTTCTTACTAATTGATTGTTGCATGTAAACATTTTTGGTGGTGTTTGAATATCATTTGCTTGTACAATCAGTGGAAAGAAGTCTATGTTTTTGTTTATATGGCATTCAAAAAATTTGCACAACTCACAATATAACATGCATTTTATATTTTTTGCACGGGGAAGTCACTCAATGTATTATTTGGAGGTCACGTGCAATCAAGTAAACTTTCCACCCCCTATTTACTTTTTAATAAAATTTGATTTAGCTCCAAAATTTTGGGTGGTCTCACAAAATCATTACATCTTTTATATGAATTTTTTTTGGATTCAAATGAATTAAAGAAGATATCCAAACTTGCAATTGAAAATTGCACTAAAATGGCTGAATTTTCACTTCAAATATTTATCAAGATTGCGTTTGAATGACAATTGTATCCAATTTTTAGTATATACAAACTATAACCAAGCCTTCATTAATTGACAATTTAAAAATATTTAAGAAAATATTTTTTACCACATAATGTAGGGGATAAAAAAAAAATCCAGCTATACAATGTATTTATTTTCTTCCAAAATTTGTAGGTGATTATTTAGAATGAAGAAAATTATCAATAATTCATAATCTAAACTTTCAATGTAGAAGAACACACCATATTTTTTTCAAACTATTTAATTGATTTCTTGCAATATAAAACTAGGGGTCAAAGATTTTGATTGCAGGTGTACTACAAGAAAATGGGGAGTGCACCCCATGATTTTTTTGCATTATTTATATCAAATTCTTATGTAATCTTGACTAAGCATACCAAATTTCAATTCCAAAAAATTAAAAATTCCATTTTTGTTGAATTATTTTCAATAATATTTAAGGTTTTACATGATAATTGATTAAATAACATTGGTGATGAATCTTTGAGACTTGATTGCATGGGTTTGTAGAAAACATTTGTATGCACATCTTTTTTTCTTACAAGTATCTCCAAAAAGCTTCAAAATTTCTTTTTTAGAGATTTCAATGTTGTAGTGACCATGTCCAAATTTCATGAAATAGTACTCTCTCTATGATATTAGATTTTGCTCTTTGACTTGTACACTAGTAGTATAGAGGCACGCGCTTTACACATTAACTACTATCTTATTTCCAATTCCACGTCCAAAGCATACCAAGGGAGCCAAAATATATTTGCAGCTTCATGAATTACAACCTAATAATAACGCAATGTACCTACCAAAAATACATTGCTTTAACAATATAATTGATTGTGTGTCTAAAGTCTTTATTAAAACTAACAGAAACTATCGTACTACTTGAGCCAACTCTCAAGCTAAGGGCATCTCCACCGGTTTGGAGAGAATAGAACGCAAAATCAAGTTTTAGAGAGTGCATTGTGTGATTAATTTTGCACATGGGGGCTGGGAAGCCCATTGGTGAGACTTGCTCAATTGGCTAAAGTTCCAACAATAGGAGTTAAAGACAAAATAATTGAAAGCATGCTTGTGGGACCAGTTGCCGTGGAAGGAGCTGCTTTGCCACTGCAGCCCAATATCCCAGAACAACTCCCGGATTTCTATCAGCAAGCAAAATTCAGGCTTGCCCAAAACAACAAAAGCCTCGGTCACTCCCCATCTCTAAGCGCTCATTCAGCATGGCTGGTCAAAAAATTTCTCTCCTTGTGCCATTGATGGAGACTTAGGACGGGCAAAGAACCTTCGACCACGTTGTCCTCTTGTTTCTCGTCAACCGGTGGAGATGCTCTAAGAATTCAATTCCTTACCATAATTGGATTTTTTCTAATAAAAGAAAAAGTCTCATTTCAAATCATCAAAAGTCATGACACCTACATTCTTGTGCTAAAAATGAGAAATTGAAAAATGTGTCGTATAAAAAACTTGCAAGTACACTTGTAGGCCTTAACCCCTAAGCGCCCCATTGATAGTATACTATCAATGAGGAGTGGGAAAAGAGTTCTCTTTAAGTGTATGTGTACTTGTGCCAAGGACTAGAGTGTACCCAAACTTTTGGGAGTGGGTTGTGATGGAGTTGAGAGGGGTTACAAATATTGTGAATGTACTTTTTGGATAAACACGTGGAGTTAGATTGAAAAGACCTAATTGGTCTCCTCAAAAGCACAAGAAAACTCTGGGCGCTCAGGGGTTAATCATAGAGAAGTGAAATATTTTGCTCTCACAACTTCTCAATTGCTTTTTTGAAATTTTTGCATTGCATTCTTTTTATCTGTTTTTTGAGAAACCGTTCTTAACCCCAAAGCGTCATTGGGGACAAAAACTGTCCTCAACTAATTTTTGAGGTTAAATTAAACCTAACCAAATTATTATTTTAAGTAAATTGTATTTTTAAAAAGTTCTTTCTAAAGTTTAGTTTTAGCTTCAACAATCGAATTTTGCAAATGATTAATTATGATTTTTCTATTCAAGATTTTATGCATGGGTGTTCATTGCAATCTTGACTTTATGTAGTGTTGAGGGCTCTTGGGAATGAGCCTCAAATACACTAGATCTTTGAGAAAAAATTGCATTAGAAATTCATTTAAAAAATTTGTAAATCAAGTAGATTTTGAGAAGTCATAAATTGATTGGGGTTATGCATGTTAGGCTCTTTAACCTCATATTTTTTTGGTGACCAATTTTTTTGATTTGACATGTGAAAGGAAGATTGAAAGACTCCAAATTACTTTCATAGTTTTAACATGTTCATGATTAAATATTATAATCTTTCAATCCATAAGGAGATATTGTTGTGTTTTCTTTTCTAATGTGATCTCTAACATGTCTAGTTTGATTTTATATGATTACAATTCAAAAAGAACTTATACAACTTATTAAAATATTGGCTTTTAGTTCAAATTAGAGAAAATTCCTAGAAGCCTTGGAATTGCAATGTCACTTTTGGGGTTAAGCTGTAATTATACACACATTGATTGAAATAAGTTAAAAAAGCTTTCAAGCTGTTGTTCCCTTAGAAAGCAAAGGACATAAGTACTGATTTTACCGTAACAAAGCTCAAGACACTATCACAACCTCTTCCTCACATGACCTAGATGCCTTCCACCGAAAAGCAAAATCCTTCCAATTGTTTTCATTCTAGTAATCACTTGGTAAGTTGCTCTGGAGCGCACCGCATGAGAGGAGGCTTTGCATCAATAGAAAGCTACCTAGAGGAAGTTCCGCTTAGCTACAAAAATAGAGCCACTAAAAGCCATATTTGTGGCATCAAAGCCATGGAGCATTTATAGTTCAGAAGTGAGTTTTCTTAGTTTTGATGCATTGGTGCTCTTCTTATGTTCATAATAAGACCACTTGAAAAAAAATCATTCAGTTTGTATGAAGGAAGCTCAAGGATTTGTATGAAGGAAGTTCAACAACATTGATGTCAAGTTTCCCAAGGACTATTGACCTTCCATAGTTCAAAAATTCTAAAAGATTTTAGAAAAAGGCTTGGAGTGAGTGCCTCTCACTTAGTAGTGTAGATGATTATGTTTGTACCTTTGATAATGATGATATGTTTACTCAATGCCAAAACCTAGTTGATATATAGAAATATCTATTTTACAAAATTTGGTCTTACCACACCTCACATTGAGTTTTTCACAAATCATGTTTTTTTTTACTTACTAGGATTTTTTTGTCACATAAGATGTGCATGTGGATATTTCCTACATACCCATGCTATCAAATCTCAAGGGTTCATCACCAACATTTTTTATTCAATAATCATGTAAAACCGTGAACATCTCAAAAAATCACTCACCACAAATGAGATTTTGATTTTTTGGAATTGAAACTTGGTATGTTTAGTTAAGATTGCATTTGAATTTCATATCAATGATGCAAAAAAACAAAATGTCAAGTATGTTGTGAGTTATGCAAGTTGTTTGAATGCCATAAAAGCAAAAACTCAAACTTCTTTCCGCAAACTATACAACATATAAATTGATGCATAATTTCTTTGTATATAGAAGATTGTAATATTTATGGCATCTAATACAAAGTTTTTGGAGGTTGATACTAAGTTGCAAACAAGCTTGAGTTGTAGGATATTTCTTCAATCACTAACTCTTGAGTTGGTGGAAATAAGTATGGGGGAGAATGGTTTGCTTTTGTAGCAAAAGGTGAATTGTGCAATTTAGTATGAGCATGCTAGTACAATTTGTTAGTGCTTCTAGGTTGGAGTTCATTTGTCTTCTTTAGTCTAGTTTCTTTTGGTGCATCCAATACTTATAATGGTTAGCAAAGAACTTGGAAGAGGATTTTGTATATGATTATGTTTTGATGTTAACATTTTTTATATGTTTCACACAAATGAAACTAGTTAGGAATTGCATGTCTTTCCATTGAATTGGCAGCATTGGGATTCTTTTTGGAGAACAATAAATAATATATTTAAGGCATATCTAAATGCTAATATGGATTTGAGTTTCTTGCAAGCACAAATGTTTCTTACTTGCAACAGAAATCACAAGTTCAAATTATAAACCTTCTTGGATTAACCATCTTCATTTGAAGGATCTAAATTGGCACATCTCAATAGGTTGAATTTACCTCATTACTTGTGGAGCGATTGTTGTGGTGTTAAATGCCATGCGCAATATCAATTGGTGAGATAGATGTTTCTATTTATTGTTTTTCTATGTTAAAAATGGCACAATTGATTGTTCATTTTTTGAAAATAGTGATTTTTGACTATATAATCTTTGAGTTTTTTAAACTCTAAAAAGACCTCCCACGTAAAGATATGGATTGCGCACATGCTAGAGTCCCAGACACAAAGTGGCAGTCTTTTTTTTTAATTCTCTCACTCAATAAATAATTAATCAAATCCAGATCCTTTTATATAATTGAAAAGCTTAGAAAGAGGGGCAAATTGTATTAAAGTTTGACATAAATCTAATAAGGGAAAGTGTTAGAAAAAAAACATTTGAAAAAACATCAAGTCATGGTTTAAATGCTTTTAAAATCACTACAAGTTTGTCAACTATTTATCACCAATATATTTTCAATCTATTCTCAATGTACAACAAGCTTGCGCTTTATGAGACAATTTCAATTTTTAAAATGTGGTTAAAAACCACAAAGATGTTGATTATGTTGATAAAAGTTGATAAATATGGCATACTCATTTATGTAAAATTACATTTGACATGGATAAAAAGTATGGATTAAGAATAATCTACTCTTCAAATTCTACTACATTTTAACCCCTTAACAGGCTTTTCAAATATGTAATCACTTTTAGATTTGATGATAAATTGAGTGTGTGGGAGGGGTTTCAGTGAGGACTGCTCCTTTCTGTCCAGGACTCTATATAGGATGAAGATTCTTAAAACCAAATCCATGTAAAGTTTGGAGAAAGTGTTTTTACACGATGAATACATGAAGTGCATTAATAATCTCATAGGGCAAGGCTTGATGTGCCTTAACAGCAAAGGTATTTGTGAATGTTTTTTAGGTGTGTTTTTTTTTACTCTGAAATATTTGTTTTAAAATAATTTTTAAAATGGACTTTTGAAAACTAATGTTTTGTCAATATCTAGCATGAGATTTCAAATGCTTTTAAGGAAGCAATCGCTAAATATGTGGATGAAATGTCAAGTATTAAAAGGATTACATTTAAAAATTATAATAGCTATGCCCAATGGCAAAAGTTTAAAAGCATTATATTTAAAAAATATAAAGCTATAACCAATCGCAAAGTTTCAAAAGCGAATGTTCTACACGGCTCTTTAAGTAACACTAGACAAAGAAAGTTGTCTTTTACAATTAATTCACAACAATTGCACATGTCCTAAGGAACTCCACTATGGCTCAACTATAGTGGTTTAGGACATGTGTAGGTACTCAGAATCAATTATTTATTGTATGTTTTCTTCTATTATAATAGCAAATCTCAATATTGAAAATGATTTCTTTCATGAGATACTAATTGTTTATGTCTTTTGAATCAGTCTTATGATTTTTTTGTACATATATGTTATGTAGAAATTTTGTAGATTTAGTATTCTACAATTTTCATTTATTGTAGATTATTCATTTTGAGCTCAAATATATCATGCAATCCAAAGTACATTTTTTTGCAAATTCTTGATGTACATATTTTTTGCTCTACAATTATGGCTCATAGTTTATGATATTGATGTTCTTCACAAGTTACTTACCAATGAAGTCAAACTTTTTAGCCTAAGATGATTTTGCTACAATATTGTTTCCTCATGTTTACAAAATTCAATGATTCAAATAGTGGAATTTAGATGCACGTTCCAAAAGTGGATTTTGTTTTTTAACAAAGTTTGTATTTGAAAAAGGTTTAAAATTTTGGTTTAACAAAGTCACTATGGCAAGATGAGCACCGAACTTCCATTTCTCTTATATATACTTCAATATTTTAGTTGTTGTTTCTTTTGTAATTTTTTAGTTTTGTATTTTATTTTATTTTTTATGTTGTGCTGGATTGCAATTGCAAATTCTATTTTAGAGTCTTATGCAAAGATGACGGTAGAGGACAACGTTTTCATTGACTTGAGTGTTCCGGAGAAACCAATGACTATTGTGAAGTATATTAAATTTTGGTATTTGAAACTTTGTGATCAAGGTTTTATGGTATTCTTCAGAGGGAAAAATTCTTTATTGAGGAGGAAGGCCTTTAAGAACAATTAGCAAGCTGGATTGAGTGTCAAACAACTTTTATTTAGGCAATCGTTATAATCTTCGGTTGTCTTAGTACTTAGTTGATTATTCCTTACGTTTACATGCATTTTTGAATATTTGACTTGAATTTTATGTTTTGTTTTGTTGAATATAGATACTTCATATTTATCTGCAACTCAGATTTGAAGATAATACCTTTAAATTTTTGTGCTCATCAGCTATTTTTTTCCAATAGCAATCTAGAATTGCCTTTTTTGACTGCCATTGTATGTTGAGAGAGTGGTTTAAGGCTTGCTAACAAATGGCGATTTAACTCAATTACTGTGGTGGGACAAAAGACAAGCTTGATTTTGTTGTTATTTAGATATAATTGCTACAAAGTTTATAGCACATGAGTTGATATTGTTTTGAGATGGTAGAGATAAAGATTTTGAACATTTCTATTTCCTTTGGTTTATTTGATAGGCTATTGCCTTGACTCATAGAATAGTACGGGCGTTATGGACATGCTACTTGGATTGCCTCCAATTTAGACAACTTCTAAACTTTGCATAATTCATTTGTTTGTATGTTTGACAATTGACATGTACATCTAAATAGATTTTGATTTGATTTGGTTTCAGTTAAATGACTCATATTTCTACATTGAATATATGTTTGATACTGTCTTTTTACATGGTTTTTAAATTTTATACCATGATCTTTATCATATTGGTTTTTTTTGCTTTTATTTTGTTTGCTACATTAGCAAAATTTTGAACCCTCCAGCTAGAAGGCCCTTAAAACACCATATTTGTCATAATGAGAGAATGGGGACCTCTCAAAATAATCATGTTGATCTTGACCAAAATCATCAATTTTCATTAACCCATAAAGGACCACACCCCCTTTTTTAGAACATAGTGATTTTGGGCAAGTACTTGTGATTGGAGCTTTTTGTATTTTAGGTTGAAACTTTAATGGAATGTGGGGACAAGGTTTATCTTTCATATGCACAAAATTTCATGACATTTGAAATTATGAGTAAAAAGTTATGGCCTAATATGTTGTTTTTTACGTTCAAGAGGCAGCCTGGGCAAATTTTTAAAAATCACCTTTTTCAAAAACACAAAATTTAAATTGGTTTAGGAGATTTATGTGAATGTAGGAAGCTTTGAATCATTTTTCTTGGATCAACAAAATAAATTTTTTAGTATTTTTAGTTTGCGGGCAGTTATGGATTTGCTACTCCAAAATAAATTTTGAAGTCCTTTACTCTACTCAATTTTCAACATTTTGGGAAAAAACAAAACAAAAAGATGAATATTGTTTTTGACAACATTATGACCATTGGGATTGGCATTTTTCAATTCCAAAATTAAATTATTAACAATTTAGTGTCTTGAATCATTCTCTACTTCTTTTTGCTTACTAAATTTTTTCCATGTGCTGTGCAACTCCAAATGATTTGAAACTTTTTTGACATGTACTTTACTTAAGTGGAACAAGGAATTTAGAGAAGCACCACCCACATGGCCTTTTTTCCATAGGAACTTCACCTTCTTAATGGTAGCTGCCCGGTTTTTCACAAGACGTTTTTGAATATTCAAACCATTCTAACTTCCAATCCACATGGTGGAAAACTCTGAAATTTTTTCCACATCTTCTAAAACCATACTTCTACAAGATCCCTATGGTCACATATGCATAAAAATGTTTTTGTTTTCAAATTTGGGTGATGCTCTAAAACTGGCAGTTTTGAAGAGTTTTTGGTGAAAACTTTGCTTGGTCCTTTAAAGGTTAAAATGAGAGTTTTCGGCTTGGATTTGAGCTGAATTGACATAAAACCTTTCAATTTTAGGTCAATTTTGAAAGGTTTTATGTCAATTCAGCTCAAATTTGAGCTGAATTAACATGAAACCTTTTGTCAAATTCCCTTTAAATTACCTCACATTTCATTGGAAAACTCTCATTATAATGGATATGGTGTTTTAAGAAGTCTCAAAAAGGATCCCAAGACATGTACTTGTTGCAACAAACAAATCACTAATCCCCTATTTCCACCCACCTTTTGAGTTCCATTAGGAGAATTTTAAGCCCTCAAAGAGCCCCCTAAGGTTTGACCAACCAAGTTATTAATTGGCTAGGTAGAGTACAAGAAAAGGGCACTCATACCCATTGCTACCTTGTATGAAGGGCCTAAGCCAAATGCACAATCCAAAACAATAAAAAGACATTGGACTCATAAAATATGTAAATGTACTCACTACTTGCTATCCAAGTACTTCACTCATCTATTCAAATAGAGTAAAGTAAAATTTATGGTCCTATTGTACATTTGTATACATAGTTTTTGTCCAATAGGGACAACATAATAATACAGCTTTCATGATTGCATTGAATTCAAAGGGTGAGCAAAAATAGGGGATTGGTGATTTGTTTGGTGTAGTCAGTACATGTTTGAAGACCCCTTAAATAGAAACTTTGTAGGGGGCTCTTGGAGGGCTCAGAATTTTCCTAATGAATGCAATCATGAATATCATATTGTTGTGCCATCTTGATAGGATAAAGATGTGGGTACAATAGAACCATAAATTCTATATTATTCTATTATTATACATGAGTGAAGTACTTGGATAGTGACTAGTGAGTTCATCTACATATTAAATCAATGCAATGCCTTTTTTTATTATTTTAGATTGTGTATGTGGATGAGGTCCTTCATACAAGGACTAAATTATCATTTTATATACATAATATTTGTGACGTACAATAGAATGGAAAGTCATCCAAGGTAGAGACACTTCACTCACATTTTTGATGTACCCAACCTAAGTCAATAAATGTTAAGAGTGTCAAATCTAAAGGGCCTTTGTGGAGTATTCAAAATTTTGCTAATGCTTCTCCATTTATGGGTGATCTTCATTTTGTGTTCTTAATTCAATCTAAAAAGTCCAAATCATCTATTTCTTTTCAAAATTTTACCATATATTTTTAATTTTGATTTTCCTATTTTCTTTCAGATTTTCCATATTTTACTATTTCCCTAACATTTTTATATCATTATTTTTGCAAATTGGTAGTTTACCTACCATAATTTTAACAAGTTTTTGTGCACGGTCTTGAGATCCTTCAAGGCTTCAACCACAGTTATTGGTGAATTTTGTATTTTTACACAAAATCTAGGCTCATGGCTCTTTGCTCATGACATAGCATTCCCCACCCAAAGGATGAAATAAATCAACATTTGCCAAAGTTGTAGAGATTCCCTTTGGTGTTAGTGTTTTTTTTTCCAACCTTGCACTGTTTCTTATTTGGTAAAATTTGTCCCTTATACAAGAGAGAGGCTATAGAGCCTAGGCCCTACAAGGCTACAACTCTCTATAAGGATCTATTGTAAGTGTGTTAAAAGACATTTTGAAGAACAACACCCAACCTTTTTTGGCAATGCATGAGTGAAGGAGTTCAACACGTTCACGTGCCTACTACCAGGAAGCAAAAAACCCCAAAATTTAGAGCTCTTTGTAGTCTGTAGCACATCTTTGGATGCTTGGGCTTTTTTGCCAAAATAAAGTTACACCTAAACAAAACATGGTGAATCACATTCCAATATTAGCGCCTCATTTCAAATGTAAGCTAGCCCTCTTGGAGATGGTGGCTGCTTAATAGACGGAGTGACATAGCAATATGTCTATGAATGCTTGAAAATCCTTACCTTGCTTCACATATGCTTGAGCAAGCAAGTGAGAGTCGTAAGCAAAGCTTGGCCAATGGTAAACAAGCGGAGTTTGTGCATTCATAATCCAAACCATTAAACCAGGAGTGTAGTATAAGATACTTAGATACTGCAACGAGACAGGCAATGTACTGTCCGCCTACTTTAGCGATCTTCATCTACAATACATCCGCATCCGCTCTGTAAATTTTTCTACGTAAAGTTGTTAAATTTTTTATGTAAAGTTGTTAAACTTTCTATGTAAAGTTGTTAAAAACAGTGTCTACCAAAGGTAAACGCAGAGTTCCTAAGCCAGGATTGTGCACGTGACCCACGCCCACGGACGCTAGGCATTTATTTGGACATCGGCAACTCTAGTATGATAGGAAAAAAATTGCAGGTCTGTCTCGGGGAGCTTCATGGGACAACTTCACTGAGACTGAGATAATACTTAACACAATTGAGAGTTTGCCTGGGATAGTACACAATTGAGAAAGCCCACAACGATGGGCAGCTCCAATGCTATCTTTATCCATGCATACAGTGACGAGCAAAACTCACATACACTCAACTGCTTGGCTACAAAATTGATACAACAATATTGCATACAAAAACACTTTCGCAATTGCCTTCCTGCAGGTAATCATTCTATAGTGTTCATTTATCAGAAACACTATGTGTACATATGGTGTGACTTGTTATGAGAATGATCATATTGCAGTGAGCATAAAATTCGTCCACAAAGCAGCTTTCGGCACTCTTTATTGCACACTTCAGTACTAAAGCAGGACAAGAACTCTTCTCATTATAGCTACAACAAAGTATAAATATAAGATTTCATAAACAGCATATCCATGTCTACCATCATGGTTCCTCACAGAAACGTATCTGCCAAAAGTTTAGCATCCTGAACTCTTCTCATAATAGTAACAACAAAGTTTAAACACGCGATTTCATGAACAGCACATACATGTCTATATCATGGTTCCTCACAGAAACCTATGGATCACAAGTTCAGTTCAGCATCTTTTAGACCATCTTCACTTCATCTCCTGCTTCACTGTCTGAAGCATTTGAAGCATCGGCGATCTTCACCTGTTGATTGGCGGAGAATCCTAGCTTCCGAGGCAGTCCAAACACCTCCTCAATGCCAAGGCTGTTGCAAGTGGGCTCAAACGGATAAGTAGTACATACGAACTCAAGAGAGCAGTAAAGCATTTTGTTGGTGTCGGGGTCACAAAGACAACATGGATTGTCAATGCCGCAGGGATCACCCATTGAGCCGCAGCTCTGAACAAGCTGAGCTGAGGAGAACATGAGCAGCGCCACCAGGATTAGTAGGGCTGGAGCTGGAGCGGCGCATCTCGCCATGGCTAGCCAGGCAACGTCTGGAGCTCAAGGCTTGGAGCTTGGACAAGCTGCACTACAAGTGTAGACACTCGGTTCTCAAGGAATGCTCACAAGATGGCATATCAAGGAATGCTCACAAGATGGCATGCGAATGGGAGTCCGGGTTTGAAGGCACGAAATATGTATGAATTGATACAGTACACTACGTCCGGAAAACATATTAATCAATTTAATGTTCTTTTAGTGCAAATCATCATTGTTAGGAAGAATCAGCATTTATCTTACAATGATGGGTCGACAAGAATACTAGAAATCCAGATGTTGTATTTTTTAGGGAAAATTTCATGGATACCCTTGGAGTTTGCAATATTTACATAGATACCCCTGCTTTCGCAAAAATTACACAGTCAAATGCCCTTGCACCAAATAAATTAGATGTTTGTTTAATTGTGCATGTCACTTCCCTTCTTCATTTGTACGCAAGTTGCTTCTTTTTTGTTTCATTGCATTCCCCTTCTTCAACATTGGTCATGAAGGAAGTACAGTCAAGCCCAACAAATAAATGCCTACAAATTATGATCCAAAAGTATTTGTGTAATTTCTGAAAAAGCAGGGTATCTATGCAAACTTCAAGGGTATTTATGTAGGTATTGCAAACTTCAGGGGTATCCATGAAATTTACCCTATTTTTGATGGATCCTTACATTCGTTGTATTTTGTGAAAGTTTTGAATGTATTTGAGCTGACTCAGCTGAGGTCGTTAATTGGAATTTGCTATTATAACACATATGTGCTTTATTATGTGCGCCTCATCAGGCAAGGTATTTTTTGCGTGTTATATGAAACAAGGGAACACAAGATGCTCGTGTGCTATGGAAGTGAAGATTTGATGAAACTAAGGCTGACTCAGCTGGACCTTGGCCTCTGTCCTTCGCACTTCATAAATATGTGAAGGGCAGTAAGCTTAGGCGTGCTTTTACAGAGAACGCCATATTCGTTAAATTGGGAAAACCCTATTCCCAAATTGCACTTCATTTTAAACTCAAAAAGTTACAGTGTAAATACCAAATTTGAAGGTATCCGATTCAATCTTAGCTTTTAAGATTTTTTCCCTTGCAAATTCTTCCTCTCAGGTGAGGGCATGTGAGGGCATGTGTTACAAAAAAAAATGTTTCTTAACCCTTGAGCGCCCAAGCCATATTCACCAAAATGCTCTGTCATGACAAATAAGATCCATAAAATATAGCCACATTGATTGGTAAGGGACATAGGCCAGAAGTATAGGAAAAAAGGACACATGATTTGTTTGTATTGATGAAAAGATTATAACAATCGAACATGGAACTTTTTCAATTGTGAGAGATGATATTTGGGGCTGTGGGGCGCTCAGGGGTTAAACCTAAAGCTCGGTTTAAGGTGATTACCTTACACCTAGTTTAGCCCCAAAATGGGTGTTTAGTCCCAAATTAACGATTATGGTGTTAGAGACAAAGGTCATGAAGAGTACTAACTTGTTTCCAAGAGGGGTTTGAATTAGAATGATTGAAACTAGGGTCCAAGAAATATTTGAGATTTTTTGGTTGATTTCCTTCAATTCTTGTATTAAACCGTTTTATAAAAAAAAAATTGGTTGTTTTCTCTATTTCATACCATGAATTTAAAAAATTAGATTTTTAACCGATTTTTAACTAGCCAATATTTTGCCAATATTTTTTAAAATTGCAAATAAATTTTTTTCATTTCAATTGGGTAACTTTCAACTAGCCACCAGTTCTTCCCGGACCTTGATTGAAACCTGCTTGACGTCCTCCAAGATTGTACTCGGATTGAAAGGCCCCTTTTTTGGCCTTCTGTGTGATTGACGTGATTGTCTTATTGATAATAGGGAAAACATCAAAATGCTCCCCTAGTTCTTTTGAAACATCAAATATGCCCCTACATTATTTGAAATATCAAAAGCACCCTCGGTTTTCTATAAGAATATCAATTATACATTTATACCCCTACTTATCTTTGAAAACATCTAATATTCTTAGCTTTCTTGTACCTCTTTAGTGTAAATTTTTGTAAATATTGGGATGACAATGGAAACCCGCAAAAATTAAATGCAAGTTGAATGTAAGTCAAATCTTAGAAGCTAGCTCTTCAAGCTTTGTATAACTTTTTTGCATTTAAGTTTATTGTGGCCAAAGCCATTGCATTGACTAAATAACACTCCTTTATTTCCAATATCTTTGGTGCAAATGTGACTTACAAAAATATTAGTGAAAAGGCATTCAAAAACTAAGGGTATTGGATGCTTTCAAAGGTAAGTAGGGGTATAATTGATATTCTTACAGGAAAAACAAGGATATTTTTGGTATTTCAAATAATATGGGGGCATATTTGAAATTTTGAAAAATTTTGACAGGCATTTTTGATATTATTCCTTCATAATAAAGGGAAGTGGGCAGTATTTGGATGTATTGTAAACAGTAAACACACATCTTTTGTGGTCCATGCACGGCACATTTTATGTGGTGGCTTCACACATAGTTCCAGATTCAATACTTGTAAGAAGGCATGTCTCTACAAACACTCAAAGTTCTCATTCCTAGCATGCCCTGTTGCATGAGGCTGGGCCATAATTGATACCTATAATGGTAGTACTTGTTGATGGAAAATACTATTATAAATACTACGATTGACGCATGATATCCTAATTATGTTGGGAATCTTGTTATCATATGAAACTAGACTCTAGTACCTTTCCAATGCAATTTACAGTTTGCAATTTAGGGCATTTTTAAGTTCACAAGAGCTTCTTAAAGTTTAAAAAAATTATGTCTAAAATTATGGATTCAAAATAATACTACGCATTATTGTACATGAGATTACTTTAGTAAATTGTACATGAGTTTATCATTTGGTAATGGTATCTATTAGGGGAGAGAATTGCATAATATAAATAAATGGTCACATTTGACTTCCCTGGTAACAAGGCGTTAAGGTAAGTGACAATATCCTAGTCAATTTAACCCCTAAAGGCCCAAGTGTCTATTGAATGGACACTTGAGAACTTGGGTAAGGTTGTATGAACTCAATTTATAATGGATATTCTCACAAATTTGACTAGTGATAAATTTTATCATTCTCATCTTGTCAAAAGGAAACACTCAAATCTGATGGTTGAATTTTTAAATATCCTACTCAAAAATCTTTGGGCATATTGGGCAATAGAATTTTTTGCCCGGGCAAAATGAAATTGCTCCTCTTGGCAGCATGGCTAGAATTCCATGTGGCTCTAGGGCTTTCTTAGCCAAGGCTTTGGAGGGGCTAGCCTAGGGCTCTTGAGCCAAGGTTTTATTTGGAGATCCATGTTTGGGGCTCCAAAATTTTAAAGGCTATTTTTTTTTTAAAGTTGAGAAGGTGTTTTGCAAACTTAAAGTAAATTGTAATTCATTTCAATAAATAAAAACACTTTCTCAAGAAGTTATAGAATTGCAAGTTGAAAATCATAAATAGAGAGAAATGAATTCTTATGTTCAAAGTCAATTCTCACATTCTCATAAGCACATATTAGACACACTCACACTCCTTCATTCAATGGCACACAACTAATTTTCATTTTCAAGAAAATCCACTTCAAACTCATAATCAAATGGGCAAATGCCAAATGCAAGCTAAGGGTGACCATTTCTAGCAAAAATAAAGGCCATTTTTTATTACAAAACGGAATATTTTTGTGTTCTTGATGAGAATTCTCCCTCTTCTCAACAAGAGTTCCAAATTCCAAAGATTGACCACCCTAGTTTATGCCATTCTAAGACACTTAAGTAAAGAAAAAAACTAAAAAAAAATGATTTAACTTAGAGAAATCAATCCCCAAAAAATTTAGTCATTCAAAAGCATATAAAAGTCATTTTCTCCAAAATATAAATTACATTCATTGAAATTTCATTCCAAAATGTAATCATCCCAATCCTCTAATATTAATGCCAAAAGATTGTGCCCATATTATGAGTCTACATATCAATTCAAGAGTCCTTTATAGCAAGAATAAATACTATGACAGTTTTAGGAGCTATGTTCAAAAGTCCTTTTCTCTTATCACATTAGAGATATATACTCTATTCTGGTGCAAATTGGGTCATCAACAATTCTACTTTCTCAATATGAGTCCTTTCTCTCTTAGAAACCTCATTTTTCAATGAAACTATATCCCTCTGCTAAGAAAATCCTTCATTTTTGCCCTTGTGACACACATAGTAGTCACCCTTAGCTTGCATCCTCCCAAATGTCAATGTGATGAAAATCACACATAGAAACAAGAAATGTTCAAGTCCTAAAACAAAGCCTCAATTTATTTTGATTGCTACAGTCTACAAAGCTGTATTTTTCATTCCAAGGTTCAAGGGGCAGACTCATAAAGTATACTTTTTTTGGATGCATGTATAAGAAGTGGAAGTCATATTGGAATGGTAATATGCATTCCTTTACTCAAATTCATGAAGATTGTTCACACTAGGGGAGGAGAAATAATTAAAATGCATGTAATTAATTATTTTTTGGAAGAATTTCATGGATACTCTTGAAGTTTGCAATATTTTCATAGAAACCCCTCCTTTTTCAGAAATATCACAAAGACCCTTGGACCAAAAATAATTAGGCATTTGTTTTGTTGTGCATGCCGCTTTTCTTCTTCCTTTGTGCTCATGCATAACAAGAAAGAAGTAGTGTATGCACAAAAGGAGAAGGAAGTGATATACACAACAAAACAATCGCCTAAAAGTTTTGGTCCAAGGGTATTTGTGATATTTCTGCAAAAAGGAGGGGTATCTATGAATTCATTGCTAACTTGAGGGGTATCCACTCGGGTATCCATAAATTTTTCCCTTATTTTTTTGCTATAAAGATTTGAGATTTGTAGAATGATTGTGGTTGGATCAAGCTTTTGACAATTTAAAGTATTATTGTTTTTAAAGACTCCATGTACAAGAATATATATTAAAATTCCTGATGCAAAGCCAAGTTTTCAGACCTCCGTATATTGCAAAGCAATTAAGAGCAAGTTAGACTCATAATTAGTCCTTGAAATTGTTTTGAGTTTGCCTAACAAGATTTAGATGTCAATGAAAAAAAAAATTCATGCCAATCAAATATTTTACTCCAAAGAAGTCCAAATTCTTATGACCCTACTAGGCAAGACAAAAATACTATTTTAACAACTTTGAACAATATAATCTTTTGATCCATGCCGTCAAATGGGCTAAAATCTATTGTACACATTACTTAAATATTGCACTACGGTTTTGTATAGTTGAAATTACAGAAAAAAGCTTTAGATTTCATTATACATCAACATATTTTAAAAACGCAATTCTCAACATTTTTTTGTGAAAATACCCTTTGGGTTGTTAGGGATTAAGCCAAGCAAGCATACTTGCAAAAATGATTTCTTCTCAAGAAACTTTTGCACATATAGTATTATAGTCTATAGAATCTAGAGAGTGGAGTCCAAATGTATATTTCAATTTCAGAAATAACTCTATGAGATTTTCCTATAAATACTTAAAAAATTCTTCATAGATCCTTTTGTTATTCAGTAGAATTATCACCCATTCTTGCAATACAACATCCACCTATCACCGCCCATTGTGTTAATATTATTCCATATCATAATCAAATACCAAGTCAACCTGATTGGGCACTAGTAAGTTGGGCATGGGTACACGTAGGGTTGCTTTACACCAAGAATTAAGGTTGATTCACAAGAATTGATGCAAAATAGATGTTGCATGTATTCCTCAAATTGGTGGAAAAACTGGTATCAACCTCAAGACCTTTACATCAAAAAGTAAAACCAATTCTTTAGACTTAACATTCAATGTATTCAATGAATTAATAGTATAATTTAATGTTCTATATTAGGGTATGACATGGCCTCAATACTGAGCAACTGGATCCTCCAAAAATGAAAGACCAATTGCTTTCCTTGAAGCCAACTACCTCTTTGTTGGAAACACTCTCTTCTTTGCCTTGATGCTAAATATAATACGAGTTGGCTCCAAGAGCAATTAGCCTCTCGTTTAGGTGTAAACTAGCTCTTATAGGACAATAGAGCCCTAACAAAATTAATAGTGTTTTTCTACCTTACTGTCCATTTTGGTACAACAAAAATATATAATTCATCTTCCTTTGCTTTTTCCAAGATCCCATTTCAAACCAAAGCATCATGACTTTAGCATATGAGCAGTGAGGCTAGAACAAAATTTGACAATAATCTAGGCAAACCTACTAGCTAGAATGTGACTTTCAAAATATTACGTACACATGTAGACCAACATAATATTATTTAGCCCCTTAGCTACACCATCCATAGAATCAAGTTCAATCAACATCTATTGTTTAGATGGATATGTACTGTTTTAATGTTTAACATAATTTATGTTGGTATCTACATTTAGGGTTCCATCCATGCTTGTACAGATCATAATCACGTACTTAAGCTGTACAATTGGGTACAGTAATCTTACAAAAAAATTTGCAATGAAATTTCAACCAACAGTTTAGCAACTTTAAGAAGCCATATCTTCCTCAAAAATTGTTCAATTTTGAACCGCAAATTGCATTGGAATCACACAAAAGAGTACTACATGATTTGATTAAAAAAATTTGAAATTTTACAAATGATAAAAAAGTTTGGCTACTTCCTATATTGTGTCTACCATCTAGTACTTCCACCTCTTGCAGAAATCACCACTTGAATTGATTGGGCATACTTGTAATAAGAGTTTTTAGTTGCTCCATGGATACCTCATCCCATACTCTTTGAATGATGTGTATCATTTCTTGCTTGTTCTTCGGCCATTGGTGGTGGCATAGCTCAATCAAATTCAAGCGGTGATTTTGGCAAGAGGTGGAAGTACACTATATAGGAAGTAACCCAATTTCTTTTATCATTTATAAAATTTCAGTTTTTTTTTATATCAAATCATGTAATATCGTTCAATAGTATTCCAACACAATTTTTGGTTTCAAAAACAAACAATTTTTGAGGAAGTTATGGCCTTAGGAAGATTTTGAAGTTGACTGAAATTTCATTGCAAATTTTTTGTAAGATTACTGTACCTGACTGTACATACAAACTTATTAATACATTTAGACACATGCATTTTCTGATCACGCTTGTTGGATTACAACAATACTTCTTACAATTTAACACTTGGAGAAGCTCATAACCCATGTGTTATCATTCTTCTAAAAGATATGTGTTCTCTCAAATGTGATTGCTATTCATCAAATAAGTAATTGTTTGTCTTGGTGCACCACGCTTACCTAAGAACAAAAACAAGACAATGCTAATCACAGGAATTCATTTTACATCTTAGGCATAGTTCAATGCTAAAAACAATAAGTTAACTTTCAAGTAATAATCCAAATTCTAAACCAAACCTTGATTTCAGTTCTCAAATGGTTTGAACCCAAGGTTTATCAACCACAACAAAAATCAAGTCCAACATATTAACCCCTATGCGCCCAGAGTTTTTTCACCAAAATTAGGGTTTTTGGACACCGACAACTTTGATGCATTGTATCTAAGTCAATTGGATGATCCACAAAAAAGTGACCATTGAAAATAGTGGAACACCTACTCAAAAAAGGGCTTGCAAATTTTGGGAACAATTGACCATGGGAGATGGGAGATTATAACATTTGATCAAACAACACGTGATGGCAAAATCTCATTTTTTGGTAGGTAATTGCTACTTATTGATTTTTACAAAACTCTATAAGCCCTTGATTCATCTCAAATTTTGTGGGTAGCAAGATTAGATGTGAACGCACACTTGTAAATTATTGAAGATTGCACTTCTTTTTATGTTAAGTTTTAGGGCTTCAAATGGCTATTGCACAGAAAACAATGACCTGCACAGTTGGTGACGGTTGCTATAACAAGGGTTTAGAACATGCTTGAACCTTTGCCAACAACTTTTCCGCTACCACAAAGCTTACACAAGGAAGCTTGCAAGGGATATTGACTAGTTGTAGTTTGTAAAACGCTGCTTGCCAGCACGCCTTGTACGGTGCCACCACTCCCCATATGATGTTTTCACCCAATCAAATCTCTTGTAGCACTTATACAACATTTGGCTTTCCTTGCCATTACTCCATTGGCATGGACAACTTGAATACCTTCATTATTGTAGTGTAAAGTAAGACCAAAAAGTTAGATTTAGTTCCTCAAAACAAGGCTTGAAAATTGTAGGGGGCGATATCTGGGGTGCATGGGCACATGGGCGCTTAGGGGTGAACACAACAAATGGCTATCCCTCTCCAAAACAAAAAAGAATTGAAAATCCAAATCAAAAATCTTAAAACTCCGCAACATTTTTCCAAAAGAGAAAAACTTAAACATTAACTTACAAAACAAATAAAAACAAGTATGGAAACATAATAAAAACGCCTAGCATACGTGATGTAGCTATACTTCTTTGCAACTAAAAGAAAATTGGAACTTTGCCTAGCAACAATGTTGCATTGCCTCTAGCACTAAACAAACTCCAACTACCTTGTTGCCCTTGAACAACTTTGTTCATCCTTTGTCATGATTTGCCTTTATAACCTCTAGCCCTTTTTGGCAAAACTCTAGCCCTTGCTCTAGCTTGCTCTGGCACAAAATAAACTTTTGCTTGCTCCGACGACCTCCACCCAAATTCTAGCAACCTCTCCCAAACTTTCCAAGCTAGTCCCCTCTCTCTAAACTTAATCTAAATTGTAATACTTAAATTATTGATTTTTTTCTAATTCTACAAGCACATAAAATTCAATACTGAAACAAAACACTTGAAGAGGACTTGATAATCTTTGGGGTCTCTTAAAAACTTGCAAAAATGAGAAAAGATTTTTTCCATAAGGTTTTTAACAATATTAGTTCTACAATCTACATTTGTTGATTTAGAGTCTAAAACACAGTATTTTTTATTTTGGGAAAATCTCTTTCCCAAAATCAATTTTGGGATATTGAATTTTTCAATTGTGAGAAAATATTGATGATTTAAGGTGAGTTTTTGACAATTCCTTCAAGATTTTTCATCATTGACGTAAGCTCTTGAAGGAATCAACATAGAACTCACTTTAAATTACTGTAAAACTCTTAAACGTGAAAATTTCAGAAGTCCCAAAATCTGCTCTTTTTCTCAAATTAACAAGTATTATGTCGTAGGCATTCAAATTTTTTTGAACTATGCAAATATGCCATGGTATTTGCAAAGATAATCAAAAAAATATATAGACAAACAAAAGACAAAACCATATCAAAACATAAGTAAAACTCATCTTCTTTCCAATTACTATTAGCATTAATGATCAAAAACACCATCTACACTTGCAATTGCTTCAACTCCAATATTAAGACACAATAAGAATAAACTATTCCCTTGCAAGAGGTGATGAGAATTGATGACAAAAACAACAAATATTCTTCTAATGACACATTAACACCTAAAGGACCAAGCCCTTGTTTCAATGAAAGTTATTGAAAATTGTCACTTTTGGGAAAATGAGTACAAAGGTAG
Source organism: Ulota crispa (assembly GCA_963920765.1). Lineage (NCBI taxonomy): Eukaryota > Viridiplantae > Streptophyta > Bryopsida > Orthotrichales > Orthotrichaceae > Ulota > Ulota crispa. Next base: position 3,176,317 of record OY987248.1, read on the forward strand.
GGAAAACAATTATTTTTGGAAATCCAATTGTAAGATCTTGCCCTAGACTATGGGAGGTACTTGTGGAAAAAAAATCAGCTCATTCTAGATGTAGAGGAGTGAGATATTGACTTTTGAAGTGAAAAAAAAAAGCTATTTTCCTTAGTGTCCAAAAATTTCATAAGCCTTTGATTGCCTCTAAATTTTAAAAAAATGCTCTATGCAAATTTGAGGCTTATTTTTCCCATGTAGAAGACCAAGTTAGATAAGTGTGGGACAATTTTCAAATGAATTGGAGGTGTGATTCATACTTTGTAAAATCCTACAATGCCATAAGGCCATCAAATTTGCATATACACTAGGCAAAATTGGAGTTATGTAAAATTGAGAAATGTGAATTACTTTGATCCAAAAGGTGAAAATCAAGAAATCTTAGTCTACTACAACAAGGGAAAAAAATGTCAAAAAAAATTCACAAAGAGCACAAAAAAGTAAAACACCAAAGGCAAAAGGAATGGAGGTTGGGAGTTCCGTACTTGCTTGCAAACTAAACTTTTCACTCATAAATTGAAATTGAATGATTCAAAGCTCCCCACATATATATAAATCTAAAGAACCAATTTCAGTTTTTATTTTGAAAAAATGTTATTTTTAGAAAAGTTTTTGGTTGCCCGATCTCCCATGTTTTTCAAAAATTCATGCATAACTTCTTCATAAATGTTGAAATGAAGAAAAAAATAGATGCCCATGCAGGTCTTTGAATTCCTCATCTTCCACAAAAGTTTCAAAAAATCATACAAAGTAGTTTAGTTGTAAGTACATGCCCATAATCCCAATTGTCCCTTGAGGAGACAGTTGGTCTTTTAGGGGTTAAGCTGTTCAAAATCCATTATCTTATCTTATTTCTATAATAGGCTTAGTTCTATTAGTTGGTTAGTTGGGTGTCAAAATAATAGAATGTGAGATGGTTGAGAAACTAATTAATAACCAAATTTTTTATAACCAAATTTTCTACCTTACTAGCCGGCATTGGATGGGGGACCATGGGCATGGGATGGGGGACCATGGGCATGGGATGGGGGACCATGGGATGGGTCATGGGCATGGGATGAGATGGGTCATGGGATGGGATGGGTCATGGAGATGGGATGGGTCATGGGGATGGGATGGGTCATGGAGATGGGATAGGTCATGGGCATTGGATGGGTTATGGGTATGGGATGGGTCATGGGGATGGGATGGGTCATGGAGATGGGATAGGTCATGGGCATTGGATGGGTCATGGGCATAAAATGGGGTCATGGGCATGGGCTGGGTCATGGGCATGGGCTGGGTCATGGGCATGTAATGGGTCATGGGCATGTAATGGATCATGGGCATGGGATGGGATATAGGGCCACGTGATAAAGTTGTGATTGGTCAAGGGCCAAGAGGCAAAGTGGTGAATGTGCAAAGTGATGAACATGGGTGTTGGGTGTGAAAGGACATATTTGGTGGAACCTATTGAATTTTTTTCTAGCTTGAATTTGAAATTGAATCTAAAATTGAATTTGAGTTTATATTACCCCATAAAATATTTTATATGAGCATGAGAGGATGGCATTGGGATGGCATGGGGATAGCATGGGGGCCATGAAGGGCATGAACTTGTTGGTACAACAGGCGTGTAGGGCAGTGTGGAGTAAATTAGGGTTTTAAAGAGTAGCAATGAAATGTAAAGTGTGTGGCATCAGGGAGTAATTTAGTATTCAATTAGTTTTCATATAATATTGTTTTTGATTATGTGTCTGGTAGCCTTCCGCCGGAACGGCAGGTGCACGAGTCCACTAGTTTCTTAATAAAGAACTAGATTATTGTATAATTGAAAAGAATTCAAATGAATTGGGAATAATGATTGTAGTTCTTCAATTCTATTGTTGATAGCACTCACTACTAATGTTGGTTTCATCAAAATTTGTGGTGGAGAAATAAATTTATTGTCATCTTTTAAAATGGAAGGAATAAAACATTGGTTAAAAGAAAGTCTACAACAATTTGAGATCTTTAAAAAAAATTAAAGTTCTAATGAGAATCAATAAATTGTATATTACTTTCCCAAAGTCATGCAACCCACATTATTGATGCTCTTTAGGAATAGAAAATCAAAATGTCTATTTTGTATGAAGCAAAAGTCTACTTAGTCTCACTCATTTGACTAAGATGATGAGGATTTTAAAACAATTGTTCTTAGCTAACCAAGAATTTTTAACTTGTGACTCAATCACTTGTGAGTTCCTCAAGCTTTAAGGTCAAAGAGTTAGGCCACTAAAACAACATTGTCAGGTTTGTATAATGTACAGTAGATTTGTATAGGAAACATCTTAATCTAACATGCCACAAGTTAAAAGCACACAAGACACTTGCTTGAACATGCATGACCTTGCAAAACAAATATTTCTTGAGATTTGTTTGTAGTATTTTTTTTTTAATAAAACAATCATTTATTATTATTTACAAAACACTTGTTTAAAAGTTTAAGCATTCATTCATCAGTTAATAGTAAACTCTCAATCCCTTCTAATTAAACAAGATGACTTGTCCTCACGCTCTAGTTTCTTGGTTGAGGGCTAAACCCGCTAGAGTCTTGATTGTAAATTCTATGTCAAGCTTGTTTTTAATTACTGCACACAATTCCAAAACATACGCATCTTCAAGCTTGATTGAGTGTGCCATGTCTAGATCCACCAATGCCCCTTCCCAGTCCTTCAATGTATATTTCACACGTGCTTGTAACTTCAAGCTGTACAAATCCATTGGAACTATCAACTGTGCCTTCCGCAAATCCTCCAAAGCTCCATTGTAGTCATGCAATTTGAATTTTGTGTATGCTCGCATTTGTAGAACATAGGTGTCTTTTGGCGCAAGTAGATGTGCATAGTCTAGGTCTTGGAGAGCTCCCTTGTAATCCTTGGATGTTTGCTTTATGCGTGCTTGCAACTCCAAAACATATGGCACATTTTGTACACAGCAAGGTGCCATTCTTAGTTGTTTAACAAATCTCTTAGATCTAAAAATGGTTTAAAAATGAATACTGGTGCTCACAAATATGGCAAAATTTGGAAATTGTGAAGTACCACAGCATGAAATTTGAGATTATTTGCAAATACAGCAGTGTCTATAGCCACTGGAGAGAAATGTGGGAATTTTTGGGATCGCTAAAGACTTTCAATAAGGTTGTATAATATATAGCATATGCAGAGTGCGGATTGAATGCGTATTTGTAGACATTGACTTTTCTAAAAGATGAAAAGTAAAAGAAAAGGGTAAAAGTAAAAGACAAAACAGAAAGTAACTTACTTTTACTTTCAATTTGTGCAGGTGCAAAGTTGCTTTTAGTGGTTTTCTTTTGTATTCGATAATGTCATTTTCTCTTTGAGTTCACATTTTTTGACTCGGATAGATTTGTTTTGAAAATAGAGTACGTTTTCCCATTTTAAGATTAGAAATAAAAACAACCCAATGATGGGAAAGTAAGTAGAAGCCGGCCTAAACTTGAACAATACGAATGAAGGCCAAGCTGGTTTTTTTTGTAATGCATAATATGCAGTAGATTGTAATCTTATATTGTAATCTTATAGATAGAAATACTAATACAGTGGTGCCTCAATAAGATGAAGGTATCCCAAACAGCGTATTCATTTCATGTAAGGAAAGCATTCACTGTAATCAAATACATTTTTTGTAACTTCCCAATTGTCAAGGACGGTCATCTCCTTCATCTTAGATAAGCATTTTTTCTTATAAAGGTTCATCTTAAAAAAGCACTATTGTGTTGTGCTAAAACTATCCTCCAAAGATTGAAATTTTTTAAATAATAAGGTAATTATTTTTGGGAATTGATATGGGCACACCCAGGATTTGATATATGCACCCTAGGCAAATTTTAGATTTTTATCATCAAGAAGCTAAATTTGAAAATTTTAAATTTAGATTTGGACTTAAATACCTTGATTTAGTCAATAAGCATAAAGGAGGTTACAATTGAACAACACCAAGTGAAAAAGCTTAGCTAGGGGGCAAATTGTTTTACTTTTACTTTTGTTTGTGAAAAAAGCTAAGCCTTTTTATTTGGATGTTGTTCAATTGAAACCTCCACTATGGTTCTATACAAAATCAAGGTCTTTGGGTCCAAATCTAAATTCGAAATTTTCAAACTCAACTTTTTTGATGATAATAATCTAAAATTTTCCCTAGGGGGTATATATATCAAATCTAAGGTGTGCCCGTATCAATTCCCTTATTTTTTGGAAACTTTCATAATATGTATCCTAACATTGAAATAATTTAATTTTGGCTAAGCTCCTTGTCTTGTGATAACAAGTAAGATTCTATTTTTGAAATAAAGTAACAAATCCCAATAAATCATTTTGATTTTTCATTATGATTGGTTTAATTGTTGAATGTTTGAAGGCCAAAGGTGAGCCTTTAGATGATGAAATATAGTTGTATCAAGGGACAAAGAAATTTAAATTTGTTTATTGTTTTTATGATCTTTTATGAATGGTTTGGATGAGTTGATTGAATTGAAGTCATACGCGCATATTACAATAGTACACAAACGTGCCAAATTTACTTATTTGGATGTTGTGTCGAGGCCTCTTTGCAAAAAGTAGCTTATCCTACATACACTTACATTGGAAAAGCTCCACATTTGAGCATGCACTTACACAGAGAGTGGCTTATCCTACAGGATAAGCTCCAAAATCTAATACTCACAAGCACTTTGGTCACATTCTAGATTTATATTTGACACTTTTTGTGAAATGGTTGTGTTCAATAAGCATCACTCAAAATATTGGTGCAATTCTTTGAATTGTTTAATACGGAGTAGCTTTTATGGATGGCACTTTCACAAAACAGCTTCATCACTTGAAATTGTAATGCTATAGTAAGTGTGGTTGTATAATACAACATATGTTGCATTACATTAATTCCTAGGTAGAGCTTCTTTGCACAAACATACAAGCATATTACTGCGAAAGCATATCACTGCGAAAGCATATCAGTAGGGAAGAATGACTAGTAACATTATAAATAAGTAACATTAAAATCAACAATAAGATCAAACCCATAATAAAAAATGAAGAACATCCCTCTGCAACATACTTGAACAATCCTTGAATATTTACTTTATTGGCTTTCTTGCTCTAATATTTTGCAATATTCCTACATCCTTGGCCTGCAAGGAACTTCCACCACTGGCTAGTAATGTTAAGATCAAATGCAAGATTTAGAATGAGAAATAAAACAGTTCGGATAAAAAGCAGCACGTACTCCTCCACATATAATTTTTCACGAACTACAATTCAAATCTGAATCAACAAAAAAATTGCTGCACATTACAGCAAAAACCGATACAATACAAAAGATTGACGAACAAACGCTTGAGAATTATAGACGGCCTTTGAAAAGGAAAAGAAAAAGAGAGAAAAACACAAGTCAAACCCCTGCAAAACAATATTTGTTCCCTTGAAACCATGGTCTTTGTTGATTTTGTTCTAGAAAACCATTTCAGTTCCCAGGTATATGATTGTTCATGTAGCAAAATTTCACACTTAGCAAGATACTAGTCGCCATGCAAAACTAAAGTTAACAGGAAAAGCAATAGACTGAAGGATTTCTTATAAAGGACCACTTAAAGCTCAACTAATGGATAAGCAATCCTTAAGCAGAACGATGAAGGTGTTTAGGGTAAAGCCTAAACTGTACACTCTCCTATTGACCTCCATCAGGCTCCAAGTTTGAGAAACCATTGAAGATGTATGGTACATTTCGTACGCACCCAATCGTGATGTACACTCCTAAATAACGAAGCATGAATGGTCATGGTCATGGGGCCATGGTCATTGCCATACATCTCAAATCTTTACTACAAATCTAGAGTGAGGTGGTTTCTTAACGCCACCTTCCTTACAGAGACAAGATTACACGTAATCTCATGACCTAAAACGCCTTCAATCAGAGCCACAGGCATCCACCTCTTAGGCCGCACCTCCAGGATATAAGACAAGTATGTCTTCATTTTATCTTTAGATTCCAAGTTTGAGCTTCCAGATGTCTGTAACGCAAGAATAATCACCTTCAGGCAGGTTTGTGTACACCATAGAGACTGTGTACTACAGACCAGAATATAGTAAACTAGTGACTCATAACACACACCTTGTCCTAGTTTATAATCCAGGACACTGACCAGACAGAATCTGAAGCTTAATAGAGACAAAAACATAAACACGTAACACCGGAAAAAGAGCAGAGGGACAAAGAGAAAGAACACCATGCTAGGTAAATTGGGAAAAACGGAGGGGCCATTTTGTACTCCGCCTTAATCTCACATCAGTAAATGTAGGCATAGCTATTGCTCAAAAGTTGTAATTATTGCAGTTTTTGGAGGTAATCACTGAGACTTCACTATTGTACAAGAAAATGCATGTTTGTTTTTTTGCGATATGCTAATATCAGGTAGCAACACTCATAACTGTTACTATCTCCATGGGCGTGACTTACGCCTAACAGAGGCTATCAATGACTTACAATTATTTAAAAAATAGTTACGGGTACTTAAGTGATGATTTTGAGTGACAAAGTGATGGTTATGAGTGACAAAGTGATGATTATGGATGACAAAGTGATGATTATAGGTGACTTGCATGACAATTTTGAGTGCCCCATCGCGTTTTTTTAGCATCTCCTACTCACAACTATAGTAGTGTGACATGGGGTTTGTTTTTATTATTTCAAAAATGTAAAACATGAATTTCTAGAAAATGTTAGGGTACAAATAATGAGATTTGTAAAAAATCTGTAAGAGAAATGACAAAAAGTTCAGTAATTGTCTTTTGGCAACACAAAATATTTTTAATAGATCCATTGTAATACATTGCATACCAGTATATATATTCAAATAAGTTTGGTTGGCCATTAAAAGCAAATAAATGAACCACTACCTGCACCAATTCAATTAAAAACTGTTAAACCCACTCCACTTTCATTCATTGTAAACATTATAAGAGATTAACCATTTTTTGATTGTCCCTTAAAATTTGAAAGGACGAGATATTTTGTTCAAATTGAATGTATGACAAAAAGTTTAATAATTATGTACTTACAAAAACAAAATCATCATTATTCCATTTAAACAAAAACGAACCTCTTCATGTAAAAATAATAATCATTTCGTCTTTCCAAAAATGAAACCCATGTCACACTACAGCATACACTTTCAGTGATTCTGGACTTTGAAAAATCTTTGTGAACAAATACTTACAATTGAAACTTTGAAATTGATGCCAATATTTTTCATTTTTTCTTGCTAATCTAGCAATATTATTTTCAACCTTGTTCAATCAGGGTATATACCCTATAAACCTTAAACTCACGCTTATGGGTGTTGCTACCTTGTACATAATGGCAGAAATAGTGAAATTCCCAGAATGTAATGTTTTTCCCGATTTACCTAATATGGTGTTTAGAGGAAAAACTGAAGGAAAACCAGTAGTGAAACAGACCTGATGCATACGCCATGTGCCTTTGAAAACCTGGAAATCACCCTCAACAGTATCGAAATGCAAGTCCCGTAAAATACCATCGTGTCGGTCTTGCGGAGCCTCCTCTGTGACTTCCACGACAGCTTTTGCTTTGAACTTCACCCCTAGAGCGAAGTTTTTCTGCCCAATCTGTTGTTCCAAGTGCACTCTCTCTCAATGATGTACTACTCCAACGTGAAGAAAGACCACACATAAATCTAACATATGAATACATCATGTTGCATTAACAAGGCCACAAACACATCCCTTATTTAACTCCCAACAGACCAAGGATTCGTGGATTTAAAATGACCTATTCAATTGATCGTATTGTGAAAAATATAGGGAAAGTTTCATGGATACCCCTGAAGTTTGCAATGTTTACATGGGTACCCCTGCTTTTTCAGAAACTACACAATACCCTTGGACCATAATTTATAGGCATTTATTTGTTGGGCTAGTACTTCCTTCATGACCAATGTTGAAGAAGGGGAATGTAATGAAACAAAAAAGAAACAACTTGCGCACTAAGGAAGAAGGGAAGTGGTATGCACAACAAAACAAATGCCTGAAAATTTTGGTCCAAAGGTATTTGTATAATTTCTGAAAAAGCAAGGGTATCTATTTAAATATTGCAAACTTCAAAGGTATCCACAAAATTTTCCCAAAAACATAGATTGGATGGGATCAAAACTTCTTCTCTAATATTGTTTTACGTAGACCAAAACACGCAATGTTCTTCACTAATATGAAATTTGGTCTCACATTTGGCATTACACTTTCACACATTACTAGCAGTTGGCACTTGCTTTGCTGCGCGTTCACCATTGAAGTTTTATTAAGATTTTCATATGTTAGATAGAATGCAAAGTAAAAATTTCAGTAAGTTTTCAAATTACATCTAAGTATGTGATAATATAAAAAGAAATTGTAGATGTGATATTACAAAGGTGCAGATGTGATATTACAGAGGTCCTTGTGATTTTAGTAGTACAGTGCATGACACTTATAACCAACAACTCCCAATTCAAGTGGATAGGCTAATGCTTTGTCAAAAAAAAAAGTTATCAAAAAATTAAGTCCACCAAGATGAAGCTTAGGGTTTGTCCTGCTTGGTGGTGGAATTACTTTTGAGCTAATGGGTATATGTGTTGTGCTTTAGTAACTTATTTCTTGTTTGGCCAACAGTTGTTGGTTATAAGTGTCATACAATACAAGATGAAGATTGAGGTTTATCCTGCTTGGTGGTGGAATTACTTTTGAGCTAATGAATATATGTGTTGTGCTTTAATAACTTATTACTTGTTTGGCCAATAGTTGTTGGTTATAAGTGTCATGCAATACGATGGTCAACCAAATAGGCAGTTTTATGACCATAAACATTTCGTCATTTAGGGTTTAACCTCCAAGCATCAGCCATTTACATTATGAGGAGTCTGCAAGGGAATTGCACAGCTTGAGGAGGATTTTTTTCTACTAACAATGTCGTGAACAATATGATGTGCAGTTGAATTGAAACAAAGCAGGTGTGGCATGAGAAAAATACCTGAGAAAGCCGAGCTCCATTAGGTCGCAATTCAAGCACACGACTTTCAGCCAAGCCCGGAATATGGTCGGCCAGGTGGTTGTAATCCGTCAACACTCTCCACACTGCTTCCAGAGGTGCTTGGATTGCAATTCTGGCCACTACTCTTCGCGTATTGTTACCCAAATTCGTCACGTTCAAATCGACTTTCTCCTCCGCCGTCCCGTCACTACTACTACTACTCTCTCCCGAGAGCTCCGTTTCCGTTTTCTCGATCAACCCCGCTTTCACCCGAACACGCTCTTGACACCGCAAATGGCTCTGACGCGGATTCAGGCTAACACGTATCGCTAGGAAATCTGGTCTAAACCTACTCGTGTCTGTGCGGCATCCCCTGACATTCTCGCTCTCAAATCCCGTGGGCCCGCAATAGCAGGTCCCTGGAGAAAACGCCAGCCGCGCCATCGTTGAAACACTAAAATGAAATAAAAAGGGGCAGTTCACAAGACAGACTTGGAGGCGGAGATATTCTGCTTCGAATAAGTTGCGATGAAGAATGAGAACCGCTAGATAGAAATGAAGCTCGATTACAAAAGGTTGAAGTAGATTGAAATCTTGGGTGCCAGCAAATGCTTGAAAATGGAGTTGGGGACGCAAGGACACTCGAAACGGCAGTGCCACGACGACAGTAGTTGCGACTTCCGACGACAAGTGCATCGCTTGCAGCTCCGCTATCCACATGGATTAAACCCCACTTTTCTATTCGGAGTAAGGTAGAAGCACCCAAAAGTGACACTTACCTCAGATGTGGTAATTTGGAGGGTTTTTGAGAATGTAATGGCATGTCCTTATTAGGAAATGGGTTAGGAAATGGGTAAGGTAGGAACACCCATAAGCATCACTGTCTCCATAACTGTCACCTCTGAAATCTTGGAAAATCTGTGGAAATGAATAGATGTCATTACAAGGATGTACAACATATGAACATGAAATCTTGAAAGTGGTTATGGGTGCAATGGTAATTTGCTCTTTAAATATTCACAATTTATTCTCACAATATCCAAATAATACATTTGAAAATACAAACTCAATATTTTCTATTCCTAATAGGATCCTATAATTTGCTAGATGATTATTGATACTCATCATGTTGAAAACCCTTAGTTTGACGCTTATGGGTGCACCTACCTTACTGATGCAGCAAAAAAAATTTAGGAATTTTTTGAGATTGTACGAATAAACTACAAATTGTTAAAGGTAACTCTCTTGATTGACCTATCTTATTTCTATAATAGGCCTAGTTCTATTAGTTGGGTAGTTGGGTGTGTGTGCTCCAAGAAAATTAAATGGCGGTTATGGTCGGCCTTGGAGATGGGGTATACACGGGGATAGGGGGTGGCCGCGGGAGAAAGAGGCAAACCGCTTAAACTTTCTTGCACAATAGCCTTTGGTCAGAACAACGGGTGCACAAGTCCACTAGTTGTTGTGGATACTAGACCTCCAAAAAAGCAACAACAAAAAGACCAAGTCATGACAACAAAAAGAACATGTCATACCCAATCATAAACAGCCACTTACACAATTTTTGTTTCCTTATGTTGACTTGCGTGTCTTGTTTGGATGCAAGAGCGCTTAGCTTTAGGTTTATTTATAGATGTCACTAAATGACTAGTGTCAGTTTTGAGTGTTTCTACCTTATAAAACATTAGTGTAGAACAGCGGGTATCAGAGTTGGAATTTTTGCTAGAAGATAGAACTATTATTTATAAGGGAAAAATTCATGGGTACCCTTGAAGTTTGCAATTTTTTCATAGATACTCGGGGAGATCACTCCTTGTGATTTTATGGTATACACGTGGGTTAAGAGGGTATTTGATGTATGGCTATTTATCTAAAATATGGTAATTAAAGTGGCCGTATTTTTATATAAAAAGCAACGCGGATCATATTTCTAGTACCTTTGATTTTTTTATAAATTCATTCATTCGGTTTTTAAATGGGGCTATTTTATATATAAATTTTGTTAATCCAATTCTATTCTATCTCCATTATTCATCAAAAACAAAAATTTTACTTTCTATTACATAAACACACATGGTATTCACCATGAAACCAATAACAAGCATATGAATTAGAGGGCTGTTGTCTAAGTGAAAAATCTAGTAACAAGTTCTTAGTATTTCTCAATTCTATGGCATGTATTTAAAACAATTTAACATGGAGAGCAGCAAACAACACTAAATTTTTTTACAACCCCTATTTGTCAAGGCTAATTTATTAATAGAAAATCCTACTACCTAATGTTCTTATATACCCTAATTTTTATATACTAAAATATATAGTATTTCATGAACCCTATAGTAGGTCTACATATTATATAAATTTTCTGTCCTGTGAATACAATGGACCCTATCTTTTAACTCACGTGGTTCCTAAAACATAGGCTAGTGATCTCCCCAAGCATAGATACCCCTATTTTTTCAGAAATTTCACATATACCCTTGGACCAAAAAATTTACATGTTTGTTTTGTTGTGCATGTCACTTCCCTTCTTCTTTTGTGCATAGGCACAATAAGAAAGAAGTAGTGTGCACACAAAAGAAGAAGGAAGTGATATGCATAACAAAAACAAACACCTAAATCTTTTGGTCCAAGGGTATTTGTGATATTTTTGAAGAATCATGGGTATCTATGAAAATATTGCAAACTTTAGGGGTATCCATGAAATTTTCCCTATTTATAAATAATATAGGGCTATAGGCACCCATTGGTCTGACAAGCACAAAATTAGTTCAAGCCCCATAACATAAAACATTTCCCATGCAAAAATTCTTTTTTCACTTTTTATCCATGTAATCCAATTTCAAACTTTACCCATGTGACCATGTCAGTAAAATATTTGTTTTTGTTTGCAAAAAATTCCCTTGCAATGAAGCAATTTTTGTTTTATACCCACAAAGTATTTTACCTATGCAAAACATTTCCCTGCAAAAAAATATTATTTATTTTATGCCCACGCAATTTTTTATACCCACAAAATAATTATGCACACAACTTTTTTTACATTTTTTTTTTTTTTACCCACGCATTCTTTACCCACATAGGTACTTATACATGCAAGTTTTATGCACACGATAAAAGGATTGCGGTAAAAAGATTGCCACACAATAAATTGTCATTCTTTTACATAGACAGATTCATGAAAGTCTTTACACCGAGTTTTATACATACAAATTTAGCACATCACATGTTTGACAAAGTACGTTCACTTGTAAATTGTTACTAGTACATACATATGTATATAATTTTAACAATTTCAATCATATGGAGGATAGTTTTAGCACAACTATAGTATGTCTATTTATAAGATTATAATCAAATGTGTATTATTACAAAAAAACATAGCTTCTATTGGTATTTATTCACGGTTCTACTCACATCTACTATTCAGATTTATGTTATAATCCCGGGTAGATCACTCTATGCATTTATACAACCCACGTGTGGCGACAATTTTGATCCCTTATTATGTCTTAGAATTTAAATAAAAGGAAAAGAAAAAATTATGAATAGATTTCCCAACTTTGAAAGTTTATGTTTTGAATTATGGATTTTCTTTTTAAATTAATTATAATTAGTTATAAATTTTTGAAGTAAAAAGATACACTATAGAGCTAAAAATAACTTTCACACCCCTATATTATATAAGAAAAAATTATGTAAAAATTACACAGAAAAATTTCAAAAATGAGGCTCTATTGAAAGTTAGTATTTCTTGAATATTGATGCAAAGGTCATCTAAATATGTTCTCAATAAATATTTGAGTTGGAAAACATGTCATTTTTGTTCATTTTTCAACCTTCTCTAGAAATCATTTAATATATTATTTGGATTGAAGATTTTGGCAATAGAATCCTACAGTCCTTATTAGACAATGCCCAAAATTATAAGTTGAAATCATAGTTTATTAGAAAGTAAGTAGGGGTCAAAAGATCACATGGTTGCATGTGATATACTTTGGGTACACTAAGTGACCTCCCTAAGGTTATAATTCACTTAACCCCTAAAGGGCCAGGCCCTTTTCTCTGTGAAAAACACTAAAAATTGTCACTTTTGGGGATGAAAGGAATGGTAATTTTATATTTATTTTTTGAGATATAACCATAAGATCTTGCTCTAGACAATATGAGGTACTTGGGGAAAAAAATGAGCTTATTCCAAATGAAAAGGAGTGAGATATTTACATGTGAAGTGAAGAAAAAAGTTCTTTTTTGTACTGCCCAAAAATTTCATAAGCCGTTGACCACTCCTATATCAAAAAATTTGCTCTATGCAAAGTTGATATTTTTTTTTCCCATGTAAAAGACCAAGTTAGGTATGTGTGGGAGAATTTTCAAATCAATTGGAACTATACAACACATGGGAAAAAATAGTAAGTAAAAAGAAGTAGAGAATGAGTCAAAACACTAAATTGTTAAGAATTTAATTATTAAAATGAAAAATGCAAATCCCAATGGTTATAATGTCGTGATAAACAATCTACATCCTTTGGTTTTGTTTTTTCTCCAAAATAATGAAAATTGAGTAAAACAAAGGACTTGAAAGTTTATTTTAGAGTAGAGAATCTAAAACTGCCCGCAAACAAAAACTCCTCATAACTTTCATCTCATCTATCAAAATTGAATGATTCAAAGCTTCCCACGTCTATATAAGTCTAAAGAACCTATTTCAGATTTTTATTTGAAAAAAATGAAAGTTTTTAAGAAGCTTTTGGCTGCCCAGGGAGCAGCATTTTCCAGATTTTCATCCGTAAGTTCTTCAATAAATGTTGGAATGAAGAAAAATTACATTCCCACATAGATCTTTGAATTCCTCACCTTCAATAAAAGTTTCAAAAAATCGCGCAATGTAGTTTAGCCATAGGTACATGCCCAAAATCCCATTTGTCCCCCGAAGGGACAATGGTCCTTTAGGGGTTAATTCCACATTATTGGTCTAATTTTATTTCTAATCTCAAAATACAAAAAAATGCTATGTTTCTTTTCAAATTTCATACAAGTCAAAACCATATGATCTCAACAAGATAATATATAGTACAATGGGGGGACAAAAAGATTGGGAAATCTTAGACCACCACCCAACTCAAGGGATCTCAAATATGATTTTGACTTTTGGCTCAAGTGGGAGGAAATATTGCTAAGAAGCTAAAATTTTCAAATTTAACACTACTAAGTTCACAAATTATTAAGCTGCATTTTTTTTGGTAGCAATCCTACAAAATTTAGATACTTTAAAGATGGCTGCCAACTCCCCATTTCCCAATCTTTTTGTCCCCCCATTGTACAGTATTATTGTAGACAACAAAACCATTGATAATCCAACTTTGCAATTGCATAAAGTTAAAGGAAAAATGAGTTACTTTATGTTTTGTCTTTAACTTTTATCCTTTTCTTTTAATTCTACCAAATTCTTTTATGTTTAACTTTGTCTTTTATTTTCACCTTTTACGTTTATTTTTACCTTGTTCCTTCTCTTTACCTTTTTACTTTTACTTTAACCCTTTTACTTTTACTTTCACCTTTTCCTTTTACTTTTCATCTTTCAATTAGCCAGTGTCTACAAAAACATATATAATCTATAGTATATAAATGCTATATACAATACAAACTTGGTGAGAGTCTTTTTTTAGCGATCCCAAAAATTCCCACATTTCTCTCCAGTGGCTATAGACACTGCTGTATTTGCAAATAATCTCAAATTTCATGCTGTGGTACTTCACAATTTCCAAATTTTGCCATATTTGTGAGCACCAGTATTCATTTTTAAACCATTTTTAGATCTAAGAGATTTGTTAAACAACTAAGAATGGCACCTTGCTGTGTACAAAATGTGCCATATGTTTTGGAGTTGCAAGCACGCATAAAGCAAACATCCAAGGATTACAAGGGAGCTCTCCAAGACCTAGACTATGCACATCTACTTGCGCCAAAAGACACCTATGTTCTACAAATGCGAGCATACACAAAATTCAAATTGCATGACTACAATGGAGCTTTGGAGGATTTGCGGAAGGCACAGTTGATAGTTCCAATGGATTTGTACAGCTTGAAGTTACAAGCACGTGTGAAATATACATTGAAGGACTGGGAAGGGGCATTGGTGGATCTAGACATGGCACACTCAATCAAGCTTGAAGATGCGTATGTTTTGGAATTGTGTGCAGTAATTAAAAACAAGCTTGACATAGAATTTACAATCAAGACTCTAGCGGGTTTAGCCCTCAACCAAGAAACTAGAGCGTGAGGACAAGTCATCTCATCCAATTTGGAGGGATGTAAACTTCATTTGTAATTGGTGAATGAGTGCATATTCCCTTAATCTTTAAACGTCTAGAAGACCCCATGTGGCCAGTAGAGTAAAAGGTATTTTTCTTGTATGTTGAATGATTTCACACCTTTACTACATTTGAGATCAACAAAGAAGTTGAATTGGACCATAGATCAATGCAATTCTAGTGAGCTATTTGAGATTGTAAATTAAAACTTGTTGTTGTTAGCACTTGCCAATTATGCAACAACATATCCTCTATTCCCTTGGGATGTTTAAGGTTAAATAAGTGCTTTGTAAGAAATATGAAGAAAAATATATTTTTATTAGAAAGACTCTTTATAAATCCAAGGAGGAATGTTGGTTTTGCTCGCTCATGCACATTCAAACAAGTGTCTTGTATACTTTTAGCTTGTGACATGTTAGATTAGAATATTTTCCACGCAAAATTCTTCAAAGATATGGCAACATTATTTTAATCCTTAGATTCTTTGACTTTAGAGCTTGAGGAACTCACAAGTAATTGATTGCAACACAAATATAAGAAAATCTTGATTAGCTAGAAATGGTTGTTTTAACCCCTAAACGTCCAAGGGGTAAGGGCAAAACATAGATGTGTTATAAAATGATACTTTTGTAACTTTGATGAAGTCTACTTCAAAAGAGAAAATAAGAATCATAATGTTTAGTAATTATCTATACGGTCAAACACTCAAAAAAAGTTGTGAATTTTTATGTGATGAATTTAGAAACATTTACCATTTAATATTCACCAAAATTATAAATTTTACTCATAGATTTCAACATTTGGTATGATAAGTTAAAAATAGACATTCTATCCTAAACTTCAAAAAGCAATCTTTTGAAAGGAGAGAACATCATTAGTTTCCCAAAATGGTAAATTTTACAACATTAGCAAATATTGAGGTGTTTGTTTTGTAAAAATCTCCTTGGTGAAATTTAACTTGGATTGACATGATTCAAGTTAAGTTAAAAAATAAACTTGATTTTCTACTACAAAAAAAGTGTTTTTTTGAAAAAGTTTTTTTTTTTTTTTTTTTCTTGGACAGCCAAGAAAAACAGGCAGAGACCAGAAAATGGTCGATTGGGCGGTTAGATTGAGTACACTTACGTTTCAGACAAAATAGAAATCTCTTTTTCTACTCAAAGAACGTTCAATGTTTCTAACGGTGTGCATGTCTTTCCAATTATTCTGATCCAGGAACGCACATTTCAAAATGGAGTGTTATGTAGGAAATGCGTTGTTGTCCTACTTTGCATCCTCTCTTCATCTCATGGCTTTCTTTTTTTTCCTTACGTATGCAGTTTGAATCTTATGAGAACGAAATTTAGGTTTTTATATGAAGGCACATAAGCTGGGGCGGTCATAAAACACCATTCTCAGTGTTGATCTTGATTTGAAGGGGTTGTATACCTTAGAATACTCATTAGTCAATTCTCCTTCAACCCCTGAAGGCCCAAGTCCATTTCTCTTTGAAAGTCATTGAAAACAGCCATTTTTTGGGAATAAGTAGAAAGGTAGGAAAAAAAAGTTTTTTTGGAAATTCAACCACAAGATCTTGTCCTAAATTATGAGAGGTACTTATGGGAAAAAAATCAGCTCATTCTAAATGTAGAAAAGTGAGATATTGACATTTGAAGTGAAAAAAAATAGTTTTTTATTGTGCTACCCAAAACTTTCAGAAGCCTTTGACCACTCCTATATCAAAAAATTGCTTTACACAAAATTAAGGTTTTTTTTCCCATGTAGAAGACCAAGTTAGGTATGTGTGAGAGAATTTTCAAATGAATTGGAGGTGTGAATCATACTTTGTAAAATCTTGCAATGCTGTACGGCCATGAAATTTGCATATACACTAGGCAAAATTGGAGGATTTATGTAAAATTCAAAAATCTAAATTACTTTGATCCAAATGGTGAAAACCAAAGAATCTTAGTCTACTACAACTTGGGAAACAAAAAAGTCAAAAAATAAACACACAAAGAGCTCAAAAAAGTGAAGCACCAAATTTTACAAGGGGTAAAAGAAATGGGGGGAATGCTATTTCATGAGCGGGGATTCGTGAGCCGTGGGCCATGAGCAAGGATTTATTGTCAAAATAATGAATTCCACCTATAAATGTGTATATAAGGTCCTAGAATTGTGCATTTTAAACTACTATCTCTTGAAAAACTTGCTTTAAAAAAAATTATTCCATTGATATTGAGTTGAGAATCCATTTTTGCTCACAGAATCTTGAATCCCCGCTCATGGCTCACTGTTTTATGCTCCCAAATAGCGTTGTCTAGAAATGGAGGTTTAGGAGTCCCATACCTACCCGCAAACTAAAACTTCTCATAACTTTCATCGTATCATTTGGAATTGAATGATTCAAAGCTTCCCACATATATAAAAATCTAAATAACCAATTTCAAATTCTCATTAAAAATAAATGCAATTTTTTTTGGGTTGCCCAATTCTCCCTTGTTTTTCAGTTATTCATGCATAACTTCTTCAATAAATGTTGGAATGAAGAAATAATTAAATGCTCATGTAGATCTTTAAATTCCCCATCTTCCATAAAAGTTTCAAAAAATCTCATAAAGTAATTTAGTTGTAGGCACATGCCCAAAACCCCACTTGGCCCCCGAGGGACCACTTGCGCCTTTAGGGGTTAACCCCTGAAGAGAACTCGGGCTTTGGAGTTATGATACCAAATACGGTCGCAACCAATACTCAGAAATTTGAATCAGCTAGAAATTAAGTGTCACAACCATACATATTGAAGGATTGTATGATGGGGATACATTATTTTTTTTGGAAAGCTCTCAGAATAGCTCAAATACGTCTGAACATACAGCCACAAAGGGCGTTCGGGACGTTCATGGGTTAAAATAAAAGCGCGTCTAATCTACTTCAACTCATAAGTTTTGAACTCCTTTTCAGCTACTTAGGAGTTTTGGAAGCTACTTGGAAAAGGAATCTTGTAGCATTCGTAGTTGCACAAGTTTATCATCAAGGCTCTGGTATAAAAATATACTTTTAAGCCAAGACGCAATTATCAACATATACTACCTTTCATTGTAGAGCAAACCTATCCGTTGTCATTAGGTTTCCAAGCGCCAGATTTGCCATATATTCCGGTATCCATTTTATTATATTTTTGTGTATTCACAAGTGTAGAATGATGAAACTTAGTTCAACACTCTTACAAACTAGAATCGATATTGCTTACATGAACGTAAAAGACAATGAAATTGAGATACTTTTCATTTGTACGTTGAAAACTCAACAATTTTGTTATATTATTAGACAACACATTCTTGAACAATCGTTGTAGTGATGCAAGGATTTTGTAGGACACAACTAGTCTCCTGTTGTTCACAAATGCATTAGGAAAGAAACCTTATTTACAAATATTTATTGCATCAAATTCAACTCAGATTCCTTCATAAGTAAATGAACCAAGTCGATACTAATGCAAAAAACACCATTTAACTCCTAAAGGACCAACTGTCCCCTCGGGGGACAGTTGGGATTTCGGGCATGTACTTACAACTAAACTACTTTGTATGATTTTTTGAAACTTTTATGGAAGATGAGGAAATCAAAAATCTACGTGGGCATCTAATTTTTTCATTGAAGAAGTTATGCATGAATTTTTGAAAAAAGGTGGAGATTGGGCAGCCAAATTTTTTTCTAAAAATAACATTTTTTCAAAATAAAAATCTGAAATTGGTTCTTTAGATTTATACATATGTGGGGAGCTTTGAATCATTCAACTCCAATTTATGATTGAAAAGTTTTAGTTTGCGGGCAGGTACAAAACTCCCATACTTCCATTCCTTTTGCCTTTGGTGCTATACTTTTTGTGCTCTTTGTGAATTTGTTTTTTGACTTTCTTTTTTTCCTTGCAGTAGTAGACTAAGATTCCTTAGTTTTTGTCATTTGGATCAGAGTAATTCACATTTCACAATTTTACATAAATCCTCCAATTTTGCCTAATGTATATGCAAATTTGATGGCCTTACGGCATTGCAAGATTTTACAAAATATGATCCACACCTCCAATTCATTTGAAAATTCTCCCACACTTACCTAACTTGGTCTTCTACATGGGAAAAATAAATCTCACATTTAAGTAGAGCAATTTTTTCAATTTAGAGGCAATCAAAGGCTTCTGAAATTTTTGGGCAGCAGGGAAAAAACTTTTTTTTTCACTTCAAAAGTCAATATCTCACTCCTCTACATCTAGAATGAGCTAATTTTTTTTCCACAATTACCTCCCATAGTCTAGGGCAAGATCTTATGGTTGGATTTCCAAAAATAATTGTTTTTCCTACCTTTGTACTCATTCCCCCAAAAGTTGCAGTTCTCAGTAACTTTCACTGAAAAAAGGGCTTGGTCCTTTAGGGGTTAAAAAAAAGAAGAAGGTATGTTGCAGTGTGCGATACTTGATTTTTTTAAAATTGGACATTAAATATATATTTATCCTTGGCATTAGTGTATAATTGAGAAAGAAAAAATATTACTTTTCAATTTTTCATTGCATTATTCAATTCTTTTGCGCAAAGATAACAAACAAAAAATGCCTAACCCAAACATTTGCAACTACAATGGTGCTTGGTTAGAGTCAACCTGTGTAGGAGCAACAATTGGATAAGATCACAGCCCCACTCTCTTTTTGCTCAATAGTGTATATTATGAGCTTGGTTAAGGTCAAGTGCTTGCATATGGTCAATGTTTTCTTTTCATCAATTCCCATTTTGACTCCTTAGTTAGAAATGTGTTTGGTTTGTGTACCAAAAACATGGGTGGGAAAGCACCTCCAAAGTTGCAACCCTTATAACTAAGGAGAGTAACACAAATGGAGGGGTTGTTTATGATCAATGCTTGGATAAGGTCAACACTTTCTACAAGCCCAAAGTGTTTACTCTAACTGAGCACCACTGTATTTAGGGTGCAAGATGGTTGTGAGGGTGCTGGATCAATTTATTGTACATTAGTTGATGTGGGGTCAGGGTGGAAAAGCATTGTTTTTTCACTTGCCAAAAAATGTGAGAGTTTAGAAATTTATCATTGAGAGATTGAATTTGAGAATTTTGATTTCATATTTGGGTTCGGAGACCCCGCTTTAGTCTCGGACCTCAAAGGAGGATACAATTGAACAAACAAAAAATCAGGGGCAAATTATTACTATTATTCTTGTTTAGAACATATTGACGTATTTGCAATAAACTAAGCTTGAGGTGCTCCCACCCAACGTTTTTTTTATTGGTGAATTTTTGCCTAAATCTCACCTCAAAATCCTTGTGGCTACCACTACACTAAGAAATTAGACTCAAAAAGTGGATGAAATCGCTAGATGTCTCCTTGAGCAAACATATAGTTTACCAACATTTGGATGGAAGTAGCTTATATTAGTAAACTTGTTAGATGAACATGCACACATTATTCATTCCTTCCAATATTAGCCAATTTTTCTTTACCTGCACGCTCTCTAGAGTGCAAGTCGCTCTACCTTGGCAAAAACAAAAAAAAAAAAATATTGCTCCCACCCTAACCATACATCAGCATGCGGAGGTCATGGACGTCGAATGATATACGTAGAGAATGACACGTCACACGATTGCTTGTAAAGGTGATGTGAACTTCGGTGCGAACTTGTATGTGAACTTACACCAAATAGTGCATTTAGGTTGCCTTATCAATTAGGTTGCCTTACCTTGAAAAGTTACCTCATGACTCATAGTTTGACCACTTATAGGTGCATATAACTTTTTAGATGTTAGAATTTTACATGTTTTGCGTCATGGACACATCTACTTTATCTTTTTACAATTATATTGTTATTGCCAAGGCCTTTAAAGTTGCTTATTGCAGTAATTATTACTAGCCGTAAATATCTAAATAGTGTGAAATTTCAAAAAATTAATGTGGGGCAACCTAAATGCACTATTTGGTGTAGGTTCAAGCACCACAAGGTTTGCGCCACGTCGGACTTGTGGCTTACTTGGCAACCATTCGAAATCTGCATCGCCTGCTTCATCTCCACCCCTAGCTCACTTTCCACCAATTTCGCAGAGTCGCACTGCCGCAGTGTCGGACATGCCGGCGATAGTACACTTGGCCTTGCGGAATGTCCTTTAGAAATGTGTGCTCGTAGTGGGCAGCCAAGTGCCGGCCATTGCCAGATCCGCGTGCTTTACGCCTTCTTCGCTCGCTGTCTGTCATTTGCATGCGAATCAATTGTGCCTGAATTCCATTCTAACCCCAATTCGTAGTACCAATTCAGAACATTTGGTTGAGCTTTGAGAGCATTTGATTGCGAGTGCTAGGTGATTTCGATCATATCTGCTGCTGCGAGGGTGTTAATTGTAGCAGTTGCTGTTTGGGTGAAGACGCGATGGCTCCCCTTCCATGGCGGACTGGGCGACTCGATCCTCGAGCTGCGGTATGCTCGCTCAATCCCAGCTTGCTTGATTCTTTAATGCTTGGTTTAATGCAAAACCGATTTGGATGTTGTGAATTTGGAGGTTTCGGACTTCGTGGAATGAGAATCAGGGTTTAAATTTCTGGCGAAATTTGACAAGATTCCCCCACTGCTTTTCATTCCCTCCGGATTTTCTCCAATGTCGAGGGGACAACGAAGCACTCTTTCGCCAGAAATTTAAACCCTGAATGAGATGTATTCCTTAATGAGGAGCCTTTAAAGATGAGTGCGGATGTCTACGTGGCTATGGCGGTGAAGGCTTCGATGTCAATGGGGTGTTCTTATGGTAACATGGCGTTCTGGGCGGGGATAATTAAACTTATTTTGGTATCTCTTCATCATGCTTTATTGATTGCGGCTGGTTTCACCTTACTTGAGTAAGCAATTGTGAGGATTATGCACATGAATTTTGATCGATATGGGGAGGATTTGATTGTGCTAGGGGAAAGGCCATCACGGTGCACATCACGGCGAATCGCACGAGAGTGGGTCGCCGAAGGTAGCGCTCATTCTGGGCGTGACAGGCATCGTGGGTAACTATCTGGCGGAGCTGCTCTCCAACACGTCGGCGCCGGGGGGTCCATGGAAAGTGTACGGCGTCGGTAGACGCCCACGGCCGACATGGACTCCCTCTTCGGTGGAGTATATGCAAGTGGATCTCCTCGACAGGGACGCCACGTTATCCAAGCTCGGAGCACTGAAGGACGTGACGCACTTGTTCTTCGTCACGTGGGTGCAAGGGAAAACGGAAAAGGAGAACATCGACATCAACTCCCGACTGCTCCAGAACCCAGTGGATGCTCTGCTCCCGAACGAGAACTTCCAGCACATTGTGCTGCAAACTGGCGGGAAGCAGTACACGGGCCCGTTTGAGCTCGCGGGGAAGATCAAGCCTTACGAGGCGCCATTTGAGGAAGACGTGCCGCGACTTCCTTGCGACCAGTTCTACCACAATCAGGAGGACATCGTGTTCGAGGCTGCGAAGAAGTCGAACGGACGAGTGACGTATTCCATCCACCGGCCCACGGTGATCTTCGGATTCGCGGCGGGGAATCTGATGAACATCATCGGGACGGTGGCGGTGTACGCGCTGATTTGTCGAGAGGAAGGGAAGCCGCTCCATTTTCCGGGGAACGAGTTTACATACGAACGCCTTTTCGACGCGTCCGACGCGGAGCTCATCGCCGAGCAAGAGATCTGGGCCTGCTCGGATCCGGCGGCTAAGAACCAAGCGTTGAATAGCAGCAATGGGGACGTGTTCATGTGGAAGAAACTCTGGAAAGTCTTGGCAGACAGGTGTGTTCTCGTTTGCTTTGTCCCCTTTTTGCACAAAACACCATATTAGGTAAATTGGGAAAAACAGTACATCCTGGGACTTTCACTATTTCTGTCATCATATACAACTTAGCATATTACAAAAAAAACAAGCATGCACTTTCTTGTACAATAGTGAAGTCGTAGTGATTCCCTCCAAGAATTTCAAATAATTACAACTTTGAGCTATAATATAGCTATGCCTACATTAATTGTATGTAAGATTAAGATGGAGTACGAACCAGTCCCTCCGTTTATCCCAATTTACCTAATATGATGTTACAAACGATAAATTTAGGACCAATCCGTACGTGGAGAGATTTCGACTGATGCTGGTCTCGTGGTGGACAGGTTTGGCATGGAGGTGCCGGAGTATCGTGATCCGGGAGCTCCCTTGGTAGAAGTGATGAAAGGAAAGGAGCATGTGTGGGACCAGGTGGTGAAGAAGCACAACCTGGAGCCCGTGAAGCTGGCCGACGTTGGCCACTGGTGGTTCGCAGATCTCATGTTGCGCCAGGTGACGGATAATGTGAGCAGCATGAACAAGAGCAAGGCGCTGGGATTTCTGGGCTGGCGCAACACGGAGCAGACCTTCACGGAGGTGCTGGACAAGATGAAGGCCAACAATCTGATTCCTTGAACTGCGGCGCGTGTGATTTGAAGTTGGTTTTGTGCCAGTCCCGTATTTCCTTGCAAGTGTATTCTGCAATGGCTTGATGTGTAGATAGAATGTGGATACAGGTACAACGAGTTACAGTTGTGAATGCTGGTTCCTTATGGAGTAGCCTTTGATTTTGGCAGTGGAAGCATGGGACGTGAGTTATCATACTAATAAACAGCTGCTGAGAGCTTTGCAGGCTCATTGAAGCAGCGTTGGGTGGGCTTGGAAATGGCAGAAATGCTTTTGCGACGTACTTGTTGTTGTGGTGATGAGAGTAGGTTAAACCCTTTGCAGATCAAGGTTGTATGCTTGCATTCACCAGTTACTAGCAAAGTTTAGATCTTTCTCATTAGATGCAACAACTAGTCCTCAAGCTTTGGTTGTTTGGTTGAGTGCTTGAAACGATACTCTTGCATGTAAATTCTTTGTCGAGCTTATTTCTAATTGGTATTTGCAATTCTATAATGTATGCATCTTCTAACCCAATTGTGTGTGTCATGTCTAAATCCACCAAAGCTCCTTTGTGATCCTTTAGTGAATATTTCACACATGCTTGAAGTATCAACTATTCACCTGTAAATCCACCGAAGCTCCATTGTAATCATGCAATTTGTAATTTTTGTATATGCTCACATTCGTAAAACATAGGTATATTTCGGTGCAAGTAAAAGTTCACTTCCTTTCGCTTACATGGCAACATTTTTTTGGAGGTTTTGGTACCAAGAAGGTGGAACCTCACTGAAGGTTTGGGTCGACCATTTTGCCTCAATTAATTTTCAACCAAGGCACACCAATATTTTTGTGTGAATAATTCAAAACTTTTCTAAGTACTCATTTTTGTCCTTCAAAACCCAAAGAATATCAAATATTTTATTAAGGTTGGACTTGCAAAGACGAAGCATGGGACGTAGTGTGACCTACCCCTTAGCAAAATGGTCAAATCAAACCTTGAATGAAGTCCCATCTTTGGCATCAAAACTTCAGAAAAATGGTGTCATGTAAGCAAGTGAAACATGAAATTTGGGATGTAGTATGAAGCACCAAGTTCCAACTTTTGGTTCTACACCATTTGAAGTCTCAACATAGTGTGAACTGCCTCTTAGTGTACCATGCATAACCTATCAACCAAATTTACCCACTATTGTAGAAGTTGCAAAAGAAATTGCAACATGATTCAAGACTGATGCAGAGAATTCATTCCTACCACAGTAGGGGAAGTTCTAAGTTATAGGAAAATTGGTCCATTTCCTAGTTTGTTGACAACGGTCTCCAATTTTTTTTCACTTTGCAATTGCTTAAAACTCAATTTTTATCTCGGTGTAAACCCAACATATCTATTTATCATTAAGCAAATTTTTGAGTTTTTGAAATTCTCCTTAGCATATTTCCAAAATGTCATGTGTATGATTGGGTTTTTTTTTCTGTGTGACATTTTCAAAATGGTTAATGCATATTTATGGTTCCGTTATTGAACCCCTAAAGGCCTATGACTATGTTTCACCACAAAACACTCAAAATGAGTTGTTTGATAGCAAAGGCAAAAAAAACTGAAAATGACACCTTGGTGCAATTTACCATATGAAGTAATAATAGAACACTTTATTATTTTGTAATATATAGATGAAATATATTTATTGCACAAATTGTGAGATTACAATGTTTGAAGGGAGAAATAGTTTCTTTTGGGGCATTCAAATTTTGGGCAGCTCTAATTTGAGGAGGCTTTTGCATTAATAAATTTTAATATTTTGATTGTAACTTTTCATATTGACTTTTATAATAGAGCTTTTCATATGCTAAAGAAATATCATTATGTTTTGAATTGGAGAACACATACCAAAAAAATAGAATATGAAAGTAGCTTCAAGAAAATTCTCATACAAAGCTTTTTTTCTTAACAGTGTTTAGCTTCCACATGCAATTATCTTTACAGAATGTAGAAGGTGGAACTTTAAATTATAGCTAGCTTGAGTGAAAGGGAAAAAAAAAAGTCAACCAAAAATTGTGGCTTTGACAATCTTGATCAACATAGGGCCTCTTCTAACAAAGGTGATGTAAAGAGTAATAAACAAAAGCAATTGCCTTTAGGGAATGAGGTTGGGTCAGATTTGACAAGGAAATATCTTTGCCTCTCAACCTTTGGGCAAGATCCCAAAATTTCAATTGTAGTGTAAAATTTTTTGCTTGTGCTACTCCTTGAGTAAACAAAATTAAATGTTCCATCATGACTTTTTTTCTGCAAATTGAAATGGCTTAATAATTATTGCATTGGAATGCCACTCTTTGGACACACATCCTCTAATTTTTTTGTGAAAACTTATTCATGATTCTACAAGTGCTAACTTGCCCAATATTGCTATGTTGCCAAAAAATTGCAATTTGGGCCTTTAGGGGTTAATGTCCTTGAGTGGAGGTGAACTTGGCCAAGCCCCACCTTCTTTAGGCCAAGGAGGTTGCTTTTGGAAAATTCATGAATCCAAAAGAGGGTCCATGCATTTTTCAAATGCTATTTAGTACAACAAAACAATATAACAGCATATTAGGTAAATTGGGAAAAACAATACATTTTGGGTTTTTTCACTTTTTTGCCATTATGTACACTTCAACATATTACAAAAAAACAAGCTTGCACTTTCTTGTACAATAGTGAGGTCTAAATGATTGCCTTCTAGAACTTCACATAATTAACTTTGAATTGTACCTATGCCTACATTTATTGTATGTGGGATTAAGGTGGAGTACATAATGGTCCCTCCATTTTTCCCAATCTACCTAATACGGTATTATATATATAATCAACCCAACTCACTATTTTGAGAATTTAGTAAGCCAAACAAACATGAAGCGTTATGTGAACTAAGGTCAATAAAACAGTTAATTAACTTTAAGGATTAGTATAAAGAAGTCAATACTTACTTTGTTTTTCCACAAAGGCAAGGCCTCATCAATGATATGAGCAAACTCCTCATCTACCCCTTTCAAAGCAATTCCAGACATGGTGTTTAAATTCTTGTTTCAACTTCACAATGTAATCTTGCTTTTGTAAGTCAAACTCAAGAATAGAAAGGAGAAAATTAACCTTGGGATCGTACTCACTTGGTCACTCCATGCTATCTCAAGCTTTAATTTAATTTTAGTTTTAATTTTTTTAATTTTTTTGTTTTTGCTTTTGGCACACTTTCCGCCCATTGGCTTAAATCTAGAAGAAAAACAAAAACCACATATGATAAATATTTTGCGTAATGATTAGAAGGTCAACCAAATTGCCGAGATTTTTCTTCCTCCTTTGGCAATTTCCTAAATTTTCATTTTGGGGTTGATATCTCATCCAAAAGTTTCTATGTCTGTCAAAAAATCTACAAAAGAATTTGGCTAGGTCGTAGCTAAACCTTGGCAATCCCGGTACACCGATTCTGACTCAGCTCGTGTTTTAGATAGGCAGACCTCCTCTCCGTCCTTGGAAATCAAGCTTTGAGACCTAGAATAAAAAGCTGACAATGGCTAGTTGGCAGGGTCAAAACGTCGAACCCTACACATGTAAGCGCACAGCAGCCAACTCTGCGCTTCTTCCAAGTCCCAGTGATGCTGCTGCATAATGGCTCGGTGTAAGCAGCCTTTTTACAAACAAGGGTAACAGAAAGAACCAGCCTCTATTCTGGAGTTGGTCAATTTTATTCCTTTCCTTAGATTTGTATAAATTCAGGTCTCTTAATTCAAGTATGAATTCAAGATTCCCAAATCCAATGAATTCTTAAACCCTAACTAAAGCTTTTCCACCTTGGCCCCACAAACACAAATGTGTAGTAACCAAGCCGTGCATAATGTGATCAGACAACAATTGTTGGTCTATTAGTGGGTGTCAAACTTGGCATATTTGAAGGTTTCGGGATAACTCTGTCCAGATTTTTTTGTAAAGTTGCTGGGTGGTGGCTGAATCAAATTCTCCAAAGTTATCACCCTTTCAAAACTTCACAAACTACTTGATAAAAATTTGAGTACGTCTTCATAACTTATGTATGGGATAATGTCCTAAAGATTGATGTGTGATACTAAAGAGGGAGGGTGTGATATTAAAGAGGGAGGGTGTGATATTAAAGAGGGAGGGTGTGATATTAAAGAGGGAGGGTGTGATATTAAAGAGGGAGGGTGTGACATTAAAGAAGGAGGGTGTGATATTAAAGAGGGAGGGTGTGATATTAAAGAGGGAGGTTGTGACATTAAAGAGGGAGTGTGATAATAAAGAGGGAGACTGTGATACTAAAGAGGGAGGGTGTGATATTAAAGAGGGAGGGTGTGATATTACAAAGGTAATCTAAATTTTAGTAGTATGATTAGTAATAATACTAACATCTTTAATGTCACACTTTCCCTCTTTAATATCACACCCTCCCTCTTTAGTATCACACCCTCCGTTTTTAGTATCACACCCTCCCTTTTTAATGTCACACCCTATCACACCTTCCCTTTTTAATATCACAATCTCCGTATTTAGTATCACAATCTCCCTATTTGGTATCACAATCTCCCTTTAGAAGAGAGTTACAAGATCACTTGATAACTTTTATAAAGAGAGGCCATAACTAGTTTAAGTTTTCAACCACCTTTAGAGATGGGTGATGAAGTTATCATGCCTTATAACTTCAAAAAATGGTTGAATTGTGGAGTGGACCCAGCCAAACTTGTCGGGTGAGAAATAGACAGGTTTGACACCCACTATTGCTCCTACTCCAGCAGCTCCAGGCATTCCTTCCATCCCTTCCCATCCAAATCCGAGTTGAGCGACGCAGCGAGCAGGAGAATCCGGCAAAGGTCTCATACAACACATGTGAGGAAAGTGCAGGTGGAGGTGCGAATAGGGGTACTGGGGACTCTGACTGATCCCATTTGCGGGAGCGCCCAGGGACAGCGCGTGTGCACTCTCGCTGGTGGCGTCACCGTACGCAGCACAAAGCAGAGTGCGACCTCGGAACTTCGGAAACCGCTCCTCCGTTGACTCTTCTATCTTTGCCTTCTCAATGGCCACTTTATATGACGGATTCCGAGTCGGCCTAATCCACATTCCAGTGGATCATCAATTCGACACAGATTCCGGTTCTGGTAGGGGTTAGAGCATTAGGGCGTCCTTCCATGTGAGGCAGTGTTTAAATTGGAATTTTTTTGTTTGGTGCTAATCTGGCGATTGCCTTTTTGGGTGCAAATCCGGCTCCTTTTATTTATTCTTTTGTGAAGTCCACACGTAATCCCCAATTTTTTAGTGCAAAAGACATCTAAAGCAAATGTTTGTGGCATGACATGTGGGTAAAGGTGGCGAAAGCAGTTCCTGCATTGGTGAGTTTTGGTAAATTCTTGCAAATCACACTCCATGTTATCACTGACTTTGGTGCTAATTTCAAGCTCCTCAAATTTCTTGTAGCTTTTTGGCGATTTATCGACCCAAACAAAAACACTGATGTGAGGGGATGAGGGTGATGGGAGTCTTGATTTTTTGGATTTCTCATCTAACCAATTATCAGTGACCTCCACCTCCCACCTAGTGGAAAAGCTTAGTAATTTTTCTATAAACAAGGTAAAAGTCATAATTTGCTCCCTAGCTAAGCTTTTTCACTAGGTGTTGTTCAAATGTATCCTCTTTTGTGGTTTTAGACTAAATCATGATCAACCCGTTATTCATTAAATTGGGAAAAAGCACTTTTCCCAAACATATTTTGGGAATACTAAAGTTTACATTTGTGAGCATATTTTGGTGATTTGAAGTGAGTTTTTTTTAATATGTAATTCATGTGAGGTATTTCATATGTCTTGAGCAACATTGTCATGGAGAGCAGCAAAAGTCCATAAGGTAGGCACACCCATTCTTGACCCCTCCCTAACCCTGCACCCTAGATTTGAGGCTTTCACCACACACTATAACCCATAGTAGAGCAGTGAATGTCACTTGCACAAGCAAGTGTTGCCACACGTCAATTGCTAAGCTACTTTGGGACGGTTGGGATTGGGACCATCTAGTGCCACTATGGGAACATATCCAAGCAGTTTCAAGGGTAGTTTAGAGTCGCTAATAGGGACCCTATGAGCTGCATCTTTGCCCTTTAATATAAAATATTTTATAATACTTTTTTTCCACAAAAATTACATTCCATGATAGCTTACTGAAAGGTTAACCCTACAGATTTTTTTCCTGAATTTTTAGAGACCTTGAGGTACCCCAAACCCTTAAACAGTCAAGTATGGGTTTGTCTACCTTAAGGTAGCAACACCCATTACCATCACTATACCCATAACCATCACCTCTAAAATCTTGAATAATATGTGGAAGTGAATAGATGTAATTACAAGAATATACAACATGTGAACATGAAACCTTAGTGTTGGTATTAGATGCAATTGCAATTGACTTTTTAAAAACTCACAACTTATTCTCACAATGTCCAAATTATACATTCAAAAGTGCAGACTCATCATTTTTCCTTTTGCTAATAGGATCCTATAATTTGCTACATGTTTATTAATAATCATCATGTTCAAAACCCTTAGTTTGACTGTTATGGGCGCTGCTACCTTGTATCCATTTGAGAGACACCAAGTGCATTTACTTTCCAAGACCTACATTTACTTTCCAAGACCTACATTTACTTTCCAAGTCTCAGAATATAACAACCAACTTGTATTTCATTATTCGGACGCCATGCTGCAATTGGACACGTTTCTTTTTGCAGAGGGTCCGGTACCTTCAGCGACGCCTTCCTGCGTTGAGCTGAGCTGAGTAAGCTATGCCGGACAGTGGGAATCATAACTTACATGTAGCCGTTGCTGTTGCAAATATACGAAGGAATTGGGAATTGGGGTTTTAGGGTTTGAGCAGCGATGGCAGGCGCGGTGGCGTGGGCGCGGGCAATAGCTCCGGTGCGCGGGGGGAGTTTGGAGGACGCGGGGCATTTGCTGAAGGCGGTGGAGTTGGCGGAACTGAGCGACGGATTAACAGCGCCGCATCCGAAGATCGGGTGCGTCATTGCACGGGGCCGGAGGATCGTTGGGGCGGGGGGTTTGTACGCGCAGGGAGCGCGATCGGCAGAAATTCAGGCGTTGGAGGAGGCGGGAGAGCATGCGCGAGGCGCGACGGCGTTTTTGAACTTGGAGCCCGGGGACTGCGACGGCGACGACGCGGCCGTGGCCGCGCTCGTCCAAGGCGGGCTCGAGCGCGTCGTAATCGGGATGCGCCACCCACTCTCTCACTTCAAGGGGAAAGCGATCACCGCGTTGCGACGCGCCGGCGCGCGCGTGGAGGTTGGCGGGGAAGACTTCGGCAGCGGAAGTGCCCTTACGGCTGCGCTCAAGGCATGTCAAGTCGCGAATGCTCCGCTGTTGTACCGAACTCGTGACAATGTCCCCATGTCTACTCTGAAGTACGCGATGACGTTGGACGGGAAGATCGCCGCGAGCTCTGGACATGCGGCGTGGGTGTCGAGTGCTGTTTCTCGGGAGCGCGTGTTCAAAACGAGAGCGCAGAGTAATGCCGTCGTTGTTGGCGGTAATACTGTTCGCAGGGACAATCCGAGTTTGACGACACGGCGACAAGGAGGTCATCAGCCGGATCGCATTGTGATGTCGCGCGCTTTGGATTTACCCAGAGAGGCTAATCTGTGGGACGTATCGACGGCGCATACTATTGTTATGACACAGAAAGGAGCGAAGCCGGATTTCCAGAAGTATTTGGGTTCCAGAGGAGTGGAAGTGGTGGAGTTTGACTTCGTTACTCCTCGAGCTGTGATGGAGCACTGCTATTTGCGAGGATACCTTTCTGTTCTGTGGGAGTGTGGAGGCATGCTTTCGGCTCCTGCTATTCAAGGGAGTGTCATTCATAAGGTTTCTGCGTTTATTGCTCCGAAGATTGTTGGAGGGCTGCAGGCTCCCACCCCTGTCGGCGAGCTCGGCATGGTGCAAATGACGCAGGCTTTGAATTTGTCTGATGTTTCGTTCGAACAGAGTGGACCTGATCTGCTCGTCACTGGGTATTTGCAACCAATTTCAGATGTGGGTTCCTTTGGCAACAACGATGAATTGGCATCGATATCTAGTGTTGTTGACCTACCGGGGAAGTCATCAGTCATTCGTTTCAATAAACCTTGGGATCGCTATGGTTCGCTTTCGCCCCTTTCCTACCACCCTTTTACCCTACAAGATTCCACTGGCACCCCCTTGGTATGGAGAAGTGTGGAACACTACTACCAGGCTTCGAAGTTTACAGGGGTTACTGATCCGGTAGCCGTGCATTGTGAAGCTGAAATTCACGCAACTGAGAGTCCTGAAGAAGCTGGAAGGCTTGGAGAAACGTTGTCCAGGCAGAGACCCGACTTAGTGCGAAAGGACTGGGATACTGCAAAATTACAAGTCATGCGCACTGCTCTCCGGGCTAAGTTTTTCTCTCACCCTTCTCTTCAATCATTCCTCGTGTCCACCGAAGGATCCGTTTTGGTGGAATCCTCTCAGAATGACCCCTTCTGGGGCGCCTCTAAAAATGGTGTTGGCCTTAATCATCTGGGTCGCTTGCTCATGGACTTGAGGGCGGAGCTTCGAAGAGAGCCTTTCGCTGATGAGCCAGTGAATGGACATAATGTTGCTACGTCGTCGTCAGTGAATGGACGCAAGGATTGTTATGATCGTTATCGTGAACATGTTGCTAGCTCATAGAACCCTTTCAGATGAGTGTACAGTACAGTACAGGACAGGAGCACTAAAGTCCACTTTTTGAGTGTATAGATTCTTCCTTATACCCACAGGCCTTGACCATACTTAAGGAAATCTAGAGGAAAAGGCAATGGAGTGGGAGCATGTCACAGCTCTATTGGAGCACGTGGATACCACTGGTGTTTCTTGAGAAACATTGACACTGAAGAGTCCCTTCTCGTTTGAACACCGTATGTGGTATACTAGTGATGACATGGCAAGGAAAAAGCACTTCGGGCACTATCGCTTGGATGTCCATGAAACGGAGAAAAGAAACAACTTATACATTTTAGAATCATGCCAATTGGAGTAGGCTGGAGCGGATACTGCAAGGCGAAGAAGACTTTCAATGAGCACACATCGACCATAAGAAATATAGCAGTAAGTGCCGGACCTCTTGCTCTGTTTTTTAAAGGTCAACAGTGTACAGGAAATCTGAATATACTTCTTCATTTTAGGTTTAGTCGAGGAGGTGTATTGTACTGTATCGTAGCGCCAACTGAATGAATACCACAACAGGCGGTGGTATTCATTCAAAAATAAATAAATTATCACATGCATTCATACATGTAATCTTCACACGTCACCTTTTGGATTCGAAAAAATTGTGCTTTGTGCAGCTTTGATAAAAGTCAACTTTTTTTCAACATTTTAATTTCGTGGCTCTGCCGATAACAATTTCTCAAGCTTGTAACTTTTCAAGTTCGGTTCCTATTGGGTTGGAGGGATTCGTTTAAGAAGATCATGCCAATCCTATGGCTTCGTTCCTTTGAAGCTTCAATCCGTGGTTTTGTGTTAGCATGTGTAATGAGATCTAATTAAATATTCCGGAGTCATAATCTTTGTGGCCTAAACTTTCCGTTAAATATACGGAAGCTTGATTCCAGAAATACCGTCTTGGCGAAATTCTAAGATTGTTATATGATGTTAATTGAGGTCGACTCCAGCACCTGGTGGCTGACTAGGATAGCCACATCATCCGTATTCCGATCCCGGATGCGAGTTGGTGTGGACCCTACCGCCCCTCCGTTGTAGTCTAGATGGTTAGGATACTCGGCTCTCACCCGAGCGACCCGGGTTCGAGTCCCGGCAACGGAAGCTCCCGAGAAACAACAGACTACCTTTTTCGTTTTTTATTTATTATTAGTTTCATATGGTAGTACAAATTAGACATTAGGGGGTTTCAAACATAAAATCTGGTCTTCGAACTTCTCCGCTCACTAGTGAATTGTTTTGTTCCCTCGCACGCACAAAGTCTAAGACATCCGTGAATTTGTGGAAGTTCTTGCAAAGGAAGTTTTTAGGTTTGAGGAAGTAGGTGAATGAGCCCCGCAAAGCCACAAAAGTGAGTTTTTGAAGTTCACTCCTCACGTGGATCACTTTAGGAGTGAAGTTCAAAGGTGAGTCATGTCATGATTCACTAATAAATTCATAGAGGTGAATCGCGACGAGAGTCATCAAAAAAATTTAAGTTTGAAGCCTCATATTGTTGTACCTCATTTTGGCACTGCACATGTTACAAGTTTTTCATGTGAATTTGATTTGGTTTTTTTATTTTTTTTGTGTTCCCAAAATTCTAAACCAAAATTGCCTACAATTTAGAAGCAAACATGATTGGGTCCAAATTCAAAACTGTTGTAACTTATTGGTCATTCAGAAATGGTGGCATGTCTTGTAACTTATTTCACAAGTCAATTCTTCTAAACGAAGGTCTAAGGTAGTGTGCTCATAAACCGTCCATTTAAGGGTTGAAACTGAATTT
Organism: Ulota crispa; assembly: GCA_963920765.1. Lineage (NCBI taxonomy): Eukaryota > Viridiplantae > Streptophyta > Bryopsida > Orthotrichales > Orthotrichaceae > Ulota > Ulota crispa. The sequence goes on from OY987248.1 coordinate 3,210,666, forward strand.
TGGGGAGGTGGAGCTTTTTTAACTATGTCCATCTAAGGGCTGAAACTGAATTTTGGGGAGGTGGAACTTCTTTAACTATTTTTCAGTAAATTTTCCTTGAAAGATAAGAAGAATTGACATCTAACCCAAGTTATTTCATATTTTTTGGAGCTTTATGGAATTAGTTATGAAAATTTGAAGTGGAAAGACCATAGGTCTCTAAAACTGCCCACCTCCTCATGTACACTGTTTGTACATTTTAAAAACCTATAAAAAAAGCATGTACATCAAAGGTACATTTGAGAAGGTGGGCAGTTTTAATGCTTGGACGGTTTATGAGCAGATTACCTTAGTGCACATCCAGAGTTTGAAACTTGGGCTTGTTCCACTATAAATTTGTGTTAGTGGGGTAGAAAAGCTTAGCATTTTCACAAAGAAGAGTGAAACTAAGAATCTACCCTTCTTTTGTAGTCGTTCAAGTAAATTTCTAAACTCTTACTTGTTTTGCTAGGTGATAAAAATTGAGCTTTTCCACCCTAGTCCTACAAACACATATGTGTAGCATAGCAAGTTGTTGCTTGAGTTTTGGGTTAACCTTATAATGTCCGTCCAATCACCATGTTTAGGGTAGATTTTCGTGGGCAGTTGAAATTGAAGTGAACAACAAGCAAGTTACAAGACTCTGTCTTTGCAGTGTGCTAGAAAACACATAAATCAAAAATTGGAGATCATGATGTTTCAACAAGATTCTATAGCAAGAAACACAAAAATTATGGGATCTCAATGTTTTGGTATAGGAAAATGTCAATCATTGTGGCTAGTTTTGGACCACCATGGAAAGCAACTTAGAGGAACAATTTGCAATGAATTGGGAATAATTCTCTTGCTTAGAATTTGACAAAAATAATGAAAAGGAGTTTTATAGATGATTGATCTCATTGGTCATTGCTTTACATGAATAAAATAGGATCTTCTACATTTTGGATTGGACTTTGTCACCTTTAATACTTGGTACAACACCCTTCAATTTGTAAGATATGTCTTTTTCTTTTTTCTTTTTTTTTTTGTTTTGTTGTTTTTTTTACATTTGTGTGTTACACTTTATATTTGTGTTGACATTGTGGTACCATAGATTTTCTTAATTGATAGTAATGGTTTCATAGACCAATGCAAACTTGTGCTAGATTGATTGTTGAAGACAAGTTCACTTACAAAGATTAAAGTTGCAAAAAAATGAATGTGAATGGACTCAATGTTAGCAAAAACAATTGCCTTTTTTATATACATACACATATCCTTTTGTTTAAGGGAACAATTTTTGGGCTCACATGCATCTCCCTAACACCACTGTTGCTCACCCTTCTTACTTTCACTTTTTTAAATGAGTGAATGTGAGTTTTTTCATGTCAAAATTGAAGGCAAAATATACATTGTTTGCAATGTTAACAACAGTTTCTTGTATTTGATTCTCTTATAGTGATCCTAGGTGCATTCATGTGTGAGTGTTTGAGTAGTAGCAAGATTTTGATATGAAATAGTACACATGTTTTTGCATGAAAAATTTTAGAGTGTTGTTTTTAGATTGAGATATTCTTGAACAATGACTTCCATGCAAGAATCCATTAGCTTTTTCATTGAATACAATGACAACCATACAATAAGTTGTGAGTACTTCACAAGCACACCAAGAGAAAATGCTTACTTTTCTTATTTCCAAAATACTATTGTGTATTCCAATCCTAAAAAGACACTCCATTTTGTTTAACATCAAATTCAAATTTTTACTTGTATATTTTAGAATCTTTTACTTTAATTTTGGTTTTCCAAGATAAGAGCTATTGTCAATATTAGAACTTTGTGCAAAATTTTAGGATAGAGGATAGTACTTGTGATAGGTCAAGAACGAAACCACAAGACTATGACACCATTGTTTCAAAACTAGGTACGTGCTTGGGTTTGTGGCTTTTGACAATTGCTCCTTGAAAAGAACAATGCAAACAAAATTCCAAACTTATTGAAAATACCCAAAATCCAACCTTTTTTTAAGTTTATGAGAAACCTAAAAAATAACAATTTTTGATGACATGGTTGGCTATCCATAAATTGAAGTCACTTTTTGTAAACCAACTTACACACCTTTTAGCTCATCTTCTCATAGTAATGCCCTCTACTATAACTTGCCATCTTGATTGGACAAACCTAGCTACTCACATCCACACATACGAGTATGATGGTGTTGGAAAACACACGCTCCCATCTAATGTATAGTCAGACTTAGTCATCCACCCTCATCCATTCAATTAAAGTCGCTCTGCTTTTCATTCATCCATTTATTTTAGGAACCACAATACACATTTAAGCTCTCTCCAAAGCTTGTAATTCTCTCTCTGAAATACAATCTCAGTTGTACAACTTGTTGTCCTTGTTTACGTTCTTGATATATTCACTCAACATGGTATTAGCGCAGGTTATGTAGACACAACTAGGACATGTCATAGAATCAAAAGAGAGTTACTAGTGACTCGATTTTTGTGGTAGCAGAAGAATTTAGGCCAAGATGGCAGAGAGTCAAAATATTTTGGTTGGTGATGCTAACAAGCTCACCGGGCTCCAAAACTATTATGTCTAGAGTCTTAAAATGCGAGCAACTCTAAGGAGAGAGAATTGGTGGGTCATCACCAAGCGGAGAATACAGCCAGAAGAGTTTTTGACTGATGTCGGAGGAAGAAAACTCTTGTCCACTCAGTTAGAGTCTATGAAAGCGAGTGCTTTATCACCTATAATATTGTTTGTGAACTATGATTTGGTTGACACCGTTGCAGATTATACTGACCCAGCGCTTGCTTGGGAAGCATTGCGTGTCGCTTACCACTCAGGAGATCAATCTCAAGTATTAACTTTGATGAGTTGATTGCAGTCCTTGAAGCTTATAGAGGGAGGATCTGTCAAAGAGTACCTAAAAAATGCCAGAGAACTGAAGAACCGTCTTAGTAGTATAGGTGAATCTGTCTCAAATAGGACTATGATCCAAATTGTCCTCAACGGATTACCTCAAAGTTATGAGGCCACTATTCAAACATTGACTCACATGAATATATCTATGACCTTTGAATAGGTGTCATCAACTACTTACTGAAGCACACTGCAGGGAGCATTGAGCAACTCAACTAGGAGATAAAGAAGCTCTTGCGGCAACTTTCAACTAGAAGACCTCACTTTGGGAAAGTCAACCTCAACAACGTGGACGAGGAGGACGTGGTTACTATCGAGGTTACAAAGGCGGTTATCTTGGTCGCGGTTACTATCCAGCTTTTCCAAGACCGTTTCCAACTCAATTTCAAAGGCCTCATCAGATTTGTTACGGTTGTGGTAAGCCTGGCCACATAGCTTGTGACTACAAGTCACCTAAGCAAGAAAATTATTATCCATCTAGCCAAGGTCCTTTTTTATGCCAATTTTGCAGAGTTCTTCAATGCAACAGTAGCAGATTATTGGGAAAACTATCCCTAGTAGTCCTGGCACATGGATAGTGGTACTACAGGTCATATATCTGCGGATCTGCAAAACATAGATCAGAGCCAGCTCAGCTCATCCACTGTAAGATTTCAGGAAGTAAGGACAAGTGGAGGAGAGCCCCTTGTTGTAAAAGGCAGCGGCACCTCCACCGTTCAGACCTCTGCAAGAGAAATAAAATTGAGCAACGTTCATTATGTTCTGAGTATGAAGCAAAACTTGATATCAATCGGCTTAGTCACCGATACTGGAAAAATTGTAGTGTTCTCATATTCATATTGTTGGGTTATCAACAAAGAAAATTATAATAGCATTATTGCAATAGGGACTCAAGATGTTACAAACGGCCTCTACTGCTTTGAGAATGTCACAAGGCACTTACTACAAGTTTTTCTTCTATCAGTAATATTCCTATGAACTAGGCTGCAGACTTATGGCACAAATGCTACGGCCATTTGAGTTATCCTAGACTTCATCACTTGCAGCAGAACGACAGGGTAATGGGACTACCTTGTATTAACTTTAGTCATACAATATGCGAACATTGTCTAGCCGAGCGTCAGGGCAAAAAAAGTTTTCCTAGCCCTTCGATCAACAGAGCATCAAGGCTTATTGAAACTATACACTTTGACCTAATAGGACCAATTCCATCTCGCACACTTGCAAGCTCAAGGTGTGTGCTAGTCTTCACGGATGATTTCTCGTGCAAAAGTTGGGTTTATTTCCTTCAGAGTAAAAGTCAGACATTTGAACATTTTAAACTATTCAAAGCTAAGGTCAAAAATTCTACAGGAAATAGAATTACTACTCTTTGAATAGATAGAGGGGGCAAGTTCTTGTCCTTGGAATTTCAGAATTTTTGTAAGTCTCAAGACATCAAGCAGGAATTGACCCAAGCCTCAACACCCCAACAAAACAGGATAGCGGAAAGAAGGAACAAGACTATTCTTGAACATGCTAGGAGTCTAGTTTCAAATAGTAACTTATCGATCTATCTCTAGAGTGAGGCTATTTTGACTGCCAATTACTTGGTGAATAGAAGTCCCACACGAGCAAACAAAGGAGTGACGTCTGAGGAGAAATTTTTTGGTAAGAAACCATATAATAAACACCTCCATATTTTTGGATGTCTATCTTTTTGCCATATCTTAAAAGAAAACAAATCAAAGCTAGATAGTAAATCCATCAAGTATATTTTTACAGGCTATGATGATGCAAGCAAATTTTACCGGCTATATGATCCCAATTGTAGAAATATTATACTTAGCCGAGATGTCATATTTGACAAAACTCACATAGGTCTTCAGCATCTAAACTCATCACTTCCAGCTTATCATGATCCTTTTCCTTTAGGAAGCGTACAAACAGACAACTCTTCTTTTCTTGAAACGCCAGTCATGCATGACAATGAAACTGATAGGTAGTATGAAAATCAAATCGATATTAATGAGCCACAACAGCACGACTTACAATATCCAGATATAGGCGAACCCAATAATAATATGCAAGGTGCTTATCAAGACAAACCACCCCAATTGCCCAATGTAGAGCCACATTACCCTTGCCAAACTAGAGCTCCTTCAACTAAGCTCCAAGATTATTGGACTTTATTGGCTGAAATTCTAGAGGAGCCACTGCACTACTCGGATGCATGCAAATATAACAGTTGGAAACTAGCTATGGAAAAGGAGATTTAGTCCATCAATAGCAACAACACACAGGAAGTAATGGAACGCCAGCCGGATATGAAGCCGATAACTGCTAAGTGGATATTTAAAGTCAAGACAAACTCATTGGGCCAACCCACGAGATACAAAGCAAGAATTGTAGCTTGGGGTTCCAACAAAAGCCGGGAATAGACTATGATGACATTTTTGCCCTAGTTGTTAGGTGGTCCTCCATAAAAGTCATTTTTGCACTTGCAACTAAGTTTAGATGGAAGCTCACCCAGATGGACATCATTACAGCATTCTTAAACAGTCATATTGACAAAAATGTCATCATGGAAATACTTGAGGGTTTTACGGGAGCAGGTGACCTTACCAAAGTTTGCAAAGTTAACTGTGCCTTGTATGGACTAAAGCAGTCTCTGCAAGCGTGGTATATGCTTCTAGATAAATGGCTTACGTTGCAAGGTCTTACTTGTAGCCAGGCTGACTCCACTACAAGAAATTGTGTCCTAATTGACATGTCCAAATTGACTAAATGTGTCCAAAATGACAAAAAGATTGTCAAATTGGACAATTTTTGTACATTCAGCCATGTTGATTTGGATATGTTCTTGTCATTTTGGATAGTTCCCCTTGTAGTGCTCTAACTTGTACTACTCTCATAGCAACGACAAAATTGTGATAATCCTAGTATATGTCAATGATATACTGATCACAGGAGATGACCTTCCAAGAACACAACGTATGAAAACAGCATTACAAAAACAGTATAAAATGACAGATCTTGGTACTGCGGTGAACTACCTAGGAACAAAATTGGAGTATCACACATCAGGCATTTTTATTCATCAACAAAGCTACATTACTAAGCTCCTTGACCATTTTGGCCTCACAAATTGCAATCCAACCCGATTATTGATGGATCCCAAGCTACAGCTAACGAGAGAAACCAACACCGAGAAAATTGACCCATACCTGTTCAAATTGATGGTAGGAAGCTTATGATATTTGACCAACACCCGTCCTAACATTTGTAATGCTATAGATTGTGTCAGCAGGTTCATGAATAGTCTTGAAGAAACTCATCTGCCGGCAGCTAAACAGATATTACGTTACCTTAGTGGAACAATGCACTGGGGTATTCACTTCTCTTCAGACAATTCACGAAATTTACACACATTCACAGACGCTAATTGGAGACGGGACATAGACACCAGACGATCAACTTTAGGAATATTGCATAAGCTAGGGAATTCATGCATATCATGGTTGAGCAATTTGCAACCAGCAGTATCGCTATCTACCACAAAAGCAGAATACAAAGTTCTTATTGAAGCAATAAAAGACATAACGTACTTATGCACACTATTGCAAGAATTGGGCCAACTATCCAATACAACCACCAAAATATCAACAGACAACCAATCAAGTATTCATCTTGTCAACAATTGGGTACTTCATTCCCGCACAAAACATATAGAAATGCAACATCATTTTATTAGGGAGAAAATGAAAGACAACACGATTGAGCTGTCCTATATCCCAACTACACGACAAGAAGCAGATTTCTTGACAAAACCCTTAGCCTATCTAGCCTTTGCCTTAAACAGATATAGAATAGGAATAAAGCCACTTTCAAGCTCCCTTACACTTCAGGCATACTAGAAATCATTATAACTCTGCCTCAAGTCTAGACTTAACCCACCCAGGGGTTTGCCTGCCATCAATCCATAGAGCCTTCTCCGACCTTCGGTGCTTAAAATCAGGCGTGTTTAAGGTCTTCTTCAAAGACCTATTATCCCACCACTCTGACGGATATGCAAAATACTTCCGCCACCACTCCTCGTCAGAACAATTTGTAACACTCGGCTGTATACTCACCTCTTCAATTTCAACTATCTCAAACACACTGGGAGGCTCAGGCTGCTCAGCCATCCGTAGACGTGATCTTGTTCCGAATCTAGCTAAGGACTCTAGCAGCCAGCCACAACTCTTATGACAAATCAACATGATAAAACAAAGCTCCAGCAGCGTCAATTTCCCTACATACTGTACAGACATTTGCCACAGCATCAAACCCTAGCTATTCTGGAGGTACAACACACAACTTCAAAGAGCGACAATCACACAACGTACCACAGAAAACAGCTCTACTTGCTCTAAGATTGACGCCAACGTCTCCCCATCCAAGTCTTTGGTGTCACTCTCCATTTTGTATTCAAACTACAAAATATGACAAGAGAGGTTGCGTGCGAGAGGGGCTGTTGGAAAACACACACTCCCATCTAATGTACAGTCAGACTTAGTCATCCACCCTCATCCATTCAGTTATAGTCGCTTTGCTTTTCATTCATCCACTTATTTTAGGAACCACGATACACATTTAAGCTCTCTCCAAAACTTGTAATTCTCTCTCTGAAATACAATCTCAGTTGTACAACTTGCTGTCCTTGTTTACGTTCTTGATATATTCACTCAACAGGTGGATGAGACATCGTTTATTGACTCAGGCACATAGATATTTATCTAATATGACAATATCATTGTACCACTACCTTGAAACTTTATTGGGGGATTTTGTGACAATTTCATCCATTCCCTAATGAGAAATGTTTTGTGACTTCTCAAGCTCTTTTCCAATATTAGGGGTAGTCACACATTCACAGCTTTTGTAAGAATCAAACTTTTGTGAAGAATGAGAACGGATGGAGTGAAAGTAGGAGCCAAGGCAAGCAATTTTTTATGGAAGAAGGCGTGACTCCCCTTTTGTGAGTAGTGGAGAACAGAGAATGGATAATGGTAAAAAGATTGTGAAAGCATGAGAAGTGATTATTAAAAACATATAGAGATACAAGAGAGTGAATGCAAGGGTGAACAAAGAGTTGTGAAAACTAAACGGCCTGAGGTTAAAACTTTGCGCACAAAGTCTTCTTAGACCAATGGAGTTGCTATTAATTGTGGCTAGCTTACCACTTTGACATTCTCCTAAGATTGAGAATGGAATTGAAAACTTGTGATTAAGGTAACCCTCTCTCCATACCCAACCAACATTCTCCTAAGATTGAGAATGGAATTGAAAACTTGTGATTAAGGTAACCCTCTCTCCATACCCAACCGTAGCCCAATTCCAACCCCTTTGTACCCAGGGTGTTCATTTCAGAAATGAAATAAGCACCCTGGGTATGTAGGGTTGGAATTGGGTTGCAATTGGTAAAGATTTGGGTATGGGAGGGTTACCCTACCCCTATTGAATCTGTACAAAGCACCTCCCTAAACCCTAAACCCCTAAAACCGTGTTCGGAGGTATAGAATGGAGTTTCTTGCGGGGGTCTTGGAACACGTGAACCCTTGATTCACGCTACCTCGGAAAAAGGATCGGAGGTTTTCTTCATGGCTGTGGCGCCATGCTCTTCCGGAGGTAAATTAGAGGTCGCGCCAGTTAAAGTTACTCCGCGCGTGTGATCATTCTGCACTTCTGCGTCGTCAGTCAGCCGTTGTCGGCATGTTTCTGGCGAAGCCTTGTATAATCTGCTACCATCATTTTTCTTCTTCCTCTTCTTAATTCGATGGAATCCGTTCCGCAATCTGAACTCACTCCCGACATCAGCATCGCAACTCCTGCAGGTCTGCCTTTTCTCTCTCCCTTCGCCCTCCTTTTCTTGACTGTTTTACTCCAACGCATGAAATTTAGGGTTTCTCATCATGTTTGTTTTCTTTTCTCGCTGTTTCACTTGTTTTTGCAGACATTCCAGCTCCTGTTCCGTTGCCTGTCCCTTTCTACGATCCTAGTGCTGATGACCGCAACGACGATTGGGCTCTTCAGCAACGCCAAGGTCGCAAATCTGATGCAGTTCTGACTTGCCCAGCGTGCCTCACTACTCTCTGCATCGATTGCCAACGGTACTGTCAGTACTTCTCCTTTCTGCTTTTTTTCTTCAATTTCCACTCTCTAAGGTAGGAGGCTCATGAATGGAGCATCTGAGGGCTGAAACTGAATTTTGGGGAGGTGAAATTTTTTCCAGCGAATTTTCCTTGAAAGACAAGAGGAATTGGCATCTAACCCAAGTTGTTTCATATTTTTTGGAGCTTTGTGGAATTAGTTATGAAATTTTGAAGTGGAGGGCTCTAAAATGGTGCACCTCCTCAAAATGTACATTTTCCGTACTTTGTCAAAGGGCTATGAATAACATGTACAAATGGAGTACATTTGAGGAGGTGACCCATTTTAGAGCCTGCACGCTTTTAGAAACTCCTACCTTATACTCCTGCCACTCTTTCTTATCCATCTCATTTCCCCCTTCTGCTGCAGGCACGACTTATATGTGAATCAATACCGAGCTATGTTCGTTCGAAATTGTACAATTATCGAGACAGAGCTGCTTTGCTACGCTGAGAATAGGAAGCGGAAACGTAAAACCAGGCGCAACAAACGAGGGATAACAGAAGGAGGCCCTGGCATGGTTAGAATAGATCCCAAGGATGCAAGAGTTGGTGAAGATACATTTAAGCTTGTTCGATGCGCTGAGTGTGGAGCACAAGTTGCAGCTTTAGATAGTGATGAAGTGTACCATTTCTTTGACATAATTCCGACATTTTCTTAGAGTTGTTGCTGTGAACCCCTTTGATTTGGCATTTTTCGAGAATCCAAATGCTCCTCAACAACGCCAGCTTTGCAATCGTGGTTCCTATGATAGCTACATCAATCATGTCCATTGCAGATTAATCGACACAAGCTTGCTTCTGTTCTATCATGTCTTCACTTTGAAGAACTCTGTTGTTAGATTTGTGAATCTTTCTTTGTTACAGCTTTCGCTGTAATTGTATAGGCAATCAGACAAGCCCGCTCAATAATCAACTCTGCGAAAACTTTTATGTCAATTTGATTGTATTACTTGTTTTCAAAAAAATTAGTGTTTCATTATTAAATTTATGATGCTCTAGCGTCTACCCTAATCGAATAAACTAGTTAAAAGTTCGGAAATATCTTTCGTTATGATGTTTAATAATACAGTTATTCTGTCTTGAAGAATCAAGAATCTATATGAGTTGTTACTCCTAATTAATCATTTTATAGTAGACGGTGAAGATTTCTAACTAGGTATGTACTAAGATGCAGCATTTCTCTTACGCAAAGGTCTGATGTGTTTCTACCCAAGAAGTACAGGTACATGTACATACCCCATAGGATCAGTAAGAACTCAACCAATTCTAATTGTCTTGATGTATAGTTGTAAACAAGTTTGATTGAATAATAAAGTAAAATAACATTCAGTGCATTTATATACAGGTTGACGCTTTAGTTCACTTAGTATGTAACCGAAGTGCATGTAAATATCGGCAACTTTCAATGCATTTTCTTGAGGATGTGCAACCGTGTGGACAGCCATGAGATAAGTTAGTGCTCCAGGAATATGAACTGAAGCATGCGAGTGGATGAAGTTAGATCTCTCCTTGTGCCTCAGTTTGGTGCAAGACAAATTTCCTTGGCGGTATTCAATCCATGGATCATCTAATCTGATTGCAAGGCAATCTTGTGTTAGGGAATTCGTTAAACTGCACAGCAGCAAGTCAACTATTGGATATAATCGGCTGGCATTTAACCCTTGAAGGGCCCTTGGGCTTTGGAGATACAGTATCAAATATAGTTGCAACCACTATTAAGAAGTTTGAATTAGTTAGAAGTTAATTAGTTAGAAGTTAAGTGTTACAACCATACATATTAAAGAATTGTATGATGATGGGTGCATAAAACATTTGAAAAGTCCTTGGAGCAACTCAAATACGTCTATATATACGACCTGTATATATGACCGTACATACGGCCGCAAAGGGCTTTCGGAACGTTCAGGGGTTAACGTGCTCAATCCTTAACCATGAATGAGGTTTAAGCTTACGACCGAAGGATTTAGGTAACTTACAATATTCATAATAGGTAACGGTATCTTATCATTGAGCACATGTCCAATTAGATTGCGTCCTTTTAGCAAGAGCTTAAGGTAACTTGATTTTGCAATATTAACACAATTCAACACTCGCAAACTGCGTGGATTTACGTTTCAATTTTGTATATTCACCTGGTTCTGAAAGTCAGGATGGGTGTAGATTTACATTTCAGGACGCTTGCCTTAAAAGTGCCAATGTACTGAAGTTCGGCCAATTCAATGAAATTGACGTTGTCTCATGGGTTTGCATGGGTTAGTTGTAATTATTGCTACTTGCTTTGAGGCCCTCCGGCGCATACCAAGCTTACATTAGGTTTGCTCTTCTACCACACGTGGCTTCAACCAATGCAGGTATTGTTGTACCAATCGAGCTCTGTGAACTTATCCTGCCGTGCACTCTAAATTCTCACCAACAGAGATACACATCGAACAAGTAGCACCTAGATTTTCAAAACTTTCCCTGTATCACTGCAATTGGCACCCTAATTCTTGAGAAATCCTTGAGAAACTTTTGAGAAAGTAGCACCTCAGCAAGTTGTGGAGAAGCTCAAACTTCAAATAGTGATCTCTACAAACCTAAAAAGAAGTAAAAAGTAAAATAAATCATCAGAAACAGATGAATCTCGAGTAGTAATTACGAATTGCGGTGTTTGTCCCATATACTCTGGTGATGCTTCGGATGGAACGAGGGTACAAGCAAGGCGAGTTAGGAGAGGAGAGGTATACCTTTCTCGGCCTTTTGGCTAAGATCAAGTGTAGTATCTGTTCTTATCAGTATAATATCTGATACGAGGCTCATCGAGCCTCATGATAATAATGTAATTTTTCTGTGGGTGCGAGTCCGTCTGGTAGCTTGCTGACTGGACTTGCGTGCGTCGCCTTGGACTTGCACTACTCTTTTGAGGGTTCCAATCCAAAACCAAAACAGCAAATTTCCAAATATATTTCTTCTTTAATCTTGACGGAGAATTTTGGTGGACTTGTGTAGACAGAAAAAGTTCTCAAAACACCATATTCGTTATAATGAGAGTTTTTCAATGAAATGAGAGTAATTTAAAGGAAATACAAATTGAAATTAAAAAGTTTCTGGTCAATTGAGCTGGATGAACATAAAACTTTTCACATATGACCTAAAATTGAAAGGTTTTATGTCAATTCAACTCAATTTGAGCTGAAAACTCTCATTTTGATATTTATTTTGAGAGCTCCTCATTCTCTCATCAAAATGAATATGGTGTTTCAATAAAGAAATCTACCATTGCATTTTTTATGCCCATGGTGCAATTTGCTTTGTATGAAGGCTTTGGCTTGATTGCAACTGACCACTGAGTACCTAAAAAGATTGTAGAGAATGAGAATCCTAGAGTAATAGTGATTATAAGGGTATGTTCACACTTGGTGTTAAGAGGGGTATTAGCAAAGGAAATTTAAATTTATATGAACAAACTTTTAAACTGTATTCATATTGCTAATACCCCTCCTAACACCAAGTGTGAACATATTCTAAACCAAATAGTAGTAGCACTAAAATTAGCAATATATATAGGGAATTACTACAGCAACACCATAAATTGCTAATGGGACACCCCCTTTGAGCACAAAATTTGATAATTTAGTGCTATTTTTGACTTGTGAAGTGGTCCTTCATTCATTCAATCACAACATTATCACCTCCTTGAAAGAAAACATGACTAATACAAAAAAAAATTGAAATATTATTGCACCAATACTATTTTTTGATATATTTTTGCTTTATGTAACTTACAAGTTTTATATTTTTAATTTGAAATTTAAGCACACTTTTTTCTTCTTCAATATAGCCCTACAATGATAAAGGTGAAACAAATCTTTTGATTCAAATAAGAAAATCAGCAAAATTAGCATTAAAAATCACATTTTCATGCTCAGAAGGGGGTGTCCCATTAGCAATTTAGGGTGTTGTTGTAGTAATTCCCTATATATATACACATACATGTACACTATATACACTTATGTGTATATATATAGGGAATTACTATAACAACACCCTAAATTGCTAACAGGACACTCCCTTCTGAGTATGAAAATGTGATTTTTAATGCTAATTTTGCTGATTTTTTTATTTGAATCAAAAGATTTGTTTCACTTTTATCATTGTAGGGCTATACTGAAGAAAAAAAAAAGTGTGCTTAAATTTCAAATTAAAAATATAAGACTGTAAGTTATATAAAGCAAAAATATATCAAAAAATAGTATTGGTACAATAATATTTCATTTTTTTGTATTTGTCATGATTTCTTTCAAGGAGGTGATAATGTCATGATTGAATGACTGATGGACCACTTAATAAATAAAAAATAGCACTAAATTATCAAATTTCATGCTTAGAGGGGGT